>JAAGEH010000015.1:32058254-32091895 GCA_011751065.1 Lasiurus cinereus | reverse complement strand
GCCTCTGAGTCTCACGTGATCTGGGTAATGGCTGGAGCGGTCCTTGTGCACGCGCCCGCAGTGCCTCTAACCGCTGCCTTTCCGGCTCCCCTGAGTGCCAGGACCACAGGAGTCTAGGTCTCCAGGGTTTCGCCCGAAACAGGGGCCCAGTGGACTCAGAAGTGGCACAGTTCGGAGGGTCTGTCTCCTCCTGCCCACTTGCGAAAGCCAGCGGCACAATCAGCAATCTGTCCTCCGCGTGGTGCCGTGCATGACCAGACCTCCGATCCTTTGCAACTCCCCTAAATTTCCGTGCACTTCTCCCTTTTCACAGTCCAAACTCCCCCCGTATGAGTTTCGGCTGGATCTGGGGTTTAGTGTCATAGGATAAGGGGTTCAGTGCCTTTGAGAGTCTCTGTTTCCCTCCTGCCAGAGAAAGCCAGCCAGGTACTCTGACACCCGCTCTCTCAGCGCACGCGTCTCCGTACCTCAGCTTTTTGCAGCTCCTCTGGGTCTCCGTGAGCCCCTCTCTTTCCCTCTAGTTGTAGAATTTCCACTCAGCCAGCTTTCCTGTGGTTCTGGATGATGTCCGTTCTGTCTTTTAGTTGTAGTTTTGAAATTGTTGTGCAAGGCAGCAGTATAGGTGTTTACCTATGCCGCCATCTTGGATTCCTGTCTGTTCACAGTATTTTTTAACAATCCTTTGTATTTCGGCAGAGTCTGTTGTTATTTCTCCTCTTTCATTTCTGATTGTGTTTATTTGGGTCTTCTCTCTTTACTTCTTGGTGAGCCTGGCTAGAGGTCCATCAATCTTGTTTGTCCTTTCAAAGAAGCAGCTCTTTGTTTTGTTGATCTTTCTAATTGTTTCTTTGGTCTCCATGTTGTTTATTTCCACTCTGATCTTTACTATTTCCTTCCTTCTGCATACATTGGGCTTTTCTTGTTGCTTTCTTTCTAGCTCTTTCAGTTGTAGAGTTAGGAAATTTATTACTGTTTCCTGTTTTTTGCAGTAGGCTTGTAGGGCTAAGAACTTCCCTCTCAAGACTGTTTTCAGTGTGTCCCATAAATTTTGTATCCTTGTGTTGTCATTGTAATTTGTTGCCATGATGTTTTTTATTTCTTCCTTGATCTCTCTGGTTACCCAGTTGTTGTTTAATAGCATGCTGATTAGTCTCCATGTGTTTGATTTCTTTCTATTGTTTTTATTGTAGTTGATTTCCAGTTTTATTGCCACTGTGGTCTGAGAAAATGTTTGATATGATTTCTATCTTTTTTAATTTGAAGAGACTTTTCTTATGACCCAACATATGATCTATCTTTGAAAATGAGCCATGTGCACTGGAGAAGAATGTATATTCTTTGGCTTTGGGGTGAAATGTTCTGAAGATGTCAATTAATTCCATCTGTTCTATTGAGTTATTTAGGATTGATGTTTCTTTGCTGATTTTTTATTTAGAGGATTTGTCCAGTGGTGACAGTGGGGTATTAAAGTCTCCTACTATGATTGTATTGCTGTCAATCTCTCCCTTAATATTCCCGAGGAGATTTTTTATGTATTTAGGTACTCCTATATTGGGTGCGTATATGTTTATCAGAGTTATTTCTTCTTGTTGGATTGTTCCCTTTAGTATTATGAAGTGGCCTTCTTTATCTCTTGTTATGTCCTTCACTTTGAGATCTAATTTGTCAGATATAAGTATTGCAACCCCAGCTTTTTTTTCATTTCCATTTGCCTGAAATACCATCTTCCATCCCTTTACCCTCAATCTGTGTTTATCTCTTCTTGAGGTCCGTTTCTTGTAGATAGCAGATACATGGATCATGTTTTCTTATCCAATCGGTTACCCTATGTCTTTTGATTGGAGCATTTCATTCGTTTACATTTAAAGTTATTATTGATAAGTGCTTATCTGTCACCATTTTTAGTCTTTACCCCTGAGTTCCTTCTTCACTTCCTATTTCTTTTTATTACAGCAGACCCTTTAACATTTCTTGCATTGCTGGTTTGGTGGTAATATATTCCCTTAGTCCTTTTTTGTCTGTGAAGCTTCTGATTTCACCTTCAATTTTGATTGAAAATTTTGCAGGGTAAAATATTCTTGGATTCAGACCCTTCCTTTGCATGACTTTGTATATTTCATTCCATTCCCTTCTGGCCTGATAAATTTCAGTTGAGAAATCAGTTGCTATTCTTATAGGGGTCCATTTGTAGGTAACTTTCTGTTTCTCTCTGGCCGCTTTTAAGATTCTTACTTTGTCGTTGGTGTTTACCAATTTAATTATAATGTGCCTTGGTGTCAGTTTTCGGGGGTTCATTTTGCTTGGGACTCTGTGAGCTTCTTGGATTTGTGTGGGTTTTTTCTTTTCTATATTGGGGAAGTTTTCTGTCATTATTTCTTCAAACAGGTTTTCTATTCCTTGTCATTTTCCGCTCTTTCTGGAAACCCAATTATGCGGATTTTGTTTTGTTTCATCTTATCCCAAAGTTCCCTTAGGCTCTCCTCTTGCTTTTTAATTTTTTTTTTCTAGAAGCTGCTGTACTTGGGTATTTTTTCCTAACTTGTCTTCTAGCTCACTGATGTGGTCCTCTGCTTTTTCTAGTCTACTTTTGATGCTTTCTATTGAGTTCTTTATATCAGTGATGTCATTTTTCATTTCTTCTTGGTTCTTCTTCATTTCCTCTTGGCTCTTCTGCATTTCCTCTTGGGACTTCTTCATTTCCTCTTGGGACTTCTTCATTTCCTCTTCGCTCTTACTCACATTGTCGATTTTGTCTTCCATTCTTTTCATCCACCTTATGATCATTTCTCTGAACTCTTTCTCTGGCAGGATTATTTCTGCTTCTATTTCGTTTACTTCCTTTTCTGGTGATACCTGCCTTTCTGTCATATGCGGGCTGTTTCTTTGTCTTCCCGTGGTCTTTCTTCTCCAGATGTCTGGTTATGTAGTTCTCTTTTCTACGTTGATTCAAAGGCACAAACTACAACATGACCAGGTACAACACACAAGGCATTGAACAGAAATGTATTCACGATGTTAATAGCCACAAATAAGGTGACCACCAATGAAAGACAAATTAGGGGTAAGTAGAGAAGGAAGAAGAGGGAAATGAAGAAAAAAGAAAAGAAAGAAATGCCAAAATCAAATTGAGAGAAGGGAGAAAAAATAAATAAATAAATAAATAAATAAATAAATAAATAAATAAATAGGAGAAGAAGAAGAAAAGAGAAAGAGAAAAAATGTCAGAGAGAAAAGAAAGAGGATAAGAGAGAAAAGGGGAACAAAATATAGATGTGAGGAGAAAACTCCAATAGAACAGCTACTAATCTCAACAAGTGCCGGCAACAAGTACCTGGAGTTTAATACAAACTACAAATAACAACTAATATCAAGGGAGGCGAGGGAAAAGAGAGGTAAGAAACAAACCAAAACAAATCAAACAAAAAGCAAAATAAAACAAGTAGAATAAGCTAAAACAATCTCACAAAATAGTACAAAAAAATCGTTATAATCACCGTTCAGGCAAACAGCAATAAAAGGACATAGAGAAATACAACTTTTTGGCTAGTGAAGACAAGAAGAGAGAGGTTTGTATGGACTTGGAGTAGGGGATTTGAAATTAGATATATACATGGGGTGAAATTTTAACCAGGTAAAGAGAAAGAATAGGGAGAATCTAAATTTGTAAAAGGGAAAGAGAAACGAGGCAACAAACTGGGGAAAGTTAAGAGGAGAGTGTTGGCATAAAGGTATAGTTGAGATAGAGTAAAATTATGCTAAAGGAAAGATAAAAATAGAATGTAGAACTCTAATCCCAAAGTAAAATAGAGAGAAAACAAAATGACACTTGTTGTTGGTATTTTTTTCCAAAAAGGTAAAATAGTAGTAGTAATAATACTAGTTGAAAACAAAAATGTAATAATTAAAAAGGTAAAATCAATTGAGGATAAAAGAAAAAAATAGTTTTTAATTAAAATATGCAAAAATAAAAAACAAAATAAAATAAAAATTTTAAAAAAAGAAAAAAAATAGAATGGGCAGTAGTGGAGGTCATTCACTTCCACTATTGTTCTGCTTGGCACTCCTGTTTCCCAGTCAGGAGGGTATTGCAGTTCCCTGTGTTCCACTGCTGAGATGTGTCTTAATCTCTTTATTCTTTCGTGGTTATGCGAGAGTCAATTTGTGCGTCATCCCTTGGATGGCAGTGTTTCAGAATTGGCCTCTGAGACTAAGCGCAGGAACTCTCTAGGCTGTGCTTAGATCCAGCTACTCTGTGTTTCTCAATACCTGTTTGTGGGGATTCCAGCAGCCGGGACACTGTAATAACTCCCAGGCTGTCCTTCTGCCTCAGATCAAAATGAGTTGTTTTCTAGACCTCCCCTCTGTCAACAGCTCCAAGAGTCCGCTTCCACACTTAGGGATCACGCCCTGCCCCAAATCCGCAGACCTCTCAAGAAGAAGCTTTCCCACAGTCCAGTTCCCACAGTGTGTGCATCTCTGTTCTGTGGGACAGGAGACCTCACCTTATCCCAGGCAAAATCTGACCTTTCCATGTGCCATATGGAGCTTCTCTGAGTCCGTGTGTCTGCGCCGATTGGAGAGTGGTGTTCTGGGTCCCTGGCTGTTCGGTGGGTGCTGCAGCTGCAGCTTTCAGACTGCCGCAGACATCCACCTCCCTGTGCAAGATGGTGCAGTTTACGTGTTCGCACTGGTGACTCCAGGAGACAAAAACCCAGTGGCAGTGGGGCTGTCTGTTCAGGGGAGCCCCATCCAGCAGTCCTCCACCTTCTCCTGGAGGATAACTGACTCTTAACTTGCCAACAAACACTCCGAGTGTGACTCTTCAGCTGCTCTCTCTCCATCTGCCCAGCAACGAGGCTCCAGACGCGTCTGTCTATTCCACTGCCATTTTTTTCCCTAATGATCAATTTTTAAAACTGTTATATATGTGCTTAAAAAGAATATGTATTATCCAATTGATGGATGTAAAGTTCTATGCATGTTCACTAGAGAAAGCCTGATAATGATACTGTTGAGTCTTTCATACTTTATTAATTTCTTGTCTGCATAATCTCTCAAATAATGAAGAAAAGTATGTTAAAATCTCTCCTATTTATGTCAACTATACTTTAATAAAAAAAACCTTATTTATGTATGCTATTTCTCCTTGTAATTTTGTCTATTTTTGCTTTTGATAATAATATCATTATACACATACAAGTTTAGAATTGTTATATCTTCTCGATAAAATTTTTTTTAATTCTCACCCGAGGGTATTTTTCTATTGATTTTTAGGGAAAGTGGAAGAGAGAGGGAAATACAGAGAAAAATATCAAAGTGAGAGAAATACATCTATTGGTTGCCTCCACCATGTATCCCGATCAGGGCTTGGGTTAGGAAGGAGCCTACAACTGAGGTATGTGCCCTTGACTAGAATCGAACCTGAGACCCTTAGGCCCAAAAGCTGGAGCTCTATCCACTAAGCCAAACCAGCTGGGACTGAATTTTTTTTAATATATATATTTTTAATTTATTTTTTAGAGTAAAGGAGAGGGAGAGAGAGATAAAAACATAAATGATGAGAGAATTATTAATCGAATTCCTCCTGCACACCCCCAACTGGGGATCGAGTCTGCAACCCAGGCATGTGCCCTGACCAGAAATTGAACTGTGACCTCCTGGTTCATACGTTGATGCTCAACCACTGAGCCATCCCAGCTGGTTTTGATAAATTTTTCATCATGGTGTAGACTATATTATGTCTAATAATGTTTTCTACCTTAAAGTTTGTCTTATATGATATTAATGTTGTGGCACCAGGTTTCTTTTGGTTATACTTCCTGTCTTTTTACTTTAAAACTTTCTGTGCCCTTATATTTTTGGTGTATCTCCTATAAACAGGATATTGCTGGATTTATAAAAATACAATTTGTTAATCTCTGCTGTTTACCTTGTAAATTTCATCTGTTTACCATTGTCATTGCTGGTTTATTGCATTTCTTTCTGCCACTTTAATTTGTGCTTTTTGTTTTACTACTTTTTCCCTCCCCCATCCCATTTTCTTTTTTTTTTGCTATTCATTTGTTCTTGGAGTATTAGTGTTTTGTTTTGTTTTTAATCCTCACCTCAGGATAGTTTTTGCATTGATTTTTTAGAGAGAGTGGAGCGGGGAAAGGGAGAGAGAGGAAAACATAGATGTAAAAGAGATACATCAACTGGTTCCCTCCTACATACACCCCACAAGATCAGAGATGGTACCTGCAACCAAGGTATGTGCCCTTGACTGGGGATTCGAATCCAAGACCCTTTAGTCCATGGGCCCATGCTCTAATCACTGAGCTAAACTATCCAGGGCCGTATTAGTGTTATTTTTATTCGTATTTTAATTAAATCTTTATTATTCAGATTATTACATTTGTTTCTCTTTTTTCCCTCCATAGCACCCCTCCACCCAACTCCCACCCTTCCCGCTGCCCTTACCTCCCTCCCATTGACCTCATCCATAGGTGTATGATTTTTTTCCAGTCTCTTCCTGTACACTCCTCACCCCTTTCCCCCTGAGAATTATCAGTCCATTCCCTTTCTGTGCTTCTGATTCTACTATATTCACCAGATTTTTCTGTTGATCAAATTTTTAATTCACTTAATTTTTAGATTCACTTGTTGATAGATATGTATTTGTTGTTCATAATTTTTTATCTTTTACCTTTTTCTTCTTCCTCTTCTAAAAGAGTACCTTTCAGCATTTCATATAATACTGGTTTGGAGTTGATGAACTCCTTTAGCTTTTTCTTCTCTGTGAAGCTCTTTATCTGCCCTTCAATTCTGAATGATAGCTTTGCTGGATAGATTATTCTTGGTTGTAGGTTCTTGCTATTCATCACGTTGAATATTTCTTGCCACTCACATCTGGCCTGCATCGTATCTGTTGAGAAAGCAGCTGACAGTCGTATGGGTGCAACCTTGTAGGTAATTAACTGTTTTTCTCTTGCTGATTTTAATATTCTCTCTTTGTCTTTTGCTCTTGATATTTTAATGATGATGTGTCTTGGTGTAGTCCTCTTTGGATTCCTTTTATATGGGGTTCTGTGTGCTTCCTGGACTTGTAAGTCTATTTCTTTTACCAGATGTGGGAAGTTTTCAGTCATTATTTCTTTAAATAGGTTTTCAATATCTTGCTCTCTCTCTTCCTCTGGAACCCCCACAATTCTGATGTTGGTACACTTGAAGCTGTCCCAGAGGCTCCTTACATTTATCTTCACGTTTTTGGATTCTTTTCTCTTCTTGCTTTTCCAGTTGAGTGTTTTCTGCTTCTTTATATTTCACATTTTTTACTTGATTCTTGCCTTTCTCTAGTCTGCTGTTAGGACTCTGTATAATATTTTTTATTTCAGTCAGTGTATGTTTAATTTCTAGTTGGTCCTTTTTCATCTCTAGTTGGACCTTTTCCATCTCTAGTTGGATCTTTTGCATCTCTACTTGGTCTTTTTTCATCTCCTCTTGGCTGTCACTAACTTTCTCCAACTTTTCTAGGATATTCTTGAAAAACCTTATAAGCGTGGTTTTGAACTCTATATCCAGTCATTTCTTTTCCTCCATTTCTTTTGTTTGTGATCCCTTCCCTTGTCTCGGCATTTTCACTATGCCTGGAGAACTTCTGTGTTGGATTCAGCCTTATGATACCAGACTTGCAAAACCTCAGAAGCCTCTCTGTTGAGCTTGGGATTGGTGGAGTCTCGGGGCTTAAGGGACCGCCTTGCCTTCCAGTCGGCCTGGCCCACCACGGCCCCTGAGTTTCACATGACTGGGTAATTGCTGGAGCGGTCCCTGTGCGCACATACAGTGCCTCTAGACCGCTGCTTTTCCAGCTCTCCAGCGCCTCAGAACCAGACGAGTCTAGGTCCCCAGGGTTTCACCCGAAACAGGGGCTTAGTGGAATCAGAAGTGGCACAGTTGGAATGGTCTGTCTCCCGCCCTTCCTCTAAAGCCAGGGGCACAATCAGCAGTCTGTCCTCTGCGCAGTGCCGTGCGCACCACCTGACCTCTGATCTTTTGCGACTCCCTTAAATTTCCGTGCACCTCTCCCTTTTCACAGTCTAAACTCCCCCCGTATGAGTTTCGGCTGGATCTGGGGTTTAGTGTCGTAGGATAAGGGGTTCAATGCCTTTGAGAGTCTCCATTTCCCTCCTGCCAGAGAAAACCAGCCAGGTACTCAGGCACTCGCTCTCTCCACGCACGCGTCTCCGTACCTCAGCCTTTTGCAGTTCCTCTGGGTCTCCATGAGCCCCTGTCTTTCCCTCTAGTTGTAGAATTTCCACTCAGCCAGCTTTCCTGTGGTTCTGGATGATGTCCGTTCTGTCTTTTAGTTGTAGTTTTGAAATTGTTGTGCAAGGCAGCAGTGTAGGTATGTACCTATGCTGCCATCTTGGATTCTCTCTCTTATTTTTATTCTTCAGGTGGGTTTGTGGGTAGGTTGAGCAGAGGGGAATTTATTTGTTTGTTTGTTTTTAATTTCTTTATTGATTAAGGTGTTATATATGTGTCCTTATCCCTCCATTGCCTCCTGACCCCCCACTCATGCCCTCACCCCTCTGTTGTCTGTGTCCATTAGTTAGGTTTATATGCATGCATACAAGTCCTTTGGTTTATGTCTCCCC
Organism: Lasiurus cinereus; assembly: GCA_011751065.1. Taxonomy (NCBI): domain Eukaryota; kingdom Metazoa; phylum Chordata; class Mammalia; order Chiroptera; family Vespertilionidae; genus Lasiurus; species Lasiurus cinereus. The sequence goes on along the minus strand of JAAGEH010000015.1, from coordinate 32,083,259 downwards.
TTATCCTCACCCTCCCCTACCTTCCCTCTGAGTTTTGACAGTCTGACTGATGCTTCATTGTCTCTGGATCTGTTTTTTTTTTTAATCAGTTTATGGTTTTACAAGAATCTTTTTAATCCACTTTTACATTTTGTAAGGATTAGTTTAATTAAAACAAGATCATATCAATAAATTCACTTGGTGTAGTAAATGGCAAAAGCTTGTAATACTCTAGAAATAAAAGAATGGAAGGGCCTTCGCCAGGGCCTCGGGGCCCCACACCTGGAGACAGCTTTTGAAAACCGCAGCGCTGGCCGCAGGCTCTCACGCACAGTGTCCTCAGGCAGAGGTTGAGGCCCCGTGGAGCAGCTATGGCGTCGGCGGGGGAGCCTAGGGGCCTGCGGCCCGGCCTCAACTGCCCGCCGGCGGGGTTGGGCCGGCAGGGCCGGAAGGACGACTTCGGTGAGAAAATGGCCTCCGATAATGGCTGGTTTCAGAAGAGCTCCCAGGTCCCTAGCTTTGCTCAGATGCTGAAGAAGAACCTGCCGGTTCAGCCACCCACCCAGATGGTCACCACACCCGCAGCGCAGTCCTCGGAAAGCGACAGCCTGTCCCGCATGGCATCCAAGGTCACCCCAGTGACGGGTAACTTTCCAGAACCATTGCTTTCCAAAGGTCTTTCATCTATTTCAAATCCTGTCCTTCCTCCAAAAAAAATACCTAAGGAGTTTATAATGAAATACAAACGTGGAGAGATCAACCCTGTGTCAGCCTTGCACCAGTTTGCACAAATGCAGAGGGTTCAACTTGACCTTAAGGAAACAGTAACAACAGGTAACGTTTTGGGACCATATTTTGCTTTTTGTGCTGTGGTGGATGGTATCCAGTACAAGACTGGTCTAGGACAAAATAAAAAGGAGTCTAGATCCAATGCAGCAAAATTAGCTCTTGATGAACTTCTACAGCTGGATGAACCTGAGCCAAGAAATTTTGAAACATCAGGTCCTCCTCCTATCCCTGCAGAACCTGCTGCTTCACCTGAACCAGAATACATTTCAAAGGTGCATTATGAAAGGAGACACATGCAATATGCGAAGATTTCTCATATTGTTAAAGAAACATTTAATCAACTAATTTCTAGTCATTCAGAATATGTGAAATGTAGCAATTCATTGGCTGCCTTTGTAATTGAACGAGCTGGACGGTACGAAGTTGTGGCTCTCGGCACAGGCGAGTATAACTACAGCCAGTGCATTAAGCCAGATGGAAGAGTGTTGCATGACACACATGCTGTTGTTACGGCAAGAAGATCTCTCCTTAGGTACTTTTATAGACAGCTTCTACTCTTCTACAGCAAAAATCCTGCTATGATGGAAAAATCAATTTTTTGTACAGAACCAGCTTCGAATTTACTCACTGTCAAACAGAATATCAATGTTTACCTCTATATGAACCAATTGCCTAAAGGGTCAGCCCAGATTAAGTCACAGTTGCGTCTTAATCCACATTCATTATCTGCATTTGAAGCCAATGAAGAACTGAGTCTCCATGTTGCTGTTGAAGGCAAAATTTATCTGACTGTCTACTGTCCTGCAGATGTTGCCAATAGAGTAAGCAGTATGTCCTCAAGTGACAAACTGATGAAATGGGAAGTGCTTGGTGTACAGGGGGCACTGCTGAGTCACTTCATACAGCCAGTTTATATCAGTGGCATAGTTGTCGGTGATGGGAATTGCAGTGATACTAGAGGCTTAGAAATTGCTATCAAACAACGTGTTGACGATGCACTCACTTCAAAACTTCCCATGTTTTACTTGGTTAACCGACCTCACATTAGTTTAGTGCCCTCTGCATTTCAGCTTCAAACGGATATGGACTATAGGTCCTTGAGTCTGAACTGGGCACAAGGGGACATTTCATTGGAGATTGTGGATGGCCAAAGTGGGAAGATCACTGAAAGTTCTCCATTTAAAAGTGGTGTGTCGATGGCAAGTCGGCTGTGTAAGGCTGCAATGCTAAGTCGATTTAACCTGCTTGCTGGTGAAGCTAAGAAAGAGGATGTACTTGAAACTAGTACATATCATGCAGCTAAGTGTTTGTCTGGACCCTATCAAGAAGCTAAAACTTTGTTGAAATCCTACTTACAGCAGCATGGCTATGGCGCCTGGATTGTGAAATCTCCCTGTATAGAGCAATTTAGTATGTGAATTAGGCAATCCATTGTTACATTAAAAATCTTTTCTTTTTTTGGTGTGTTTTGACTAGTAAATTAAAAAGTATGTTATAGTGGTGATTTTTAGCTTTCAGAATCTTATAATAGCAGTGCCTAGCTATAGCTGAAAATTTGTAAATATTCATGTCAAAGTACATTGAAGCATTAGGGTTTTGAAGTTTTTAATTTTTAGAAATATAATTACCTTATTACTGTAGCCATTTTGTATTTATTTTTACAAACATAATAAATAAAGCCATTACCCTTTTTGCAAAAAAAAAAAAAAGAATGAGTATGGCACCACCAGTAAACCCTCTGTGCTGTGGAACTCCCATTTTTCTTTCAGCATATCCTGTGTCCTGTTTCTGACGCCAAATGCCAGGCATAACATTAAGTGAGCATGCTCATGATGTCAATCCATATGTTAAATATGAATATCTTACTTCTTGGTTTAAAATATACTGTAACATTTTTATACCCTTCCTCAACCTGGTGTTATAGGTTGCATTATAACCCCCAAAAAAGATAAGTTTTAAGTCCTAACCCCAGTACTTCAGAATATGACCTTATTTGGAAATAGGGCCTTTATAAAGGTAATCATGTGAAAATGAGATCTTTAGGGTGGGCCCTAATCCAATATAACTGATGTGATTTAAAGGGAGGAAATTTGGACAGAGAAAGAGACACAGGGAGAACATTGTGTAAAGATGAAGATAGACATTGAAGCAATTTCTCAACAAACCAAGGAACACCAAAGATTGCCAGCAAACAACCAAAAGCTATGGGAGAATCATGGAAAAGACTCTCTCTCATAGGCCTCAGAAGAAACTGACCCTGCTTACACATTGATCTCAAACTTCCACCCCCAGAATTATGAGACAATAAATGTCTATACTCAGACTGTGCAATACTCAGTCTGTGCAACTTTGTTACTGCTGTTGTATTAGTGATATTAATATTAATGTTATTAATGCATTTGGAAAACATTGATCTTCTTCACTGTATTAATGGAACTTGATGTCCTCAAGGCCACCTATTTACTTCCCTAATCCACATTTTTAAAAGATTTCAATCAATGGTAGAAGACAATAAATTGTTGGAAATATTTTAACTAATTTCTTCATTCAATAAATATTCATTGAACATTGCATAGCACTTACTAAAGAAATTGTATGGGGAAAAATAAATAGTAGGAAATAAAACAGATAAGCTTCTCTCCTCATGGAGCTTATGTGCCAATGAGGGAGACAGACATGAAACAAATAAATATAAAGGGACAAACTTTTAAAGTGATGTTAAGAAAATATAGGGCACTATGAAAGAGTTTAGGAGAATGTTCTGGAGAGATCATCTTTTTTTCTTTTTAGAATTTTTAAAATGTTTTCAATTACAGCTGACATACAACATTATACTAATTTTAGGTATACAGCATAATGAGTAGACATTTATTTTTATTGAATTTATTAGGGTACAGATTTCAAGTATATAACTCAATAAAACATCATTACACACTGCATCACGCTCCAATCTCCCCAAGCAAAGTCTCTTTCCAACACCATTTTCACCACCTTTGCCCACCTTCACCTACTCTTCCCCCCACCCCGCCACCACCCTTACCCTCTGGCTATCACCACACTGTTGTCTGTGTCTACATTATATATATACTTTTGCTTAATCCTTCACCTTCTTTCATCCAGCCCCCCAACTACCCTCCCCTCTGAGAGCTGTCAGTCTGTTCCATGTATCCATGCTCTGTTTCTATTTTGTTCATCAGTTTGTTTTGTTCACTAGATTCCACATATAAGTGAGATCGTGTCAGGTATTTATCTCTTTCTGACCAACTTATTTCACTTAGTATAGTACTCTCTATGTTCATCCAAGCAGTTGCAAAAGGTAAGATTCCTTTCTCTCTCTCTCTCTCTCTCTCTCTCTCTCTCTCTCTCTCTCTCTCTCTCTCTCACCACCAAGTAGTATTCCATGGTATAAATATACCACAACATTTTTTATCCACCAATATACAGATGGGCACTTGGAGTGTGTCCAGATCTTGGTAAATAATGCTTCTATTAACATAAGGGTACATAGCTGCATATATTCTTTCAAATTAGTGTAGAATTTACAAAGTGATAACCATAATAAGTCAAGTATGAAGAAATAATCTATAAGCTGAGTTAAAGGAGAAGGATCCCCATGTAACAACAAGGGGAAGATCATTTCAGGCAGAAGGAAGTGCATATGGAAACACCTTAGCATGTTTGAAGAACAGATGGAATATCAGAACTTGCTAATGCACTGAACATTGTGGGAAATGAGGAACAGAAAACAACCAAAGATGACTAACCTGGAAACTTGGTGAACAGTGGCAGCTATTTAATGAGATGAGAAAAACTCTAGGAAGCACCAATTGGGTCAGGGTGAGAATCAATAGTTGTGTTTTACACATGTTAAATTAGAAATCTAGTAAATCTTCAAGTAGAAATGTCAAGTGGACAATTGAATATATAAGTTTGGAGCTCAGAGGAAAGGTCTGTGTTGCAGATATACATTTTGGAGTCATTAGTACAGGTGGTATTTAAAGCCATGGGAATGGAAGAGATTATCAAGGAAGGGAGTGTAGCTAGAGAAGAGAAGAGGGCCAACGACTGAGTTCTGGAGCATTCTGACACTTTGAGATTAGATTTTGTCAGACCTGCACTGTAGTCTGAGACTCTACCTTCCCAACTCTGCTGACTATTCCTTTTCTGTTCACATCATGGTATAAGGCATCTCCTGCTTAATCCTGCTTCCACCAACTTTGTCTTTCACAGGCAGTACTTCAGTAAACCTCTTCCCCTCTTAACTCTGTCTCAGTGTCTGCTTCGCAAAGGACCTCAATGGAAACAGATGGTGCTAGGATTGGTCTGAGAAAGCAGAGGTAATTCCAGATTTGGGAACTGGATTAATTACTACCTGAAATGAAATGAGGACTTCATCCTGGGTGGCGTATGGTTCAAGCATGGTCCCTGGTACAGTATAGTGGCCCAAGTGCTAAAACTTCCACTGGTATTATGTTGGGAGGATGTTCTGGTGAATGATAATGCTCTGGCAGATGCAATGAAAAATAGATGTGAATAATATTGCTTCCAAGGACAGTGGAATTGGCCATTGTTATTAAGTTTCATTGATAGCCTATTGAAAGATTTTTTTTAAACTGCTGAGGGAAATTAACAATAGAAAACTAAGTGTAAAAGCCAGAGTGCCTCTTTGGTAACTCATTAAGAGGTCCTTGTATCCTTCAATGGGTGAACAGAAAAACCTAAAGACCAAACTCAGAACTTAATGGTCAGTCAAATGACTATTAAGGCAGGTCTGTCTGTTATGCCAAGATCAGGGATCTAGTTGGGAAAGCCCAGGATCCTGAAGTATGGCATTGAAACATCTAAGTGGATGCCCCTAGAGATTTTTGGCTCCACAGAATGAATTCACAGAGCCTGCAAAAGTAACTCACCCTCTCTATTTAGGGCTAGCATTCACACCATTCCTTTAATGGATATAGTATAGCCCTAGCCAATTTTGCTCAGTAGATAGAGAATTGGTCTGCAGATTGAAGGGTCCATGGTTCAATTCCAGTCAAGGGCACGTCCCTCTGTTGCAGGCTCTATCTCTGGCCCTGGTCAGGCCCCATGTGGGAAGCAACCAATCAATGTGTTCAATGTGTCTCTCTGACATTAATGTTTCATCTCTCTATCTCTTCCCCTACCTTCCCCTCTCTCTGAAAATCAATGGGAAAATGCAGGTGAAGGTTAAGAGAGAGAGAGAGGGGAGGGGGAGGGAATAGTGCAAAGGCCACTCCCATATAAGGAAACAAGATCTGAAGATCTGCCTCCACCTCTTCTCCTGGATATCAGGCTAATAACTAGGGTTAAGTCAGAATATAACACAGCCAGAGATGTGCTGGGCTTGCTAAGAAAGGAAAGGGTCTATACACCAAAGAAGCTGTAAGACCTAGCCAACCTATATTGGAAGAAGTCCGAGATCTCCCATGGACAGAATTTCAAGTGTGTTTGATCAATTGGGCCAGAACATAAGACTGGATAAGAGAGAGTTTATTGACTTGAGGCATTCTCTTGGATTGCATGACTTAACACCCTGCTAAAGACCTTACAGGTAGGTGCAAACCAGCTGTTATGAAGACTCCTAAAAGCCTGGAGAAAGTGATGACTCACACTGGATGAGGTTAAAAATGCCTAGATGGGGAGAAACCAAAATGGCGGCATATGTGAACACTTAAACTGCTGCTTTGCACAACAATTTCAAAACTACAGCTAAAAGACAGAACAGAAATCATCCAGAAACGCAGGAAAGCTGGCTGAGTGAAAATTCTACAACTAGAAGGAAAGAGAGGGGCTCACAGACTCAGAAATACTACAAAAAGCTGAGGTACAGAGACACGTGTGTGGAGAAAGCAGGCAGCAGAGTACCTGGCTGGCTTCCTCTGGTGGGAAGGAGACAGAGACTCCTGACTGCACTGAACCCCTTATTGGACTGCACTGAACCCCAGTTCCAGACGAGACTCATACAGGGGGGAGTCTGGACTGTTGTGAAATGAAAGGAGTGCATGGAAATTTAGGGGAGCCGCAAAAGGGCAGAGGTCTGGGGATGTGCACATCATTGCGTACAGAGACAATGGAATGCTGATTATGCCACTAGCTTTCTCTACCAGTAGGAAGACAGAACCTCCCAACTGCACTGAACTCCACTTCTGACTGCACTGAACCCCAGTTTTGGGTGAGACCCTGGGGACCTGGATTCATACGGGTCCTGGAGAACAAGGGGAAGGCAGAGGTCTAGAGGCACCAGAGAGGACTGCAGTGATTACCAAGAGACACTTGAGACACAGGGGCCATGTGGGCCGAGGTTGACTGACAGCCAAGACTGTCTGTTCAGCCCTGAAACTCCATCTCACCCAAGCTCAACAGAGAGGCTGTTGCAGTTTTGCAAATCTTGCATCATAAGGCTGACTCCAGCACAAAAGTTCTCCCGGCATAGTGAAAATGTGGAGACAAAGGAACAGATTACAAAGGAAAGAAATGGAGGGAAAAAATGACTGGGTATAGAGTTCAAAACCATGGTTATAAGGTTTTTTTTAAGAATTTCCTAGAGCCGAAACTGGTTTGACTCAGTGGATAGAGCATCAGCCTGTGGACTGAAAGGTCCCAAGTTCAATTCCAGTCAAGGGCATGTACCTTGGTTGTGGGCATATCCCCAGTGGGGGGCGTGCGGGAGGCAGTTATTTGATGTTTCACTCTCACTGATGTTCCTAACTTTCTATCCCTCTCCCTTCCTCTCTGTAAAAAAAAAAAATCAATAAAATGTAGATATTTTTTAAAAAAATTCCTAGAAAAGATGGATAAATTTAGCAAGACCCAAGAGGACATGGAAAAGGACCAACTAGAAATTAAACATACACTGACTGAAATAAAAAATATTATACAGAGACCTAACAGCACACTAGAGGAAGGCAAGAATCAAGTCAAAATTTGAAATACAAAGAAGCAGAAAGCACTCAATTGGAAAAGCAAGAAGAAAAAAGAATAAAAAAAAATGTGAAAGTAGTGTAAGGAGCCTCTAGGACAACTTCAAGTGTACCAACATCAGAATTTTGTGGCTGCCAGAAGAAGAGAGAGAGCAAAATACTGAAAACCTATTTGAAGAAATAATGACTGAAAACTTCCCACATCTGGTGAAAGAAATAAACTTACAAGTTCAGGAAGCACACAGAACCCCAAACAAAAGGAATCCAAAGAGGACCACACCAAGACACATCATAATTAAAATGCCAATAGTAAAAGACAAAAAGAGAATATTAAAAGCAGCAGGAGAAAAACAGTTAATTACCTACAAGGGAGCACCCATATGATTGTCAGCTGATTTCTTAACAGAAACTATGTAAGCCAGAAGTGAGTGGCAAGAAATATTCAACGTGATGAATAGCAAGAATCTACAACCAAGATTACTCTACCCAGCAAAGCTATCATTCATAATTGAAGGACAGATAAAAAGCTTCACAGATAATAAAAAGCTAAAGGAGTTAATCACCACCAAACCAGTATTATATGAAATGCTGAAAGGTACTCTTTACGAAGAGGAAGAAGAAGAAAAAGGTAAAGATAAAAATTATTTATCGGAAATGAAGATGGCGGCATAGGTGAACACCTAAACTGTTGCCTTGCACAACAATTTTATAACTACAACTAAAAGACAGAACAGACATCATCCAGAACTACAGGACAGTTGGTTGAGTGGAAATTCTACAACTAGAAGGAAAGAGAGGGGCTCACGGAGACTCAGGGGAGCTGCAAAAAGCTGAGGTATGGAAATGCTGAAAGGTACTCTTTAAGAAGAGAAAGAAGAAGAAGGTAAAGATAAAAATTATGAATAACAAATACATATCTATCAACAAGTGAACCTAAAAATTAAGTGAATAAAAAATCTGATGAACAGAATAAACTGGTGAATACAACAGAATTAGGGGTATAGAAAGGGTGTGGACTGACAATTCTCAGGGGGAAAGGGGTGAGGAGGGTGCAGGGAGAGACTGGACAAAAATTGTACACCTATGGATGAGGACAATGCAGGGGGAGGTAAGGGAAGAGGGAGGAGTGGGAGCCAGCTGGAGGGGAGTTATGGGGAAAAAATGAGGACCAATGTAATAATCTAAACAATAAAGATTTATGAAATTAAATTAAATTTAAATTAAATTAAATTAAGTTAAATTAAATTAAAATGCCTAAATTGCTACAGCAGATTGTAAATAAAGGAAGTAAAAGGCTCAAGGAAGCAAGCATGCTGGAGCAAATATATTACCTGATGCCAGAAGACTCACCAGAGAATTATGTTGCATGGGAGGGCTCAGGAGAGATACCATTCAAGAAAGCCAGTAAGAATGCACTGGTGAGCCCTGGCTGGTTTGGCTCAGTGGATAGAGTGTCAGCCTGGGGACTGAAGGATCCCAGGTTTGATTCTGGTCAAGGGCATGTACCTTGGTTGCAGGCACATCCCCACTAGGTGGTGTGCAGGAGGCAGCTGATCAATGCTTCTCTCTCATTGATGTTTCTAACTCTCTTTCCCTCTCCCTCTCTGTAAAAAAATCAATAAAATATACTTTTTTTTAAAAAGAGTGCACTGGTGAGAAGTTCTGTGGTGGCTCTTCTCTGCAAGCCAGGGGAACTTGCAGGAGAGGCAATCACTGAGTTGTGCTCATTAATAGAGGTGGCTGTGTTTAACTGCCCTAAGCCAGGAGGCCACAATAATCACAATGACTGGCAACTTCAAAGAGGCAGCCAAGGGGACTTGACCCTCAGGGAGTCAAGAGGATTAATAAAGTATGGTGTCCCTATGGGCAAATAAAAAGACCGCCAGTAAGAATATTATTTAATTATATATTTTTTATTATTTTAATATATTTTTATTTACTTCAGAGAGGGAGAAAGAGATAGAAACATCAATGAAGAGAGAGAATCATTAATTGGAGAGAGGGGAAAAAAAGATGCCAAAGGTTAACACCCCAATAAAAAGCCATGATCCCTTGCCCAGTTCCTGAACCTGAGTCAGTTTTCGGACCAATAATCCATTGACTAAAGAGGTGGCTAGGTCCCCAGGAAGAAGAACCCTATATCACCATGGCAATTACATACCATAATGATAGTGCCAGTCCTTTCTGAAGTGACCTATGGTCATTTACTTAGTTGACTGTACACTGGGAAAATATTTTAGAGAACTACTGGAGATTAATACCCAGAAGCCCAGAGTGTCTCTCTAGCAAGGGGTTCTAGTTAATAAATAGGGAGGTAGAATACAAATTTGGATAAAAGATAGTTTACTAATATAAGACTCTTTTCTGAAGTCCAGGGTTTAACACCCTGGCAAAAACCCTGAAAGATGGTAAAAACACACTGCTAGGATGGACCCTAGAAGCATGGAAAGCATGTTGGCTGACACTAAGTTGGGTAGAAGTGCCTGAATTATCCTGACAGACAGTAATTAGAAGGCTCAGAGTGGAGCCTGCTGAGTGAAACTGTTATGTGAGGTCAGAATATCCACTGAAGGATTATGTTCCACAGGAGGGCTCAGGGAGCACACTGTTCACCAAGTCCATGAAGAGTGTACTGGTGATAAAGCACCAGCATTACTAAGAAATGCATGTGGCACTCCTTTGCAGACCAAGGCAGAATGTAAGAGGAGCAATCACAGAGCTGGGCTCATAACTAGGAATGGGGATGATGGCTCCTCTTCTATCCTGAAGGACCAGCAAGTTCATTCTCATAGAAATTATATTTATTCTGGATGTGGTTTGCCTTTACTGCTCATAGAACTTTAGCCAGTTCCACTCACCAGGGACTTAAGGAATGTCTGATTCACACTATAGCATCTGACCGGGAGACTTACTTCAAAGCAAAGAAAGTGTGGGAGTGTGCCTGTGACCATAGGACCCCCTGGGCATGTCACATTCCACATCATTGAGAAGTAGCTGGCCTGGAAAGAGTGATGGAATAGCCTGCTGAAGGTGGAACTGAAGCACTACTCAGAAGCAATACTCTGCAAGGTACCATCCTCCAGGATAAACTGAGAATTCTAAATCAGAGACCTGTATGTGGCACCATTTCCCCAAGAGGAAAAAATATATGAATGCAGGAACAAAGTGGTGGAAGCAGGAGTGAACCCATATACCACCATTTCCAATAACCTACTAGTAGAGCGACATTGTGCTTTTGTCCCCGCAATTTTGACCTCTGCAGTGTAATAAGTACTTGTCCCCAAAAGGAGCACACTTTTGTCAGGGGCACAGCAGGAGTCCCATTGAACTATAAGCTGCAGCTGCCAGCAGAGCACTTTGGAGGTCTATAACAAATATTCTTGTTATAAAATACCTGTATGACACAAGAAATAGCATAGTATTATTTAAAGGTGAACTTAGCTTAGTTAAAAATATATATTTTATAAACTTTAGGGAAACCAATATAATTTATATACTAAGGAGGAAATAAAGTGAAATCATACCAAAAAATCTCAATTAAAACCATAGAAGACAGAAAGAGAAGGTGGGGAGGAAATAAGAACAATGCAACAAATAGAAAATAGTTATGGGGCAGGGAGAAGAGATAAACCAAAGAACTTATATGCATAAATGCATAAGCATGGACACAGAAAATAGTGCAGTGAAGGCCTGGGTGGGGAGCCGGGAGGGATGAGGGAGTTTGGGGGGGAGGAGTCGGGGGGAGATACAGCTGTAATACTCTCAACAATAAAGATAAATTAAAAACAAAGAAAAAAGAGAACAGTTACAAAGGTACTAGTAGTAGATATTAATCTAACTATATCAATAATTACACTAAATATGAGTAGTGTAAATGTACCAATTAAAAGACAGAGGTTGTTGGAGTGAATAAGAAAAACAAGACCCAACTATAAGGTGTCTATAAGAAATCCACTTTAAATATAAAGACACAGGCAAGTCAAAAATAAAAGAATAGACACTAATGTACTAAGAAAACACTAACCAAAGGAAAGTTGGAGTAGCTATATTTCTATCAGGCAAAGTACATTAAGTTTCAGAACAAGAAATACTATCAAGAATAAAGAGGATTGCCTGGCTGGCTTGGCTCGGTGGTTGACCTATGAACCAGGAGGTCGCAGTCTGATTCCTGGTCAGGACACATGCCGCGTTGCAGGTTCCATTCCCAGTATGGGGTTTGCAGGAGGCAGGCAATCAATGATCCTCTCTCATCATTGATGTTTCTATCTCTCCCTCCCTCTCCCTTTCTCTCTGAAATCAATAAAAATATATTTTAAAGAAGAAGAGGACAAACACTCCAAATATTTATATGGAAGCAAAAAAGACTCTGAATAGCTGCTGCAATCTTGGGAAAGAAAAGCAAAGTTGGAGGAATCACAATACCAGATATCAAGTTATACTACAAAGCCACTGTACTCAAAACAGCTTGGTAGTGGCACAAAAACAGACATATAGAGATCAGTAGAACAGAACAGAGAATTCAGAAATCAACCAAAGCCACTATGCTCAATTAATATTTGACAAAGGAGGCAAAAGTACATGTTGGAGCAGAGACAGACTCTTCAATAAATATTATTGGGAAAACTGGACAGATACATGCAAAAAAATAAAACTAGACCACCAACTTACACCATACATAAGAATAAGCTCAAAATGGATAAAAGACTTAAATGTAAGACATGAAACCATAAAAGTCCTAGAAGAAACCCTAGGCACCAAAATCTCAGACATCTCTCATATCAACATGTTTACCAAGACATCTCCTAAGGACAATGGACACTAAGGAGAAAATAAATAAATAAGACTGCATGAAAATGCTGGTTTACAGGGATCAGGCCTAAACCGGCAGACAGACATCCCTCTTGCAATATGGGACTGCTGGCTCCTAACTGCTCAACTGCCTGCCTACCTGCCTGCCTGATTGCCCCTAACCACTCTGCCTGCCAGCTTGCTCACCCCAACTGCCCCCCACCGCTGGTCTGCTTGCCCCCAAATGGCCCCCCACCAGCCTGATCACTCCCAACTTCCCCTCTCCTCGTGCCACTGTGCTCACTCTCAACTGCCCCCCCCTCTGCTGTCCTGATCACTCTAAACTTCCACCCCTGCTGTCTTAATAGCCTCCAACGGACTCCCACTAAAGGCCTGCTTACCCCCAACTGGTCCCCCTCCTCGTCTGCTTACCCCCAATGGCCCTGCCCCCCACCAGCCTGATCACCCACAACTGCTGTCCCATCCTGGCCTGATGACCCACAACTGCCCTCCCCTCTTGGCCTCTAACTACCTCGGCCCTGCCACCATGGCTTTGTCCAGAAGAACGTCTGGAAGGTCTCCTGAAAGGACTCCCAGTCTAATTAGAATATTACCCTTTTATTAGTATAGATAGAGGCCTGGTGCACGGGTGGGGGCTGGCTGGTTTGCCCTTAAGGGTGTCCCGGATTAGGGTGGGGGTTCTCACTGGGGTGCCTGGCCAGCCTGGGTAAGGAGCTGATGGCTGTTTTCAGACTGGCCACAGCCCCTTCAGGGTGGGGTGGGAGTCCTGCTGGGGTGCTTGGCCACCCTGGGTGAGGGGCTGATGGTTGTTTTCAGGCTGGCCATGCCCCCTGGTGACCCAAGTTCCCAACCCCTCCTTTTTTTCTTTTCTCAGTGCCTCCTTGAGTGGAGGCCAGGGCTGCCTGGAAGCCAGTATCTGGGATTTATTTATCTTCTATAATTGAAATTTTGTAGCCTTGAGTGGAGGCAAGGGCCGGCTAGGGCAGGCAGAAAACTTGACTTCCTCCATTGCCAACAACCCAAGCCTCTTGCTCGCTCCAGCTCCGTAGTTGCACCATCTTTGTTGGGTTAATTTGCATACTCAATCCTGATTGGCTGGTGGGTGTAGAGGAGTGTTGGTTAATTTGCATGTTTCTCTTTTATTAGTGTAGATGCTCGAAGTCACTAAACATTCAAGAGATGCAAATCAAAATGACAATGAGATATCACCTCACACTTGTCAGAATGGCTTTCATCAAATCAATAAATGACAAGTGCTGGCAAGGATGTGGAGAAAGGGAACTCTCATGCACTGCTGGTGGGAATTTAGACTGGTGCAGCCTCTGTGAAGAAGAGTATGGAGTCTTCTCAAAAATTAAAGATGGAGCTTCCATTTGACCCAATCATCCCACTTCTAGGAATATATCCTAAGAAACTAGAAACACCAATCAGAAAGGATATATTCTCCCCTATGTTCATAGCAGCACAATTCACCATAGCTAAGATTTAGAAACAGCCTAAGTGCCTATCAGCAGATGCGTGGATAAAAAACTGTGGTACATTTACAACAGCATGGATAGACCTGGAAAGTATTATGCTGAGGGAAACAAGACAGTCAGATAAAGATAAGTATCACATGATCACACTTATATGTGGAATCTAATGAACCAAATAAACTGATGATCAAAAATAGACCTAGAGTTAGAGAAGCATGAACAGACTGTTGAACCTCAGAGGGAAGGCAGGGGAGAGTAGGTGGGAAGAGATCAACCAATGAACTTGTATGTATATATGCATAACTCATGGACACAAACAATGACTTGGGGTGGGTCTGAGTGGGGGGAATAGGTGTGGGCTGAGAGAGATTAATTGGGGGGAAGGAGACTTATGTAATACTTTCAACAATAAAGATGTTAATAAATAAATAAATAGCTGAAACCGGTTTGGCTCAGTGGATAGAGCTTCGGCCTGCAGACTGAAAGATCCCAGGTTCTATTCCGGTCAAGGGCATGTGCCTTGGTTGCAGGCACATCCCCAGTAGGAGGTGTGCAGAAAGCAGCTGATCGATGTTTCTCTCTCATCGATGTTTCTAACTCTCTATCCCTCTCCCTTCCTCTCTGTAAAAAACGCAATTAAATAAATAAATAAATAAATAAATAAATAAATAAATATTTTTTTTTGAAAAAGCTGTGGTACATTTATACAATAGAATATTACTCAGCCAAAAATCATAAAGAAATCTACCCTTTGCAACTGCATGGATGGGCCTGGAGAGTGTTATGCTAAGTGAAATAAACCAGTGAAAGAAAGACAAGCACCATATTATTCCACTTATATGTGGAATCTAATGAACAAAATAAACTGACAAACAAAATAGAAACAGAATAATATTGGATACAAGGAACAAATTGACAGCTCTCAAAGGGGAGGGGAGATTAGGGTGCTGGGTCAAAAAGGTGAAGGAACTAAGCAAAAAATAAACAAACATCTCAGAAATAGACAATAGTATGGTGATTACCAGAGGGAAGGAGATGGGAAAGATAGAAGAGGGTAAAGGAAGGATAACTGGTAATGGAAGAAGATTTGACTTAGGGTGGTGAACACAATGCAATATTACACCTGAATTGTACACCTGAAACCTATATAATTTTATTAACCAGTCATGCCCCAATAAATTCAATAAATAATTTTTTAAAAGAAATAAGGTTAAGAAATTAAAAAGAGAGAATAAAAGGGAGTATTATATAATGATTAGAAGCCTGGTGTATGAAATTCATGCACAGATAGGGTCCCTAGGCCTGACCAGTGATTAGGGCTGATCTGTGGGGCAATCAGCAGAGTGATTGGGGGGCGGGGGGACCCTGTTGGCACCCACATTGTCCAGCCTGGTGCTGCCCGCTCACTGGCCCCACCCTCTGATGCCTCCACTGGGCAATGGGGGGGCTGCACCACCCTGCTCCCTGGCCAGCTGACCTTGCCTCCTGCTGTTGCTGCCACCACTCACCTCCCTCTGTGGTGTGACTGGCGGGGCAATCTGGTGGGGGGGGCCGGGGGGAGGTCACTGGCACCCACCTTGGCTGGCCTGGTGCCTGTGGGCAGGGGGAAGCTCCTGCATTGAACCTCTGCCCCCTGGTGGTCAGTCAACATCATAGCGACCTATTGTTCCACCATTTGTTCAGCTGTTCGGTCAACTTGCATATTAAGCTTTTATTATAGAGAATAAAGGAGTCAATCTTAAATGTATATATACCTAACAACATACTTCAAAATAAGTGAGGCAAAAATAATAGAACTTTAAGGAGATACAACTACACCTACTGTTATAACTGGAGACTTGAATGCTCTTTTGTAAATAATAGATCAAACAGACAGAAAATCAGTACAAATGTAGAAAGGATAAGATGAGAACAAGTGGAAGCTCTGATAACAACTGCAGCAAGGTGGGCTATAGTTTTTTCCTCTAACTCCCTCTTCCATATTTTGCCTCATGAAGACAGGCCCATGGGAACTTTAGACAAGTTTGGAGAAGTGAGTCCATGCAGCAAAAAGAGAGGACTATGACATACATGGAAGTGTATGGATTAGATCTCCCTTCAAGAAAGAATTTGCCATATATCTGTGAGAAGTGTAATTAGCTGACAGCCTCCTGTTGCAGCACTTTCCATGATCAGCCACAGAGTTCTTGATAAAGCAATGCCTTCCCTTAGAAGATTCCAGCCAATGGCTGAGCATGGTGACAATACTATGACCTGTCCATTTCTGCCTAACATGGGACTCTTCTGACAGGCAGTTATTTCTCTGGAATTACCCATTGGGTTGACCAAGACTTTATCACAAATGCTTCACTGTCCAGAGCAATTCTGCCCCAATTCCCCTTCCCCCCCAACATCCTTTCAAATGTGTCAGACCTGCATTATGGTCTAGATTTCCTTGCCCAATCTTACTCTCTCCTCTTTTAGCTTTCATAGTCATTATCCCCAATCAACATCTTGTAATCCTAAATCCATATTAGCATCTGCTACCTGGAGGAACCAAGTTAGTACAATTAGCGGCTGACCACTGTCTTCCATTTTGGGTAAATTTTATGGAAGACACTTAAGTATTTTAAGAGTCTCTTCATTATCATAAAAATGTTTCAGCAAGTTCATCAGTTGAATTCACAACTAGATAATTCAGGCAATAAAACCATTTGATATCCCAAACTCAAAATCTCCATCAAGTTATACGTGCAGCAATTACAGTTTTTGCAATCTTTGCATTCAGCTTTCCTTGCATGGTAGGATGCTGATGAAACTTGTCATAAAAGCATAAATTTGGGTTGTTTCAAGCCAATTTTAGGCATGCTTATGATCATTCAGAGTGAAGTTTTTCCAGAAAGATACATATTTTCCTTGAAACTTAAATAGTCAAGTGGTGAATTTTCCTTATGAAGTAAGTGGCTTTCTTGGACAAAAGTACTTCTTTATAGTCATTTCCCACCTCTTCATAAAGCTGAGAAAATTTTCTTAACATAACTGACAAGCATTAAGTGCTTCCCTTAAATCTTCATGTGTAGCTCAGGTGGAGAGGGCTTTCCCATGGACAACAGTGGATGGCAGCGTTAGTTGGGGTAGATTAGACTCTGATAGCAAATAGACTCTGAAATTTCAGTGGCAAAGTTCCATGAGATGGTTCCTGTCTTACAACTCTCCAAAATACTTTTCCTCTAAGTCAGTGGTCAGCAAACTGTGGCTTGCGAGAGCCGCCGTTTGCCACTCTGTTGACTGAGTTTGCCAACCACTGCGCTAAGTGGTGAACTCAGTTGGTCCAGGTTCCTTGCATTGTGCTCTGTTATTTTAGAGTCCAACAGCAGAGAGATTCCACCTGAAAAATTATGAGGATAATTATAAGGGTTAGGCCTGGAAGTGACAGTTATCAATTTCACTGGCTAGAACAGCGGTTCTCAACCTGTGGGTCGCGACCGCTTTGGAGGTCGAACAACCCTTTCACAGGAGTCGCCTAAGACCATCGGAAAATGCAGATATTTACATCACGATGCGTAACAGTAGCAAAATTTCATGATTGGGGGTCACCACCATATGAGGAACTGTATGCAAGGGTCGCGACCTTAGGAAGGTTGAGAACCACTGGGCTAGAACAAAACCACATGAACTCACTTGGCTAAAAGGAAAATTGAAAAATAAAGAAGAGCTCATTGATATTGGTGTACAATCTTGGCCATAATAGACTCTGCTTTTGGTGTACAGCTGGGATACATGAAATAAGCTCTCTAGTTGGATTTAACATACCTTCAATATATTTTCCTACTTTATCCTTGTACAGAACTTTCACTCTGAATTATTCTCATAGTAGGATGCTTTCACTCTGAATTATTCTCACGGTAGGATCAATAAGCTTAAGTCCTTTCCTCTCTTAGTTAATTGCATCACCATCCAATCATTTACTCAAATCCAAAACTTGGACGTTATCCTTATTTCCTCTACATGAAAACTAGGGAAAAGAAAAAAGAGCCATAAAATTTTTTTTTGCAGGTCACAACTAAAAAAAAGAAAAAAGAGCCAAAGAACCCAATGCAGTCATGATTCCAGAGCAACTTTCATGAATATTGCCATCTAATAGGAAGGTATATTCCTACAAATAAAGATGGTTTGGTAACATTACCTGTAAAGAGTATACTAATATATTCCCCTAATTTCTCATTGTATATGCACTAATCATACCCTAATAATACTCCCTTAATAGGAAGAGAATACCCTGAATATCTAAAGTGAGTATTCAGGTCTTCCTAGTTGTCATATTTATCTTGGTCAATTGATAAACATTCTAGATCATTCATACAGTCAACAAATATTTATTGAGTGCAGACTAGCCTACTATGTGCCATGATACTGTTCCACATGCCAGAAATATGTAAGTATTAAAAAAAAAACAGGCAAAACCTCTGCCCTCAAGCTTATATTCTAGTGGGCTAAAGAGAGTCCATTTTTTAAAGGAAACTATATAGGGTAGAGGTTCCGAAGAGTCTCCCTAGAATATACCACCCTGGTATGCAGATTATTTCCAGCTGAAGGCAATTAAAGATCAACAAACTCAATACTTGCCCAAATAAATTAAAATAGAAACACCTACTTTGAGAAGGAAATCTTAGTATATCCACCTTAGCATAATGTGAACTAAATGTGGCAGACATGGAGGATTTAGGCAAGTCTTTTTTATTTTTTGTTTCTTTAATCTTTACCCAATGATATATTTTTCCATTGATTTCTAGAGAAAGTGTAAGGGATGGAGAAGGGGGGAGGAAGGGAGAGAAGGAGGAAGGGGAGAGAGAGAGAGAGAGAGAGAGAGATACATCAATGTGAGAGAGAAACATCAACTGGTGGCCTCCCACATGAGCCCCTACAGAAGTTAGGGAACCTGAAACCAAGGTACGTGCCCTTGACTGGGAATTGAACCTGAGTCCCTTTGGTCCGAAGGCTGACATTGAGCAAAATCGGCCAGGGCTTGCTTTCTGTTTGTTTTTTTGTGTGTGTGTGCGGGTTTTTTAAGTATTCATTATTATTATTATTCCCATCTATATCCCATTAGTTTTGGGTGTGCAGGCAAGAATTGGTTTACCAAATGTTTGCTCTTTTCCATCTATCTGTGAATTGCTTGCTTTCCCTTTGAAGTTCCAGACCCCTATTTCTCTCTCATTAGTCCAGAATATACCTCATCTCACCTCACTGTCTTTGTAATTTTCATGCTTATGTGAATTCTCAGTGCACATGTATTAAAACTTGATTTTTTTTCTGTTAACCTGTTGCATGTTGTTTGAATTATTTCACCAACCAGGAGAACTAAGAGGGGAAGGGAAAAGTTTCTCCATCCCTCATTAATAATATGCCAGATAGTGATAAATTCTATAAAGAAAAAGAAAGCAGGGAAATGGACAATGGGGCTAGAAGCAGAAAGACCTGTTAGGAGGAAATTCCAACAATGTAAATGAAAGGTGTTAGACATGACTGCAGGATTTGGGCCTGAGTTACCATAAGAACCAAATTTGGGGACTTAAAAAGATGGAAAAGACTGAGGGATAGGTAGCTTTGATAGGAAAGACCAGGTGTTTGGTTTGGGACACATTAGGCTTGAGATGCTCATTAAATGTCCAATGGACCTATTTTTAATATATTTTATTGATTTCAGAGAGGAAGGGAGGAGGAAAGAGAGATAGAAACATCAATGATGAGAGAGAATCATTCATTGGCTGCCTACTGCACGCCCCACATTGAGGATTGAGCCCGAAACCTGGACAAGTGCCCTTGACTGGAATCAAACCCGAGACTCTTCAGTCTTCAGGACGATGCTCAATCCACTGAGCCAAACCAGATAGGGCCAAGTGGAGCTATTAATAAAGCATCTAGGTATGAGGATCTGGAATTTCAGGGCAGAATTCTAGGCTGGAGATACATATTTGAAAATAATTAGGATATAGATGGTATTTCAAGACACCAGACTAGATGAGATCACCATGGAAATCAGTTTTAATAGAGAAGAAGCTCAAGAACTGAGTCTTTGATCTGCAGGGGAGAATCCAAGATGGCGGCATAGGTAAACACCTACACTGCTGCCTCACACAACATCCAGAACCACAGGAAAGCTGGCTGAGTGGAAGTTCTACAACTAGAGGGAAAGAGAGGGGCTCACGGAGACCCAGAGGAGCTGCAAAAAGCTGAGGTACGGATACGCGCGCACTGAGAGAGCGGGTGCCGGAGTACCGGGCTGGCTTTCTCTGGCGGGAGGGAAACGGAGACTCCCAACGGCATTGAACCCCTTATCTTACGACACTAAACCCCAGATCCAGCCGAAACTCATACGGGGGGAGTTTGGACTGTGAAAAGGGAGAGGTACACGGAAATTTAGGGGAGTCGCAGAAGATCAGGTCCGGTCTCCCACGGGCACGGTGCTGCGCGGAGGACAGACTGCTGATTGTGCTGCTGGCTTTCGCGACTGGGCGGGAGACAGACCCTCCCAGCTATGCCACTTCTGAGTCCACTGGGCCCCTGTTTCGGGCGAAACCCTGGGGACCTAGACTCGTGTGGTCCTGGTGCTCAGGGGAGCTGGAAAGGCAGCGGTTAGCGGTTAGAGGCACTGCGGGGGCTCGCGCACAAGGACCGCTCCAGCCATTACCCAGTCACGTGAGACTCAGGGGCCGTGGAGGGCGGGGCGACTGGAAGGCAAGGCAGTCCCCTAAGCCCTGATACTCCACCCCTCCCAAGCTCAACAGAGGCTTCTGCGGCTTTGCGTCTGCTATCATAAGGCTGAATCCAACACAGAAGTTTCCCCAGCATAGGGAAAATGCCGAGACAAGGGAAGGGATCACAAACAAAAGAAATGGAGGGAAAAAAAAACGACTGGATATAGAGTTCAAAACCACGTTTATAAGGTTTTTCAATAATATGCTAGAAAAGATGGATAAATTTAGCGAGAGCCAAGAGGAGATGAAACATACACTGACTGAAATAAAAAATATTATACAGAGTCCTAACAGCAGACTAGAGAAAGGCAAGAATCAAGTAAAAAATTTGAAATATAAAGAAGCAGACAACATTCAACTGGAAAAGCAAGAAGGGAAAAGAATCCAAAAATGTGAACATAATGTAAGGAGACTCTGGGACAGTTTCAAGCATACCAACATCAGAATTGTGGGGGTGCCAGAAGAAGAGAGAGAGCAAGATACTGAAAACCTATTTAAAGAAATAATGACTGAAAACTTCCCACATCTGGTAAAAGTAATAGACTTACAAGTCCAGGAAGCACACAGAACCCCATATAAAAGGAATCCAAAGAGGACCACACCAAGACACATCATAATTAAAATACCAAGAGCAAAAGACAAAGAGAGAATATTAAAAGCAGCAAGAGAAAAACAGTTTATTACCTACGAGGGAGCACCCATACGACTGTCAGCTGATTTCTCAACAGAAATGATGCAGGCCAGACGGGAGTGGCAAGAAATATTCAATGTGATGAATAGCAAGAACCTACAACCAAGAATAATCTATCCAGCAAAGCTAACATTCCGAATTGAAGGGCAGATAAAGAGCTTCACAGATAAGAAAAAGCTAAAGGAGTTCATCAACTCCAAACCAGTATTATATGAAATGCTGAAAGGTACTCTTTTAGAAGAGGAAGAAGAAAAAGGTAAAAGCCAAAAAATTATGAACAACAAATACATACCTATCAACAAGTGAATCTAAAAATTAAGTGAATTAAAAATTGGATGAACAGAATAAACTGGTGAATATAATAGAATCAGGAGCACAGAAAGGGAGTGGACTGATAATTCTCAGGGGAAAAGGGGTGAGGGGTGTACAGGGAGAGACTGGACAAAAATCATACACCTATGGATGAGATCAATGGGAGGGAGCTAAGGGCAGAGGATAGGGTGGGAGCTGGGTGGAGGGGTGCTATGAAGGGGAAAAGAGAGAAACAAATGTAATAATCTGAATAATAAAGATTTAATTAAAAAAAGAACTGAGTCTAGAGCATTCTAATACCTAGAGGTTGCAGATATGAGGAAAAAGTTGCAAATGAGACTGAGGACCGACCAGGAATCAGTCCCCTAAACCAGCTCACTACAGGATACACTGATAAAGCTGAATTCCTGGATCCATAACACTAAGAAATAGATAGCAAGGACCCCCACCAATGTCCTGCAGTCATGTGAAGTCTAGCTAAGTAGTCAGTCAGTCTTCCTTTTGACATTTTTTAAATGCAACAAACCTCATGCAGATTATATGCAAAATAGCAACAGTATGGCCATATTGTGGTAGATGTGGCTAATTTCTGAATGGAGATGTTAAATACCAGAACCATACATGTGACACTTGCAGGAGGAGCTTAGCCCTATAAATCCAACCAGGTCCTCAGGCCCTGTCTTAGAGAACACCCAAAAGGCACACTGGACACCATTTCTAGGACCCCAATAGTATAGGGTTCCATGGTTCAATGCTGCCAGCTGCTGCTACTACCTTCACTGCTGCTGCCAACACCAGCTGACATAGAAGTAAAGGAACACTTTATACCTTTAAATCTGGAACTTACTAACAGGTTAGGGTGAGGATGAGGGATAAATTAGGGTTAGGGTTGGTTTAAGATTAGAACTCCCAATCCGTCATGGGCTAAGTCCCAATAGCCTTGAACCTCTCCTCATTCCCTCTACATCTTGATGGTGACTGACACCTTGGCTGTCTGCTGGCCTCTCTAAAATGCAGGCTGTTTTTTTTCTCTCATCTCCCTTCAGCTAAATGACTTTGAATACCAAGAGGCAGAGCTGGAGCTCTCCTTGCTCCCCCAAAGCCACTTTCTGATCTTTGCTCTTTCCCACTTTTGAGAAACATCTGGCTCCTCATTGGCTCACACCATCACAATATTTCACCCTCACCTTATCCTGGTGGTAGTTTTCTGTCACTCTCCTGGTCACTGCACTTCTTCATAAAGGCTTTAGCTCTTGACTCACTATCTGTACTTTTTGTCCCAACTTCTCCCATCCTCAGTGATTTCAATATTCACATAGCCAACCACTCAGCACCCTGGCCTCTTCTTTCCTCTATCTGTACATTGCCAATGATCCCTGCCATCTTGCAATTACTTCACAACCCAGAGCACCAGTATGGAGCCTTGTATCTTGAAGGTCCCTGTGCATCAATACATTTATATGACATTCTCAAAAGGCAAAACTATAGGGACAGAGAACAGCTCAGTGGTTGCCAAGGGCGAGGGGTAGAAGAAGGCCTTGAGTACAAAGGGGCAACACATGAGAATTCTGAGGGCCAATGGAGCAGTTTTGTATTCTGAGTGTGGTGGTAATAATCATACAGATCTAGATTTAAAACTCCTAGAAGTCTATAACAAAGATAAATTGCAAAAAAGTATAGAGGTGAAGTGATTTAAACATGAAGTTTAGCCTTAGGTCTTCAGATAAGTATCAGAAATTTTTTAAAATATATTTTATTAGTTTCAGAGAGAAAGGGAGAGGGAGAAAGAAACAAAAATATTAATGATGCGAGAACTACCTTATCATTGATCAGCCCTTCTTGCATGCCTCCCAGTGGGAACCAAGCCTGCAATCCAGGCATGTGCCCTAACCTGGAATTGATCCATGACCTCCTCATTCATAGGTTGATGCTCAATCTCTGAGACATGCTGGCTGGGTGGTATCAGAAATTTATCATTCCATCAACTGGACTATCTCTTAATGTAAAAATATTCATGGCAACGAAACTGAAAATATCATGTGACTCCCATGAAAAATCATTGAAATTTCTACTATCATAGCCTAATAATGAGAGCAAGTTAAAATCTATTAAGTGGTATATGTATCTCCAGCATAGTTCCTGATATAGAGTAAGTATTCAATAAATATGTGTGGAATAAATAAATCAATGAGTGAATGAATGAATAAAAAGGCTCACACAGCCCACACCCAAGTATATAACTTCTTTAGTAAAAAGCCTACCTTGCTCTAGCTGATTTTGCTCAATAGAAAGAGCATCAGCCTGCAGACTGAAGGGTCCTATGTCTGATTCCAGTCAAGAGCTCAATTCTAGTCAAGGGCACATATCTTGGTTGCAAGTTTGATCCCTGGCCCTGGTTGGGGCGCATTCGGGAGGCAACTAATCAATGTGTCTCTCTCACATCGACGCTTGTCTCTCTGTCTCTACCCTTCCCTTCCACTCTCTCTAAAAATCAATGGAAAAAGATCCTTGGGTGAGGATTACAAAAAACAAAAAACAAACTTTGGTCACTGTTTCTGTGCACCTATGTTAATAAAACCACTGAAATGCCTCCTTTCAGAATCCTCCTTCTAAATGTTTTTTTGTTAGTTGATTACAGGAGAGGAAGGGAGAGGGAGAGAGGGATAGAAACATCAATGATGAGAATCATTGATCAGCTGCCTCCTGCACCGCCCCTACTGGGGATCGAGCCTGCAACCTGAGCATGTCCCTTGACTGGGTTTCAAACCGTGACCTCCTGGCAGAACCCTCCTTCTAAAATGTGACCACCCTTGCCCTGACTGGTGGCCTCACTTGGTTGAGCATCGTTCCTTGCACCAAAGGGTCGCTGGTTTGATTCCCAGTCAGGGCACATACCCAGATTGTGGTATGGATCACGAAGGCACATGTTGGAGGCTACCGATGGATATTTCTCACATCAGTGTTTCTCTCTCTCTCTCTCTCAAAAAAAAAAATTAAAATGTGACCACCCGCAAAAGAGTGCATAATTTTAACTTCTTATAATTCAATTCCTGCCTTGATTTCTACTACCTTATGGATCCTCCTGAATTTCAAATGCAGAAAAGAAATGCTGCTGGAGGGTGAGAGTGACTGGGGAGAGGTCAATGAAGAGGGAGGGGGGAGGAGACATATGTAATACTTTAATCAATAAAGAGTAAATGGAAGGAAGAAAGAAAGGAAGGAAGGAATGAAGGAAGGAAGGAAGGAAGGAAGGAAGGAAGGAAGGAAGGAAGGAA
>JAAGEH010000015.1:31951137-32058244 GCA_011751065.1 Lasiurus cinereus | reverse complement strand
AAGGAAGGAAGGAAGGAAGGAAGGAAGGAAGGAAGGAAGGAAGGAAAAGAAACTGGAAACTAATTCTTTGGAGCATTTGAGATCTTGCTCCCCGGCATATGTCCTCAGTTTGGTTTAAATAAACTCTTATATACAGGTTTAGGCATGTCTTCCAGGGACATTTACTTGGTACAGCAGGATTCTGAAGAAGCCCACCCCAGAACGTCCCTCAGGCATAGACCAGGTGCCAGGTACCAGCAAGGGCTCTTTTTGCACCACCAGCTATTCACTTCTCATCAGGTGAACTTGAGTGAGTCTTTTCTTGGAATCCCGAATGCAGCTACTTTAGGTAGTGGTTCCTGACCTTGAGCTGTTCTTATGTAACTGGTTTTAACTTGAGCTTTTTAAAACTGGCTCAAAATAAAAGTTAAAATTAAGATGGAAAATCCTGCTGACAAGGCAAACAAACCCTACAATAATAAGCCTCTCTTTAGTACTTTGGCGAGTTTATATACAATACATACAGAGCCTTGACTTGCTAGTATCTACAGAAATGGGGAAGTTTAAAATTGATATCATTTGACAATGGCCAAAACAGGGTTCTCCTTTGACACCTCAAAATTAATTTTTTTTGTGTGTGTGCTCAGTTGGAAAAAGCAGGCTCTAAAACTGAACTGAATAAATGGGACGTTTACCTTAATTAGAAAATAGAAACCTCTAAAAGGAGCACAGATAGCCTGGCCAGTGTTACTCAATGGTTGATCATTCACCTATGAACCAGGAGATCTCAATTCTATTCTGGTCAGGGCACATGCCTGATTCCCGGCTCAATCCCTAATAGGGTACGTGCAAGAGGTAGCCCAACAATGATTCTCATAATTAATGTTTCGATCTCTACCTCTCCCTTCCTCTCTCTGAAAATCATTATGTTTTTAATGATTTTCAGAAATAAGTTAAAAGAAACACAGATAAACTTCCTTCTTTTAAGAACGTTAATATAATTTTAAAGACTGTCTTTGAACCCTCAAGTAAAAATCTCTTATCTTCAGGAAGTTAATAAGAAACTTTCAGAGAATGTCTCTGAACTAAAGAAAGCTTCCAAAACTGCTCAATGCCATACCCCACATTTCCCCTTCCTCCAACCACCCCACTATTTTCTGAGCTCCCTTTTTTAAACTTGCTCTCCCTTTGTTCTCTTTTCTCCTCTTCACCAACACCCTCTACTGACTTAGGGGAAACTAAAAATAGAAAGCCAGAACCTGTGACCCAGGAGGTATGGCATAGGTAAACACCTACACTGCTGCCTCGCACAACAATTTCAAAACTACAACTAAAAGACAGAATGGACATCATCCAAAACCACAGGAAAGTTGGCTGAGTGGAAATTCTACAACCAGAAGGAAAAAGAGGGGCTCACAGAGACTCAGAGGAGCTGCAAAAAACTGAGATACGGAGACGCATGTGGAGAGAGCCGGTGCCAGAGTACCTGGCTGGCTTTCTCTGGCAGGAGACTCCCAAGGGCATTGACTCCTTATCCTACGACAATAAACCCCAGGTCCAGCCGAAACTCATATGGGGGGAGTTTGGACTGTGAAAAGGGAGAAGAGCACGGAAATTTGGGGGAGTCACAGGAGGGAAGAAGTCGGGCAGCATGCACAGCACTATGCGCAGAAGATCGACTGCTGATTGTGCCGCTGGCTTTCACAAGAGGGCAGGAGACAAAGCATCCCAACTGTGTCACATCTAACTCCACTGAACCCCAGATTCTGGCAAAACCCTGGGGACCCAGATTCGTGCGCGCGCGCACACACACACACACACACACACACACACACACACACACACACGGACTGCTCCAGCGATTACCCAGTCACAGGAGACTCGGGGGCTGTGGAAGGTGGGGCCCACTGGAAGGCAAGGTGGTCCTTTAAGCCCCGAGACTTCACCCCTCCCAAGCTCAACAGAGAAGCTTTTGCGATTTTGCAAGTCTGGTATCATAAGGCTGAATCCAACACAGAAGTTCTCCCGGCATAGTGAAAATGCTGAGACAAGGGAAGAGATCATAAACAAAAGAAATGGAGGAAAACAAATGACTGGATATAGAGTTCAAAACCACACTTATAAGGTTTTTCAAGAATATCCTAGAAAAGTTGGATAAAGTTAGCAAGTCCCAAGAGGAGATGAAAAAGAACCAACTAGAGATGGAAAAAGACCAA
Source organism: Lasiurus cinereus (assembly GCA_011751065.1). NCBI lineage: Eukaryota > Metazoa > Chordata > Mammalia > Chiroptera > Vespertilionidae > Lasiurus > Lasiurus cinereus. Next base: position 32,056,049 of record JAAGEH010000015.1, on the reverse strand, counting down.
CTAGAGATGGAAAGGGACCAACTAGAAATTAAACATACACTGACTGAAATAAAAAATATTATACAGAGACCTAACAGCAGACTAGAGGAAGGCAAGAATCAAGTAAAAAATTTGAAATATAAAGAATCACTCAACTGGAAAAGTAAGAGAAAAAAATCCAAAAATGTGAAGATAATGTAAAGGAGCCTCTGGGACAGCTTCAAGCATACCAACATCAGAATTATGGGGGTGCCAGAAGAAGAGAGAGAACAAAATACTGAAATCTACTTAAAGAAATAATGACTGAAAACTTCCCACATCTGGAAAAAGAAATAGACTTACAAGTCCAGGAAGCACACAGAACCCCATATAAAAGGAATCCAAAGAGGACTACATCAAGACACATCATAATTAAAATACCAAGAGCAAAAGACAAAGAGAGAATATTAAAATCAGCAAGAGAAAAACAGTTCATTACCTACAAGGGAGCACCCATACAACTGTCAGCTGATTTCTCAACAGAAACTATGCAGGCCAGATGGGAATGGCAAGAAATATTCAACGTGATGAATAGCAAGAACCTACAACCAAGAATACTCTATCAAGCAAAGCTATCATTCAGAATTGAAGGGCAGATAAAGAGCTTCACAGATAAGAAAAAGCTAAAGGATTTCATCAACTCCAAACCAGTATTGTATGAAATGCTGAAAGATACTCTTTTATAAGAGGAAGAAGAAAAAGGTAAAAGATAAAAAATATGAACAACAAATATATATCTATCAACAAGTGAATTTAAAAATTAAGTGAATTAAAAATTTGAACAACAGAATAAGCTGGTGAATATAATAGAATCAGGAGCACAGAAAGGGAGTGGACTGGTAATTCTCAGGGGGAAAGGGGTGAGGGAGAGACTGGACAAAACTCATACACCTATGAATGAGGTTAACGGGAGGGAGGTAAGGGTAGAGGGAGAGTTGGGAGCCGGGTGGAGGGGAGTTATGGAGGGGAAAAAAAGAGAAACAAATGTAATAATTTGAATAATAAAGATTTAATTTTAAAAAAATAGAAAGCCAGACCTGGATAGGCTAGAAAAAAAACAGAAATTCTAGCAGCTGCCTTTTGAGAAAAGTCAGTCCCATGACAAAAGGAACAAGCAATAATTTACTCTTCTTTAGCTAGTCCAACTAATACATCTATTGATTTCTGATAGTAAAGCAGTGGAATGACTAGGTAAATTCTGCTGGGAAACGCCTACAGAAGAACTTTTAAAAGAAAGAGAAATAGACAAAGAAAAATGCAGGGAATTGGCCTACCAGCTTCCCCAAGACATCCCTGAGATTTTCCCCTAGAAAATAAATTGAACAAAAATCTAGTAATTTAGACAAAAACTTGATGAAACTGTACTTGCTTTCTTTGAGTATTTTGAATTTTTTTTCAAATATTCAAGATTGTCTCCAGACAATTTTAAGAATCATCAAAATTATATAATGCTCAATTCAGCATTTCTAGAAGAATTAGATGACAAGCTTGTAATTCTGATTAAATAACATGAATTAAACTGGGCAACAACACATGCTGATAAACTAGCAACTCTGGAAGATCAATTATTTATATTGGAAGAAATGGGTAAAGCTACTAAAATTATGAATTTGCTGTTATTCTCTGAAGCATTTATCTCAGTCTGTTGAGATTTTGCTTCCAGGTAGTATCTTCTCTTTGGCTCAGATAAATTTGTATAAAGTTTTTCTACAGGTTTAGATGCTTCTTATGTCAACACCCCAATTGTTGAGAGCAGAGCAAGGTTTCTGTAATTAGAGCAAGTCCTGTCAACCTAAACTTTGCAATACCTTTTAGAAAAGGCTCCTTTATCATGTGTATCATTAAATAAATGTAGAATATAACCATACAAGCCTAAAAGCAATTGTGTACCTGGGATGTCTTATATTAACAGACTGACGTCTGTCCCTTTCCTTCTTATTTTTATTACTAGAGGTCCCGTGCCCAAAATTGATGCACTGGGGGGGTGTCCCTCAGCCCAACGTGCACCCTCTCCAATCTGGGAAACCTCAGGGGATGTCCAACTGCCTAAACAGACAGTCAGACATCCCTTTCACAATCCAGGACTGAAGGTTCCCAACTGCTCACCTGCCTGCCTGATTGCCTCTAACTGCTTCTGCCTGCCAGCTTGATCTCCCCCTAACCACTCCCCTGACAGCCTAATCAATGCCTAACTGATCCCCTGCCAGCCCGATCATCCCCAAATGCCCTCTCCTGCATATTCCCTCTTTATTAGATAGGGTTTTTTTCTTTAACATATTGGAGAGCCTTAACTGGTTTGGCTAAGTGGATGGAGCATCGGCCTGCAGACTCAAGGGTCTCAGGTTTGATTCCGGTCAAGGGCATGTACCTTGGTTGGGGGCACATACCCAGTGAGGAGTGTGCAGGAGGCAGCTGATCGATGTTTCTCTGTCATGAATTTTCTAGCTCCCTATCCCTTTCCCTTCCTCTCTGTAAAAAAATCAACAAAATATTTTTTAAAAGAAACATTTAAGATTCCTCCTTATCTTCCTGGCTGGTGTGACTCAGTGGTTGAGACCCCAGGCTGCCACCGCTGGCACGGGAATTGCGCCATGGGGGTGCACGCCCCTGCCTGACTGAGACCCCAGCCCAGGCTGCCACCACTGGCTGGAGGATCAGGCTGTGGGAGTGTGTGCTTCTGCAGGGCTGAGACCCCAGGCTGCAGTGGCTAGGATGTTATTGGCCCATAGGGAATGAATTTGCTTTTGTTTTTTATAGAGTCGGGAGGGTCTCTGGGAAGCATTCCACCAGGCTGCTTACTCTGCAGGCTCTCTGCAACCGCCCTCCCTGAGACTAGGGACTCTGGCAAGGCTGAGACAACTGGGTGCTGCCATCTTTTGGCTATGGGCACCACCATTTTGTTGCAGAGTGCCAGTTAATTTGCATATTACTTTTATTAAATAGGATTGATATTGGTTCTGATCTCTCTGCTCTGGTTTATATCATAAAAACCACAGTTCAGAGCATCAACCACTACTCCTGACATCACCATGGAGCAATACTACCCTCCCCCTACATCCATAAGTGGCTAAAAATAATTTGGCCTTGGGTTATGTGATACATAACAAAGACACTGGGCAAGTGACCAATTCTAATTTCTACTTGATGCCACATTCTTGGTAATGCTAAGTATACCATGTCCTACCAAGCCAACATTCAAGATCCAGATTCATATAAAACACATTTTCAAACCCATTAATTTGCTATATACTCTTATGAAACATGACTTGTTTTTTTACATTTTTATTGATTTCAGAAGAAGAGAAATGGAGAGATAGAAACATCAATGATGAGAGAGAATCATTGATCAGATGCCTCTTGCACACCCCCTACTGGGATGGAACCCACAACCTGGGCATGTGACCATGACCAGAATCGAACCTGGGACCTTTCAGTCTGAAGGCGAAAGCTCTATACACTAAGCCAAGCTGGCTAGGGCAAACATGACTTATTTTTAATTGATACATAAACACATTTTTAGAAATATATTCATATCTTGTTATCAAATCACCAATAAGCCATTATTAAATTTCTGGATTAATTTCTTCTAAAAAAGAAAGATAAAGAGACAGGGAAAATTCTAAATTTTAAAAAATTTATCAAAATCTGTCTTGGGCCCTAGCCGGTATGGCTCAGTGGATAGAGTGTCGGCCTGCGGATTGAAGGGTCCTGGGTTTGATTCCTGCCAAGGGCACATACCTGGGTTGCAGGTTCAATTCCCAGTGGGGGGGCATGCAGAGGTAAGCAATCAATGATTCTCTCTCATCATTGATGTTTCTATCTCTCTCTCTCCTTCTCCCTTCTTCTCTGAAATCAATAAAGAAATATATATATATATTTTTTAAATCTGTCTTGGATTCTTGCCAACTTATTCTTAGCCCCTTCTTTTTCTCTATTGTCCTCTTAGCTAAGAGAACCATGGAAAATGATCCTACTCAAGTTACAATCTGCAGTCAGATGGATAGGTAGTGTAGCTGATAGTGGATGTTGCCACAAAACTGACCTAGATGTGAATCCTGACTGCTCAGTAGTAGCTATGATACCTTGAGCAAGTCAATCTCTCTTAGTTTCCTCCTCTGTAAAATAAAACTAGTCATAGTTAACACACATATAGTGCTTACCATACATTTAATTCTTATAACACCCCATAGAGGAAGAAAATGTCAGGATTGGGGAACCTTTTTTCTTCCAAGGGTAATTTGGATATTTATAACATCATTGTGGGGACCATACAAAATCATCAACTTAAAAATTAGCTTACTAGGAATTCTGGGAAGATGGCGCCTGGCAGGACGGAAGTGAGGGAGAGGAAGTGAGTGAGGGGATGAAAAGAGAGAGAGAGAGAGAGAGAGAGAGAGAGAGAGAGAGAGAGAGAGAGAGAGAGAGTTTGTGGTGGGTGTGTGATTGAGTGAGGGACAGTTGAATCTCACGGGAGCAGTGGGGGTTGGCAGTCCAGGCTCTCTTGGACAAGGAGAGACTGCCATCTCGGCTTTCACTCCCCAGACTGTGGGACTCCGGCATGGAGCCCACGCCATCTTGAAGGGAAAAACGGCCTTTCTTTGAGAACTCATCAACACTGCCAGCCAGACAGGCCTTGGAGTTGCCCTGAGACCCAACAGCCACTCCAGCCAGAATTCTGCTGCCACAGCTGCAGACCCGCAGACCCGCAGACCCTGGGACCTCTGCCTCCAAAGCAGTGAGTGCAACCTCCCCCTCTCCAGCAACATCAGCTCGGCTGCTGGACATTAGTAGCTGGCTTGCGAAACGCCCTGGTGGCCGCATTTGCTCGCACTCTGGTTGCCCAGTCTGCAGCGTTCCCTCAGTGCTGGGTTGCGGAGCATCCTAGTCACTGTGTGTGCAGCACATCCTGGTCGCCCCGTTTTGGGCGTGCCCTCCTTGTTGGTTGTGGAGCACCCTGGTCACCACGTTTGCTGCATGCCCTCGTGGCCGTGTTTGCAGCGCACACCTGTCACCGGTTTACAGAACGACCTAGTCGGCTGTGCATTTATGGCCCTCCCAGGTCTGGTTGTTCACAGCACACCCTAGTCAGCGAGTTTACATCCCACCCACATCAGTGCATTTACAGTCCACCCTCGGCAGCACATTTCTGGTGGTCCACTCCCTAGGCAGTGCCTGGGAGCCACTGGGAGCCCCCCGCGGGTGTGATTTTGTAACTCTGGGAACCACAGTAATGCCGCTCCAGGAGGTAGGCCTCCTGAAACACATCACCCCAACAGAAGGGTCCTTGGTGCCACTGTGTGTCCCCACTGGGCAAGCATGATCTCAATTAAGGGTGCGAAACAGCAAAAATAGGGACACTCCCCTCCACGGCTGCCAACTTCTAGACACCACAGTAGTGCTGCTCAAGCTGGCAGATCCACAAAAAGAGAACCCAAATAGCTCAAGTAGGGAGCTACAATAGATTAACATGCACAGGAGAACTGAGAGAATACACCAGTGGCACAATCCCCCCCAAAAAAACCTGGGTAGAAAAGCAATTGGATCTATAATTAAAACATTACAGGAACACATGGGAAGACAAAAGAGCAATCCCCAAATGAAAGAAAAAGAGGAATCACTAGAAAGGGAGTTAAATGACATGGAAGCCAGCAGCCTATCAGAGAAAGAATTCAGAGTAATGGTTTTAAGGATGTTTAAATGGATGGAAGACAAATACACACAATTCAATGACAAATACACACAACTCAATGAGAACTATAAGGAGTTAAATGAGAATGTCACCAACATGAAATGTAACCAAGAGGAGATGAAGAATGACATAACTGCAATGGAAGGCCTAAACAGTAGACTAGAAGAGGCTGAGGACCACATCAGCGAATTAGAAGACAAGGTAGGAAAAAAACACACAAACACAGCAACAACTGGAAAAAAGACTTAGAAAACAAGAAGAGAGCCTAAGGGAGGGAGCTTTGGGACAACACAAAATAAAACAACATACACTTAATTGGGATACCAGAAGGAGAGGAAGAGAAGCAAGGAATAGAAAACCTATTTGAAAAAGTAATGACAGAAAACTTTCCTGATATTGGCAAAAAAAAAAAAAAAACTATGCAAGCTCAAGAAGTACATAGAATCCCAAACAGGTTGAACCCCCAAAAGATCAACACCAAGACACATCATAATTAAATTGGCAAACACTAACAACAAAATAAGAATTTTAAAGGCTGCCAGAGAGAGACAGAAAGTTATCTACAAGGGATATCCAATTACAATATCAACTGATTTCTCAACAGAAACACACCAGGCCAGAAGGGAATGGAATGAAATATATAAAATGATGCAAAGCATATCACCCCATAGAATATTCATTCTTCTCAAGTGCACATGGGACATTTTCAAAAATAGACCACATATTGGGTCACAAGTAAAGTCTCCCCAAATTCAAAAAAAGATTGAAATCATATCAAGTATTTTCTCAGACCACAATGGCATAAGATTAGAAATAAACTACAATAAAAACATTACAGAAATGCAAACACTTGGAAGTTGAATAGCATGTTACTAAACAATGATTGGCTTATAAATGAGAACAAAGAAGAAATTAAAAATATCCTGGAGACTAATGACAATAAAAACACAACAACGCAAATGCTATGAGACACAATGAAAGCAGTGCTGAGAGGGAAGTTTATACCTCTACAGGCCTACCTCAAAAAAACAAGAAAAAATGGTAAAAATCACCTAACTCAACAACTCAAAGAACTAGAAAGAGAGCAGCTAGAAAAGCCTACTATGAGCAGAAGGAAGGAAATAATAAAGATCAGAGCAGAAATGAATGACATAGAGACCAAAGAAACAATACCTAAAATCAACAAAACTAAGAGCTAGTTCTTTGAAAGAATAAATAAGATTGATGAACTTCTAGCCAGGCTCACCAAGAAGCCAAGAGAGAGGACCCAAATAAACAAAATAAGAAATGATAAAGGTGAAATAACTACAGACTCCACAGAAATACAAAAGATGGTTAAAAAATATTATGAACAACTCTATTCCAACGAAATACACAACCTAGAGGAAATGGACACATTCCAGAAAAACACAACCTTCCAAAACTCAGTCAGGAAGATTCTAAAAATCTCAATATGCTCATAACTATGGAAGAAATTGAAGCAGTCATCAAAAAGCTTCCAGCAAACAAAAGCCCAGGGCCAGATGGCTTCATAGGGGAATTTTACCGAACATTCATAGAAGAACTAAAACCCATTCTACTCAGACTATTCCAGAAAATTTAAAAGTAAGGAACACTTCCAAACTCCTTCTGTGAAGCCAGCATCATCCCTAATACCAAAACCAGATAAAGATAACACAATGAAAGAGAATTACAAACCAATATCCCTCATGAACATAGATGCCAAAATCCTCAACAAAATTCTAGCAAATTGGATCCAGCAGTAGATCAGAAAGATCATACGCCATGACCAAGTAGGATTTACCCCAGGGATGCAAGGATGGTACAATATCTGCAAATCAATAAACGTGATACATAAAAATCACATAGTCATATCAATTGATGCAGAAAAAGCATTTGACAAAATTCAACACCCTTTCTTGATAAAAACTCTCAGCAAGATGGGACTATAAGGGTCATACCTCAACATAATAAAAGCCATATATAACAAACCTACAGCCAACATCATACTCAATGGGCAAAAACTAAAAACATTTCCCCTAAAAACAGGAACAAGACAGGAATGCACACTCTCACCACTCCTATTCAACATAGTGCTGGAAGTACTAGCCATTGCTATCAGACAAGAAAAAGAAATAAAAAGCATCCAAATAAGAAAGGAAGAAGTAAAGCTGTCCTTATTTGCAGATGACATGATACTGTACATAGAAGACTCCATCAAAAAATTATTAAATGTGATAAATGAATTCTGCAATGTACAGGATACAAAATTAACACCAAAAAATCTATGGCATTTCTATATACCAATAATGAACCTACAGAAAGGGAGACTCAAAAGCAATCCCATTTACTATCTCACCAAAAGAATTAAGATACCAAGGAATAAATATAACTAAGGGGTAAAAAACCTATATGCAGAAACGTACATGACACTGAAAAGAGAGATAGAGGAAGATGTAAACAGAAGGAAGAACATACCATGTTCATGAATTGGGAGACTCAATACCATCAAAATGTCCATGCTACCCAAAGAAATCTATAAATTCAATGCAAACCCCATTAAAATACAAAAGGCATACTTCACAGGCCTAGACCAAACTTTCCAAAAATTTATCTGAAATAAAATGACCCCAAATAGCTGCAGCAATCCTGAAAAAGAGGAACAAAGTAGGGGGAATCTCCATACCAGATTTCAAGCTGTATTACAAAGTCACTGTTCTCAAAACAGCCTGGTACTGGCACAAGAACAGACACATAGATCAATGGAATAGGATAGAGAACCCAGAAATCAACCCAAACTACTATGCCCAATTAATATTTGACAAAGGAGGCACAAACATACAATGGAGTCAAGACAGTCTCTTCAAGAAATGGTGTTGGGAAAATTGGACAGATACATACAAAAAATGAAACTAAACCACCAACTTACACCATACACAAAAACAACTCCAAATGAATAAAGGACTTAAACATAAGATAGGAAACCATAAAAATACTAGAGGAATCCATAGGCAGCAAAATCTTTGACATAATGCAGAATGAACTTCTTCACTGACATAGCTCCTCGGGCAATGGAAACTAAAGAAAAAATAAACAAATGGGACTACTTCAAAATAAAAAGCTTTTGCACAGCAAAAGAAATCATCAACAAAACAACAAGAAAGCCCAATTCATGGGAGAACATATTTGCCAATGATATCAATGATAAGCATTTAATCTCCAACATTTACTGAGAACTCATACAATTTAACAAAAGGAAGATAAACAACCCATTAAAAAAAATAGGCAACTGATCTAAATAGGCACTTCTCAAAGAAGACAGAAGGAAGGCCAAGAGACATAGGGAAACCTGCTCAAAGTCACTAATCATCAGAGAAATGCAAATCAAAACAACAATGCGGTACCATCTCACATCTGTCAGAATGGCTATCATCAACAAATCAACAAATGACAAATGTTGTTGAGGATGAGGAGAAAAAGGAACCCTTGTGCATTGCTGGTGGGAATGCAGACTGCTGCAGCCACTGTGGAGAACAGTATGGAATCTCCTCAAAAAACTAAAAATGGAACTCCCATTTGACCCAGTGATCCTACTTCTAGGAATATATCGCAAGAAACTAGAAACTCCAATCAGAAAGGATATATGCACCCCTATGTTCATAGCAGCACAATTCACCATAGCTATAATTTGGAAACAGCCTAAGTGCCCATCAGCAGATGATTGGAATAAAAAATTGTGGTACACCTACACAATGGAATACTACTCTGAGGTAAAAAAGGAGCTCCTACCATTTGCAACAACATGAATGGAGATGAAAAGCATTATACTTAGTGAAATAAGCCAGGCAGAGAAAGACAAATATCACATGATCTCACTCATCTGTGGAATATAATGAGTGGCATAGACTGATGATCAAGACCAGATCCAGAAAATGAGAAACATCGATCAAAACAACAAACCTCCGGGGAAGTTGGGGATTGGTGGGGGTTGGTGGGAGTAAGGGGGAGAGATCAGCAGAGGGACTTTCGTACATGCTTATTAGCATAAGCATTAGTCACAGACAAAGGGGAGGGCAGGGCATGAGAGGGAGCCGGGATGGGGGCGGTAATGGGAGTATAAGGACAAATGTAAACAAATTTTTTAATTACTATAATAAAACAGTAAATCTAATGCATACAATAAATTAGATAACCTTAAGAGAAAATGTTTCATGTGACAAAGATTTTGAAATGAAACTCTGTAGCATGAAAATCATTTTGGAAGGAAATAAAGAGAATTTTCCTTCAAATGTCATAAGAATTTTAATTGAAACAATATATTTGGCCTCTTGAGCTAAGGTAAGTAATCTGTGTTTTTGCCTCCCTGAAAAAGTTTATATAAAGTTACAAAAAAAAACTGACAGCCAGTTTGAAATTGAATTGCCATGGCCTAGAGCAAAGAATATCCTTACATGATATTATTCTACAATGTCATTTAATTTTTGATATTTCACAACAGCATATTGTACAATTATCCCAAACAAAATTACAAACTAATTCTTTGAATGTTTAGCAGCAATTTAAAAAAGGACATGAAAGGATTTAATCCCTTTCAGAAGGAATTAAGGCACTGGGAAGGCACTTGAGCACTCTATACTGGCCCTCTTTCGTTTTTTGCCAAGAGGGACCCTCTTCTCACAATCCAATGACCCTCAGCTGTAGCCTGAGCTCTCTATTCACGCTGAGGTTGAAGGATCAAGGTGGCTGGTATAATGGATCTGTCTTTCAATGGTGTGAGCTGGCCTCTCCCTGGAGAAGGAACCTGAATTCCCCAAGATAAGTGATCAGTTTTGGGGGGAGAGAGGGCGCCAACAGGCGAGGGGATCCCAAGGCAGGTGCAGGGCGTGGAGGCCCTGGGTGGGGGGCGGGGAGGACATAGGCTACCATGGAGACAGAACTGAACCTCACAACACCCTGCTTGGCCCTGGAGGATGACTGGTTAGCCAGAGACAGGTAAGATTCCTCAGGGAAGGAACAACCTAAGACAGGCACAGTCGCAGAAGGGCCATCAGCAGAGAACTTGGGTCAACAGAGGTGGGGCACAGACCCTCATCTCTCCCCAACCTTGCAGGGGTCTGAACCCTCACCTCTTCTGAGGAAGGTCTCATGGACCCATGGATACTTCACTTCCTACGCTCAGCACAGATCAGGACCCAGGTAACAGGCAGAGACTAGGCCCAGCTCTGATCAGGACCCAGGTAACAGACAGAAACTTGCAGACAGCACCTGTCCTATATCTAAATTCAGCCTAGCACTAGGAATGTTCAGTGGCTACTCAAGAATGCAAATAAACCTTTCCACTAATATTTACAGGGAAATCTAAAACTGTTGGTAGAGTATTAAATTTGACAGTAAAAGAGTAATCAAGCTTTCAGATTAATTTAAATTGGCGAATTGAAATAAGTGAATACCCAAGAAAATTTAAGTGTACTGGACAAAAAGCTGTTTCTAAAATATTAACTAAAATTTCTATTGGTAGTTCATCTCATGATAAAATTGCTTAACATGCAATGAACATAAAAGAGGCATATTTGTGTGCAAAACATTAAAATTTCAAGTTATCAATATTGCATTAAAAATTTTACAAAATTCTCCATTAATCAAAAAAAAGGGGGGGGGGAATAGTAGGATATTATCATGTAAGGAAAAATATCCAGTAAGTAAATTACATCTAGAAAAATTTTACTCTAGAAAATTAATTTTCATTTGTAATACTAACAGCAAGACACCCATTCAAAACACACATAGTGTCAAAATAAGCCAAAGGAAAAGCGGGTAGGCAAAAATAAAAAGGACCCCAAGTCAATTTTATAGAAAAGATTCCTTTATTAACTTTTGGTCAAGAATATATTTATATACTTTCAGAAAACACTCCAAGACCAAGTGGACTCCTGCAACAGAGGAACTGAGAGGTCTGCTTCAACCACGAAGACAAGAGAAGAAACAGTCCAGAGATGGAAGACGCTGACGACGCCTTGCCATGCGAGCAGTCAGCAGCTGTGCATTGCTACAGGATGCCTAGGACCAAACCAGAGAGGGTCAGACCTGCATTGCCACCATTTGTCCACTATGCAGATACCATTGATGATGTGTACACGTAAGGAACTGTTTGACATTGAAACTGGGATTCATAACTATTGGACATTGAAATTGGGACTCAGACATTTTTTGTTCTTATAAGTCTATTTCTAGCTTACAAAGGCAAGATGTTTTTAAGGAAAAGAATCGGGGGGGTGGATATATAAAGAGGCAAAGAAGCAATGAACAGACTGTCATGCTACGGTGAAGGCAGGGGAGGTTGGGGGAGGGAGCGCTGTAAGAGATCAACTGAAGGACTTGCATGCATGTATGTAAGCGTAGCCAATGGATACAGGACAGGTGAGGGCATGTACTGGGAGGTGGGGAAGGCCGGGAGGAGGGAGGTTAATAGGGGGGGGGAAGGAGACATATGTACTACTATCTGTAATACTTTAAACAAACAAAAACAAATATATATATATATATATATATATATATATATATATATATATATATTTAAGAAATGAAAAAAAGTTAGCTTGCTAGCTCTAGCCAGTTTTTCTCAGTGGTTAGAACATCGGCCTGTGGACTGCAGGGTCCCAGGTTGAATTCCGGCCAAGGGCACATGTTTGAATATGGCCTCAATCAGCAGTGTAGGGCATGCAGGAGGCAGCCGATTAATGATTCTCTCTCATCATTGATGTTTATATATATATATCCCTTTCCCTTCCTCTCTAAAAATATATTACAAAAATAAAAAAATAGCCTTCTAGACAATGGGGTAGTGAAGGCCTGGGGCAGAGGGTGGGGGCAGGCTGGAGGGGGTAAATGGGGGAAAAGAGGGAACATATGTAATACTTTAAACAATAAAGATTTAAAAAAAATTGGCCTGCTAAAGGACCTAAATAGACATTTCTCCAAAGTGAACATACAGAAGGCCAAGAGACATATGAAAAAATGCTCAAAGTCACTAATTACCCAAGAGATGCAAATTAAAACGACAATGAAGCACCACCTCACACCTGCCAGAATGGCTATCATCAATAAATCAACAAATGACAAGTGCTGGTGAGGACATGGGGAAAAGTGAACCTAATGCATTGCTGGTGGGGATGCAGACTGGTGCAGCCACTGTGGAAAACAATATGGAGTTTCCTCAAAAAACTAAAAATGGAACTCCCATTTGACCCAGTGATCAGACTTCTAGAAATATATCCCAAGAAATGAGAAGCATCCATCAGAAAGGATATATGCACCCCTATGTTCATAGCAGCACAATTTACAATAGCTAAAATTTGGAAACAGCCTAAATGCCCATCAGCAGATGAGTGGATCAGAAAACTATGGTATATTTACACAATGGAATACTATGCTGTGGTAAAAATGAAGGAGTCCTTACCCTTTGCAACAGCATGGGGGGACCTGGAGAGTATTATGCTAAGAGAAATAATCCAGTCAGAGAAAGATAAGTATCACATGATCTCATCCATATGTGGACTCTAATGAACCAAATAAAACTGGTGAACAAAATAGATCCAAAGACATAGAAGCATGAAACACATTGACCAATTTCAGAGGGAAGACGAGGGGGGGTAGGGGGAGAGAAATTAATTGAGAAACATATATTGAAATATGTATTGCCCATGGACACAAACAATTTTGTGGTGAAAGCCTGGGAGGATAGTGTGTGGGATAGAGTTGGTTAATGGGGAAAAAAACAAAGGGGACATCTGTAATACTTTCAAAAATAAAGATAAATTTTAAAAATTAGCCTGGTATAATTTGGCCAAATATTTAATTAACTCACCCCTGATGCCTTGGCAGGGCCAGACCAAATGATTTCATGAGCCAGATGTTCCCCACCCCTGCAAGCAACTGAGGCACAGAGAGGAAAATTGACTTCCCTAAAGGTACACAACTGGCAACCTGAAGATCCAAAATTCTAATGCAGTTCCCAGCCAGAGTCCAGGCTCTAACCATCAAACTTACAGCCTCTCCAAATGTGAACAATAAATGAGGCTATACTTACTAAGGGATGTTATGAGGATTAATAAAATAATGTATGTAAAGCCCAATATACGGCAAGTGTCTGATAGGTAGCAGTTGTGTGTGTTATAGATTTTTCCTTCTGCACTTAGAAATCTACATGGCTTTGTCTCGGGATAGAAAAATAAAAGAAGTAGGAGGAAAAAGAACAGAAGCCAGGGTAGAACAGGGTGAGGTAAAATATGGAGGGGAGTAGTGGGGTTATGGGGGAGGAAGAAACATTCCTCTACCTTCCTAGTTCCTTCAGCTGGTCTAATAATCAAATAGACATGAAACAGATTAACAAGAGAAAATAAGTGAAATTAATTACATATGTATGTATGAGGACCTCACATACATGAGAGAGTCAGAGATTCCACATACAGGAGAGGTTCAGAGGGAGAAAGGAAAAATGAGGTATACAGTATATGGCATTCTAAGCTAAGGATGAGTAAAGTGCTGTGGGGCTTCAGAGAGGAGGAAGGTCATTCCCAGGCTGATAAGAGGAGCAAGTATTCAGTAATTATGAGTTTGCCCTGCTCTATAGATAGATCACAGAGTTATTTCTGATGATAAGTCTTTTTATGGGCAAGGGCCCTAATTTAAATTCTTTAAAGGAGAGGTAAAACTTACCATGAGCCTGCAAGCTCAAAATAGTCTGCATACCACAGAGGCACATCTTAGGGTGACTGGTGCTGAATCCCTACAGGGTAAACAAGAAGAGAGGCAACCCTGAATACTTGGGAAACAAGAAGTCTAACAGGCTGGGCCTTGAGGGAGCATGGTGACTCTTTCTCAACAGCAAACAGAAACTTGCTAACTGCAGAGCAGATGGCAAATCCGAAAGGCTTCCGACTTTGAGGCCTCCTCCGTCCCACCCACCCCACCCACCCCACCCAGAGGCCGCCCGGGCTGTCTGGCTTCCCAGCCTGGCTGCGTCCGTCCCCCTTCGGGCGGACCACGCCCGCCCCCTCTGCCTAGAGCCCGGGAGGCCGGGAACGTCAGTCCCGAGACACTTGGAGTCCCGGAGTCCCGGGCCGGGGATCGGCTGGTGGGGCGCTATGGCGACATGGCGACGTGATGGCCGGCTGACTGGCAGCCAGCGGCTGCTGTGCGCGGGGCTGGCAGGAGTGCTCAGCTTGAGCCTCACCGCGCCGCTGGAGCTCGCCACCGTGCTAGCCCAGGTCGGCGTGGTGCAAGGTCGCGGCCGGGGACCATGGGCCGCGGGGCTCAACGTGTGGAGAGCCCAAGGGCCCCGGGCTCTATGGAAAGGGAACACGGTGGCATGCCTGCGCCTCTTCCCTTACAGCGCCATGCAACTCACCGCTTACCGCAAGTAAGGGCCGGGCAAGCGGGTGGGTGGGGCCAGGAAGAGGGATCGCTGGGGATCCCGGGGTCAGGACCCTGCCGTGGGCCCCAGCCCTTTTCCGGATCGCGTGGGAGCCCCTCTGAGCCGTTTGGCCAAAAGGTGACAACTAAGGCCATTGCGCCTCTTCCCTTACAGCGCCGTGCAACTCACCACTTACTGCAAGTAAGGGCCGGGCAAGCGGGCGGGCGGGGCCAGAAGGAAGGATAGCTGGGGATCCTGGGGTTAGGGCCCTGCCTTGGGCTCCAGCCCCTTCCTGGATCGCGTGGGAGCCCCTCTGAGCCATTTGACCAAAAGGTGACAACTAGGGCCCAAAGCACAGTCCCTAAATTTGTACGTGCTTTTGGGATTCCTGCCTCTCCAGGTGCGATTTTGTAGGGGCAGCACTGGCCCAAAGAGGCTCAACTGGTTGGACCAGTGAGGAGGTGGAATGGGACAAAAGGAGATTTGGGGAATGGAGTGAAGAGATCTCCGCAGATGGCTCCTAACCACTGCCACCATCCACCAACTTGGAAAGTGCCTTGGCTAGCCTTGGAGAGATCCCTTGGAAGAAGGCGAGTGTATGCAACTGTGTCTATGTGACCAAAGTCCACAGAAGAACGTGTTTGATAGGGGCAGAGGGCTCAATCCATTGCCACAAAAAGGCCAGATTTGTGCGCGCGCACGGGGTCGCGCGCGCGCGCACACACACACACACACACACACACACACACACACACACACACACAAATGAAACCTGCCTTTATGGTCCAGCAGAGGCCACAGCTGCTTCTTATGCTTGCTGGCCTCATTCTTCTGTTAGGGCTTCAGGCTTACCTCAACAGCTGCTTCTTAAGAAAGGATGAGGCTAAAAGAGTCTTAAAGCTTCCTCAAAGCTCAAAGATGTTTTTTTTTTCCTTTTAGCTGAAAACAGCCTAAAAGAATGAAATGGTAAGTAATGGAATTTCAAAGGGGGAATATTCCTATATTAAGAAGGGAAACACAGTGCCAACTCTGAAGACTGACCTTGGCTCTGAATTAGACAAACAGCCCATAGTCTTGACCACATTATTCAGCCTTGGAGGCTAATAGTCAAATAATTTTTCCTTTGACTCTGGGAGGCCAGAGCTGGAAGGCTCACTTGGCAGCTGACAAGCAAAATGGAATATACACTGAAATTATTATCTTAATCAACCTTATCACTGAGTCCTCCAGGCCAAGGCTCATTTCACCTACGCCTGGGAGTAAAGTTACCTTATGTTCCTCTGGGAGGGGAAGATAGTGAGAGCACCAGGCATTTCTGTCAAGGCTCTCTTTCCTCCCCAGCACCCCATTGCCCTCAGCAACTTCTGTAAACAGATGAGCTGTAATGGCTCATCTTCTCCTCACTTCACTTTCTTCTCCACAAAGCATACCCAGGGGAGGAAGATAGACTTTCAAAGGCTGGTTTAAGTATTGTGGCTTTTCTGCTAACCACCTAGTATACAGTATACCTGTATACATCATTTGATTTTTATTTTTTTTATTTTTATAAATCTTTATTGTTCAGATTATTACAATTGTTCCTCTTTTTTCCCCCCATATCTCCCACCTGGTTCCCACCCCACCCTCTGTCCTTACCTCCCCCTCATTGTCCTCATCCATAGGTGTATGCTTTTGTCCAGTCTCTCCCTACACACCCCTTCACCTCTTTCCCCATGAGAATTATTGGTCCACTCCCTTTCTATGTCCCTAATTCTATTATATTCACCAGTTTATTCTGTTCATCAGATTTTCAATTCACTTGATTTTTAGATTCACTTGTTGATAGATATGTATTTTTTGTTCATAATTTTTACCTTTACTGTTTTCTTCTTCCTCTTCTTAAATAATACCTTTTAGCATTTCATATAATACTGGTTTGGTGTTGATGAACTCCTTTAGTTTTTTTTTAATCTGTGAAGATATTTAACTGCCCATCAATACTGAATGATAGCTTTACTGGATAGAGTAATCTTGGTTGTAGGTTCTTGCTATTCATCACATTGAATATTTCTTGCCACTCCCTTTTGGCCTTCATAGTTTCTGTTGAGAAATCAGCTGACAGTCAAATTGGTGCTCCCTTGTAGATAATGAACTGTTTTTCTCCTGCTTCTTTTAATATTCTCTCTTTGTCTTTTGCTCTTGACATTTTAATTATGATGTGTTTTGGTGTGGTCCACTCGGATTCCTTTTGTTTGGGGTTCTGTGTGCTTCCTGGACTTTTAAGTCTATTTCTTTCACCAGGTGGGGAAGTTTTCAGTCATTATTTCTTCAAATAGGTTTTCAGTATCTTGCTCTCTCTCTTCTTCTGGCATCCTCATAATTCTGATGTTGGTACGCTTGAAGTTTTCCCAGAGGCTCCTTACATTATCTTCACATTTTTAGATTCTTTTTTCTTTTTGCTTTTCCAGTGGAGTGTTTTTTGCTTCTTTGTATTTCAAATCTTTGACTTGATTCTTTCCTTCCTCTAGTCTGCTGTTAGGTCTCTATATAATATTTTTTATTTTAGTCAGTGTATGTTTAATTTACAGTTGGTTCTTTTACATGTCCTCTTGGGTCTCTCTAAATTTATCCATCTTTTCTAGGAAATTCTTGAAAAAGCTTATAACCGTGGTTTTGAACTCTATATCCAGTTGTTGGTTTCCCTCCATTTCTTTCATTTGTGATCTGTTCCTTTGTCTCCGCATTTTCACTATGCCAGAAGAACTTCTCTGCTGGAGTCAGCCATATGATGCAAGACTTGCAAAACTGCAAAAGCCTCTCTGTTCAGCTTGGATGGAGTGGAGTCTCAGGGCTTAGCAGAGACAGCCTTGGCTTTCAGTCAGCCCCGCACTACACGGCCCCTGGGTCTCAAGTGTCTCTCAGTAATCATTGCAGCCTTTTCTGTGTGCATGCGCCAGCATGCCTCTAGACCTCTGCCTTTCTGGTTCCCTTGTGCTCTGAGACCCACATGAGTCTGGGTCCCCAGGGTCTCACCCGAAACTGGGGTTCAGTGCAGTTAGAAGTGGCGCAGTTGAGAGGCTCTGCCTCCCGCCCACCAGAGAGAGCCAGTGGCACAATCAGCAGTCTGTCCTCTCTGCACACATTGGTGTGCATGCCCCAGACTTCTGCCCTTTTGCAGTTCCCCTAAATTTCTGTGCACTCCTCCCTTTTCACAGTCCATACTGCCCCCATATGAGTCTTTCCCAGAGCTGGGGTTCAATGCAGTAGGATAAGGGGTTCAGTGCTGTTGGAAGTCTCCATCTCCCTCTTGCCAGAGGAACCAAGCCAGGTACACTGCCGCCCATTCTCTCTCCATGTGTGCATTTCTGTACCTCAGCTTTTTGCATTTTTTCTGAGTCTTTGTGAGCCCCTCTCTTCTAGTTGTAGAATTTCCACTCAGCCAACTTTCCTGTGGTTCTGGAAGATGTCCGTTCTGTCTTTTAGTTGTAGTTTTGAAATTGTTGTGGGAGACAGCAGTTTAGGTGTTCACCTATGCCGCCATCTTGATTTCTTCCCCTAAATTAAGCAAATATCTATTTTCTTTTTTTAAAATAAATCTTTATTGTTCAGATTATTAGAGTTGTTCCTCTTTTTTCCCCCATAGCTACCCTCCACCCAGTTCCCACCCCATTCCCTTAGCCCCCCTACCACTGTTCCCATCCAAAGGTGTATGATTTTTTTCCAGTCTCTTTCTGCCCCCCACCCCACACACACACCCCTTTCCTCCAGAGGATTATCAGTCCACTCTCTTTCTATGCCCCTGATTCTATTATATTCACCAGTTTATTCTGTTTATCAGATTTTTTATTCACTTGGTTTTTAGATTCACTTGTTAACAGATATGTATTTGTTGTTCATAATTTTTATCCTTACCTTTTTATTCCTCTCCTTCTTAAAGAGTACCTTTCAGCATTTCATATAATACTGGTTTGGTGGTGATGAACTCCTTTAGCTTTTTCTTATCTGTGAAGCTCTTTATCTGACCTTCAATTCTGAATGATAGCTTTGCTGGATAGAGTATTCTTGGTTGTAGGTTCTTGTTATTCATCATTCTGAATATATCTTGCCACTCCCATCTGGCCTGCATAGTTTCTGTTGAGAAATCAGTTGAGAATCATATAGGTGCTCCCTTGTAGGTAATTAACTGTTTTTCTCTTGCTTCTTTTAATATTCTCTCTTTGTCTTTTGCTTTTGACAGTTTAATTATGATGTGTCTTGGTGTGATCCTCTTTGGATTCTTTTTATTTGGGGTTCTGTGTGCTTCCTGGACTTGTAAGTCTATTTCTTTTACCAGGTGAGGGAAGTTTTCTGTCATTAATTTTTCAAATAGGTTTTCAGTATCTTGCTCTCTCTCTTCTTCTGAAACTCCCATAATTCTGATGTTGGTACACTTGAAGTTGTTCCAGAAACTCCTTACACTATCTTCATATTTTTGGATTCTTTTTTCTTTTCTGGCTGGGTATTTTTTACTTCTTTGTATTTCAGATCTTTGACTTGATTTTTGCGATCCTCTAGTCTGCTGTTGGATCTCCATATATTATTCTTTATTTTAGTCAGGGTATGCTTAATTTCTAGTTGGTCCTTTTTCATATCCTTGAGAGTCTAAATTTATCAACCTTTTCTAGAAAATTCTTCAAGAATCTTATAACCTTGGTTTTGAACTCTATATTCTGTAGTTTGCTTTCCTCCATTTCTTTCATTTGTGACCTGTTTCTTTGTCTCCACATTTTGGCTGCTTCCCTGTGTTGATAGAATAGCTTTGTGTGCTAGGTGTCCTATAGGCCCCTGTGGCTCAGCTTCCCCAGTTTCCTGAGGTAGACACTCTTGGTGCACCCCTTTGTGGGCTGTGTGCACAGTCTTGTTGTAGTCAAGCTTGATATTAGTATCACTGGGAGGAATTGACCTCTGGGCCAGTTGGCCGTGAGGATCAGCTGTGTCTATGATGGAAGAACTTCTGTGCTGGAGATACCCTTGTGAAGCAAGTGTTGCTTCAGTGGAGTTTTGGTGCTCACTGAGTCTCCTGGAGTGTGTCCCTTATGGATCTGAGGAGTTGTAATCTGGATGGTCCACTCTGACCACTGGGTACACCTGACTCTTGGATCTCCAAAGAGGTGCTAATTTATCCTCTGCCTGAGGCCACCCAGCAGGAGCTATGGAGATATCTGCAGATTCCTCTTCTTTGTTTGGGTTTTGGAGGTGCCCAGATGAGGCCCAGCTGTGAAGCAATGCAAGCTGCTGTGGGGCCTTGGGCCTTCTTTTGGATGTTCTGGGTTGCTCTGACTCAGCTGCAGTTTGTTAGGTAAGTTTATATTTCAAAGGACCAGGCCATTTGTAATCAAAAGCCTCTGCACACAGCTTGAGTGGGGCGTGGTCTCAGGGTGGAGCAAACAGCAATGGCTTCATGTCAGCCCTGCACTAAGAGGGGCACTGCCCTAGGTCTCAGTGTCCCTTGGTAATTGCTGCAGGCACCTCTGAGAGAAAGCTGCCCTTGAGTTCCACCCAATGCCAGACAGTCCAGTTCCTCCCTGTATGAGTCTGGCTCCCCAGAGTCTCACCTAGAACTGGAGTTCAGCACATTTGGGAGCTTGTGTCTCCCTCCCGCTTGAAAAAGACAGCCAAGTACTCGGTTGCCAGCCTCTCCATGGGCGCGCCTCCCTACCTCTGCACTTTACTTCCGCAGCTCTTCTGAGTCTGAGTGTGCTTTTCTCTTTCCTTCTAGTTGTAGAATTTCCACTTAGCCATCCTTCCTGTGGTTCTGGATGATGTCTGTTTTGTCTTTTAGTTGTAGTTTTGAAGTGGTTGTGCGAGGCAGCAAGTTCAGGTGTTTACCTATGCTGCCATCTTGGTTTCTCCTGCAAGATTATTTTCTTAGTTGGTGAGAGGTCAATTGAGGGGGGGAGGTTTGAGAGGAAACAAATAAACAAAAGATTATTTTCTTTCTTGAAACTAGAAGGTAGTATTTCAGTGAATGGCTAAGCATAGGTAGAAAGTAAAGTGGTTGATTAATCATGGTGCCATCCTTCCTCCATAAAGAAGATATTCTTCTCTCTTTATACTGATTCATGTCTACTCTTTTCTGACCATTAATTTGCAAAATAGTTGTCTGGAGGTAATGGTACAGCTTATGATCATGGATTTTAGCACAACAAACATCCCAAATGTTCAGAGAATTGAGTGGTTAAATAACTTGTCCACAAACACAATTAATGACAGAACTGGAGCTTAAAACCAGGTCTTCTGGCTCCACAGTCCAGGACTCTGCCCACCATTGTGATGCTGAAATGTCTACTTGCTTGGGCTAGTGATCAAAAGAGTCCATTCAGGAGAGTCTATTAGGAGCTAGGTAGTTGTAATAAATAAATAGGACCTAACAGGAAAGATGGTTTTCAAATATATCAAATAGTAGACCATTACCCAACTTTACACCACAATTGCTCATCTAGATGTATAAGCATTGCTTTGGGTCCCTTACAGCTCTGAAATTGTTCATAACCAGCACCAACTTCTTATTGTGTAAGGTCTTCATGAGCTTGTGTTTTGCTGCTAACCTGTATTATGTCAAAGTGTTAGGAGTTCTAACTATATATATCCAAGGTGTGTGTAATATTTGTGGCTGAAAAGAAGGGGTTACTGCTGTTCACCAGCTTATCCAATCTCATTGGCAAAAAATATTGTGCATGTGGGGGTGGGGTAGAAGAGCATAAAGAGGAACACTGGTACCCTGGCTAATCGGACAAGATCTTAAGATGTGGGTAACAGGATGACATTATCATTGACCTTTTAGGGTTGCCTGGCTTGACTCTGTGATTCTAAGGGGAACCAATTAGTGGTCATTGTCTCTGTGTCAGATGGTCAAAGTTTTAGAAGAAGGGGCTTCCTTTGGTTTTTACTTTTTTAAAATATGTTTTTATTGATTTCAGAGAGGAAGGGAGAGATAGAAACACCAATGATGAGAGAGAATCATGGATCAGCTGCTTCCTGCATGCCCCCTACTGGAGATTGAGCCCACACAGTGGGGCATGTGCCTTGACTGGGAATCAAACTGTGACCTCCTGGTTCATAGGTTGATACTAAACCACTGAGTCACACCGGCCAGGCTGTTTATTTCTTTTCATTTTGTGTATTTGATAGTAAGACATGACTCTGTAAGGCAATCTGATATAAGACAGGGTTCTTCTTCCTAGTTCATCAAGTCATTCAGTCAATCAAAAGCTTATTTCCTCTCTTGTTACCCTTACAGTCATTTTTTCAGCAAGACTCTTGAACTCGCTTGTGATCTATGCTGAGTGTTAACACAGTGTCTGTCACATTGTAGATATTTAATAAATGAGTAATGGATTGATTAATGCCATGGAAATGGCCAAGTGGGATAGGGAATAAAGACAAGGCAATGAGAATGAATGGTGTTTCTTTTGGCATTTCGAACTCCGTCTTCAGATTGTTCCAATTTGCTGTGTCCACTCCTCCAGTCAAGCATTTTCATTTCCTCAATCTCCCCTTCTGCTTTTAAAGTCCTCCCCTCAACTAGACTGACCATAGGAGAGAGGAGTAAGAAACAAGAAAATGTGACCCAGCTGGTGTGGCTCAGTGGTTGAACATCATCTCAAGCACCAAAAGGTTGCTGGTTTGATTCCTGGTCAGGGCATATGCCCAGGTTGCGGGCTCCATCCTCAGTAGGATGTGTGCAGGAGGCAGCCTATTGATGTCTCTCTCATCAGTGTTTCTATCTCTCCTTTCCCTTCCTCTCTCTCAACAATAAAAAAAATAAAAACATTTAAACAGAAGAAACAAGGAAGTGTGCAGGGAGTGAAACTGAGGTAAATGGCCCATTGATGGTTGCTAGATTTAGTTACCTACATCTTTAAAAGGTAGCTGGTTGACTCAGATGATTGTTTCAGATGGTGCAGTTAAAGTACATTAACAAAATGAGGTAAAGATTTTCCTACAGCTTGAAGGAGATTTTGTTTTATTTTTTAGTTTGTTTGTTTATTTGTTTGTTTTTATCAATGAGTATTTACTTGGGAGCAAGGCGCCATCCTAGAACCCCTTAAATAACTATACCTGAACACCCACTCATCTTATTTAGGGCCTTGATTTTCTGACAAACTGGAGGAGCAGGAAAGGCACCTCTCCATTGTAAATTTGAAAGCCAAAGCACTAGGGATGTTCTACTATACATTTATTTTATTGTAGCTCTGTTCACTTTATTTCATTTAAACCCACCCTTACTATCTTTCTCCTTCTGTCCCTCCCCACTCTGGCAGAAATCTTTCCCCCCTGATTTTCAAGACCTTTATTATTTTATCCTCATCAGCAAGATGGAGTGAAATTTCTTTGATCTTAACCAAGAAACATGTGTCGTATAAAAATCTCCTTATAACAATTTCTTCTGAATAGGCCCTCATGCCTGGGGGTGTTCTCCTTCCAAAAAGAGGGACTGTAACAGAAGGCTTTCTATTTTGCATTTGGAAAACCCCTTCCAAAGCCATTTTTTATGCATTGTAAAACTGAAAAGAAACACAAAACATAATCTAGCAAACAACCACATCCAGAATTGACATCATGGTAGTATAAAAGATACTTCAATTTTTTTTAATAATAGGAAATAAAATGTTATAGATCAAGCTACAGTCCTCTTCATTCTCTTTCCCAGTCCATCTCTGCTTCCACCTTCCCAAAGGTCTTTTTTATAGTTTTTATATGTATCTATATCTACCCAGGAATAATATATGATTTCGTGGATGTGTTTCTTAATTTAAATAGATCATGGTTGCCCTAAATGGTTTGGCTCAGTGGATAGAGCATCAGTCTACAGACTGAAGGGTCCCAGGTTCGATTCCAGTCAACGGCACATGCCTGGTTTTCAGGCTTGATCCCCAGTAAAGGGTGTGCAGGAGGCAGCTGGTCAGTGATTCTCTCTTCATTGATGTTTCTATCTCTCCATCCCTCTCCCTTCCTCTCTGAAATCAATAAAATATACTTAAGGAAAAATAAATAAAATAGATCATTGTCATAGATTCAGCAACTTGCTTTTTTCACACAACTTGATGATGTGTTTATGTTATTACATAGACCTAAGCTCATTCATTTAAACTATATAGTGTCCATTGTATGGTGGTTTAACTTTTTCACACTAACAATGATGTGTGTTCATATGTACATGTTCAAGAATTTCTCTAGGATATGCACCTAGAAATGGAATTGCTGGGGTGAAAGTAGCAGCTTTTTTTTTTTTACTAGATACTACAAAGTGGCTGTACCAATTTGTATTTCCACAAGCAGTGGGTGAGAGGTCCTATTTACACTCATCCTCACCATCACTTAACATTATAATACTCTTAATCCTTACCAATCTGCTAGGTGAGAAATGGTATCTTCTTAGAGTTTTTATTTCTCTGACACTAGTGGGGTGGCACTTCTTTTATAATTAAGCCAATATGTTTTTTAAACTCAATTGCTGGGGATGTTCAAAGTCATCATTTTAAGCAATTTTATTTCTTTTAAGTTTCAAAAGAAGCAAAGTAATACATTACAGTTATTTACCAAGTACTTCTGCAAATTTATACCCCACAGGCAAGCCAGAGTTGACAGTTATGTGGATAAACAAGGGAAATGTTTAAAGTGAAATGGGGAGGATTTATGTTAGCTGTAAATAAGAGAGTTGGGCATCGTTTCCCTATAGCTAACTAGAATTATATAAATATAGTAGATTTTAATATGATAGTTATTAATCCTAATTCATTAATATGGTAGTTTTCACTTTGTAAAGTGTTTCCAAATGCTGAAAGATGTGAGAGTAATATAGAGCACACTAGCACAATCTATAGCTGATTCCCTTGGCCTTCATCCTCTGTTTCCTCCCAGGTTTGTCGTATTCTTCATGGATGACCTGGGCCATATTTCCCAGTGGAGTGCCATCATGGCTGGAAGTCTCGCAGGCATGGTTTCCACCATTGTAACGTATCCTACAGACCTCATCAAAACGCGCTTAATTGTGCAGAATGTGCTGGAACCATCTTATAGGGGGATCCTCCATGCTTTTTCTTCTATTTATCAACAGGAAGGATTCCTGGCCCTTTATCGAGGAGTTTCCCTTACAGTTTTAGGTAAGATGGAAATTTTCTCCTTGTCTCAGTGTGCATACATGCAAATATGAGCACAACCATGGTAGCAGTTATAGCTTCTGTGGTCTTTGGAGCCTGTGCCAGGACTACACACACACAGGACCCCCAGTGGGCAAAACAGCAGACTTTTGCTATTTGTCTGATCTTTGTTGCAACATTTGATGAGATTGATTACCCCTTCTTCTGGAAACTTGGCTTCTAGGACCCACTGTCTCCTGGATGTCTTTGTTATGTTTCTGGCAGCCTTCTTGTCTGACTCATCTGGCTCATCTGACACTGCTAGCCCTACATATCGCTATTTCCCCAGCTCCTTCCCTAACTTTTCCATTACCCTCTATACCCTCCCTAGGTAGCCTCATCTAAGCTAGTAGCTTTAACAAGTATCATTATACTCTAATGACCCCAAATATAATCTCTATAGTAACATTTATTGGTGCTTACTATGTGCCAGGCAGCGTGTTAAATGCTTTGCATACAAATTCTCATTTAAGCCTCCTTTTACAGATGAGGAAATAGATGCTTAGGGAAGCTAAGTTACCTGCCATGGTCACATGGATAGAAAGTGAAGGAACTTAGCCGAAACCCATTTGGCTCGGTGGATAGAACATTGATGTGCAGACTGAAAGGTCTCAGGTTCGATTCCAGTCACATCCCCAGTAGGGGATATGCAAGAGGCAGCTGATCCATGACTCTCTCCCATCGATGTTTCTAATTCTCTATCCCTCTCCCTTCCTCTCTGTAAAAAATCAATAAAATATATTAAAAAAAAAGGAAAGTGAAGGAACTTGGCAATATAACCCAGAGCCCTCTTTCTTAACCACTGTCTGCTACCAATTCCCAGTGGCAGTATGAATATCTGCTATTGAACACCTCCCCTGATGTTCCCTTAGTCTCACACCTGCTCTCCTCCTGTGTTCCCTAATGAATAAGACCTTTATTTCACCTAGTGGCCTGAGACAGAAGAAAACTAGATTCACTTCAACTCTACTTCTTACTCTACTCTTGCTTTAGTCACCAAGTATTTTCAAAATGACCTCTTTGAACTCTCAAGTCTATCCCCCTTCTCCATTTCCATCTCCTCTGCCCTAGGTCGCACTCTCATCACCATCTTTCCCGTAGACACAAGAAGCACCTCTTACCTGCTCCCAGTCTTGGTTCTCTCCCACCCAAGTTTGCTCTGTGCACTACAGCCAGGGTGTGGTGATCTCTCTAAATGCAAAATGATCATTTCACCTCCCTTACTCCACTGCCCTCCTCAAGTCTTCACTGCCTCCTGAACTACAGGGGAAAACCCCAATTCCTTATAGCCTACCAAATTCTTCAGAACAGCTCATCTAACCTCTCCTGTCATACCTACATTGTACCGATGCTCCAGACATACAGAAATACTTGCATTTCCTGGAAACATTTCTTCCTTTGTACATGCTGTTCCCTCTGCCTAAATTGCCTGTCTACTCTATGTCTGATGAACTCCTATTGGTTCCTCAAGACCTAGTTGAGAAGTTCTCTCTTCTGTGAAGTCCTTCTTGATTCCCCCAGGCAAAATTAACTCCTCTCCTGGTGTACTTAAAGCACATTAGATAGCCCTCCCGTTCCAGCCCCACCCTTATGGCACCTATGAGCTGTCTCACCACTAGATGGTAAAATTCTCCAGGAATTATCCTACTTACTCTTCTTAGTATTCCTGCATCTGGCCTAGGTCCCAGCACACAAGTTCCACACATGTTTTCCAAATAAAGGTAAATGGGGCGTGGTTACATCTTTTTGAAACTTTTTAAATCCTCACGCGAGGATGTTTATTGAATTTTACTTATTTTTTAATTCTTTTATTTTTTTAATTATTTTATTTTTTTAGAAGTGCACCCTCTCTTTTTTACTTATTTATTTTTTAATTTAATAAATCTTTATTATTCAGATTATTACAATTGTTCCTCTTTTTTCTCCCCATAGCTTACCTCCACCAGTTTCCCACCCCACCCTCTGCCCTTACCTCCCCCACACTGTCCTCATCCATAGGTGTACGATTTTTGTCCAGTCTCTTCCCGCACCCCCACACCCCTTCCCCCTTAGAATTGTCAGTCCACTCTCTTTCTATGCCCCTGATTCTATTATATTCACCAATTTATTCTGTTCATCAGACTTTTAATTCACTTGATTTTTAGATTCACTTATTGATAGATATATATTTGTTGTTCATAATTTTTATCTTTACCTTTTTCTTCTTCCTCTTCATAAAGAGTACCTTTCAGCATTTCATATAATAGTGGTTTGGTGGTGATGAACTCCTTTAGCTTTTTCTTATCTGTAAAGCTCTTTATCTGACCTTCAATTCTGAATGATAGCTTTGCTGGGTAGATTAATCTTGGTTGTAGATTCTTGCTATTCATCACTTTGAATATTTCTTGCCCCTCCCATCTGGCCTGCATAGTTTCTGTTGAGAAATCAACTGACAATCATATGGGTGCTCCCTTGTAGGTAATTAACTGTTTTTCTCTTGCTTCTTTTAATATTCTCTCTTTGTCTTTTGCTCTTGGTATTTTAATTATGAAGAGTCTTGGTGTGGTCTTCTTTGGATTCCATTTGTTTGGGGCTCTGGGAGCTTCCTGGACTTGTAAGTCTATTTCTTTCACCAGATGGGGGATGTTTTCAGTCATTATTTCTTCAAATAGGTTTTCAGTATCTTGTTCTCTCTCTTCTTCTGGTACCCCCATGATTCTGATGTTGGTATGCTTGAAGTTGTTCCAGAGGCTCCTTACCCTATCTTCACATTTTTTTTATTCTTTTTGCTTTTTGCTTTTTCAGTGGAGTGTTTTTTGCTTCTTTGTATTTCAAATCTTTGACTTGATTCTTGTGATTCTCTAGTCTGCTCTTAGGTCTCTGTATAATATTTTTTTATTTCAGTTAGTGTATGTTTAATTTCTAGTTGGTCCTTTTTCATGTCCTCTTGGGTCTTGCTAAATTTATCCATCTTTTCTAGGAAATTATTAAAAAAAACCTTATAACCATGGCTTTGAACTCTAGTTTGTTTTCCTACATTTCTTTCGTTTGTGATCTGTTTCTTTGTCTTCGCATTTTGGCTGTTTCCCTGAGTTGGTAGAATCGCTTTATGTGCTAGATGTCCTATAGAGCCCAGTGTCTCAGCTTCCCCAGTTACCTGAGGTGGACACTCTTGGTGCACCCCTCTGTGGACTATGTGTACAGCCTTGTTGTAGTTAAGTCTTGATTGTTGTTGATATCACTGGGAAGAATTAACCTCCAGGCCAATTGGCTGTGAGGATCAGCTGTGTCTATGCTGGGAGAACTTCTGTGCTGGAGTCAGCCTTCTGAGACAAGACTTGTAAAATTGCAAAAGCCTCTGTGCTCAGCTTGGCTTTTTATTTTGCACTTGGAAAAGCCCATCCAAAGCCATTTTTTAATGCATTGTAAAACTGAAAAGAAACACAAAACATAATCTAGCAAACACTCACATCCAGAATTGACATCATGGCAGTATAAAAGATACCTCAATTTTTTTAAATAATAGGAAATAAAATGTTATACATCAAACTACAGTCCTCTTCATTCTCTTTCCCAGTCCATCCCAGCTTCCACCTTCCCAAAGGTCTTTTATATAGTTTTTATATGTATCTATATCTACCCAGGAATAATATATGATTTCGTGGATGTGTTTCTTAATTTAAATAGATCATTGTTGCCCTAGATGGTTTGGCTCAGTGGATAGAGCATCAGTCTACAGACTGAAGGGTCCCAGGTTCAATTCCAGTCAAGGGCACATGCCTGGTTTTCAGGCTTGATCCCCAGTAGGGGATGTGCAGGAGGCAGCTGGTCAGTGATTCTCTCTTCATTGATGTTTCTATCTTTCTGTGCTGGAGACAACCCTATGAGACAAGACTTGCAAAATTGCAAAAGCTTGGATGGGGCGGAGTCTCAGGTCTGAGCAGACAGCCTTGGCTTCCCCCATCAGCCCTGCCCTATGAGGCCCCTGGGTCTCAGTGTCCCTCAGTATTTGCTGCAGCCCTCTCTGCATGCACTCACGCAGGCGCCTCCACACCTCTGCCCTTCATGGCTCCCCTGAGTTTCCATGCACTCCTCTCTTTTCCCAACAGTTCAGACTCCCCCACTATTGGTCTAGTTCCCCAGGGTCTCACCCGAAACCGGAGTTCATTGCAGTTGGTAGCCCCCATCCTCCTCCCACTAGACTAGAGAAAGCCAGCAGCACACTCAGCAGTCAGTCCTCTCTGCATGCACTTGCGTGCACGCCTCCAAACCTCTACCTTTCATGGCTCCCCTGAGTTTCCATGCACTCCTCTCTTTTCCTGACAGTCTAGATTCCCCCCGTATGAGTCTGGGTCTCCAGGGTCTCGCCCGGAACTGGGGTTCAGTGCAGTTGGGAACTTCTGTTTCCCTCCCACTAGAGAAAGCCAGCCAGGCACTCAGCTGCCCATCCTCTCCGCACACGTGTCTCTATACCTCAGCCTTTTGCACTCTTCTGAGTCTCCACATGCCCCTCTCTTTCCTTCTAGGTGTAGAATTTCCATTTAGCTAGATTTCCTGTGATTCTGGATGATGTCCATTCTGTTTTTTAGCTGAAGTTTTGAAATTGTTGTACAAGGCAGCAGTTTAGGTGTTCACCTATGCCTCCATCTTGGTTTATCCCTCTGTTTATTGAATTTTAGAGAGGGAGAGAGGGAGGAAGGGAGAGAGAGAGAGAGAGAGAGAGAGAGAGAGAGAGAGAGAGAGGAGAGAGAAATATCAATTGGTTGCCTCCAGTACATGCCCTGACTGGGGATTGAACCCACAACCTAGGTATGTGCCCTAACCAGGAATCAAACCAGTGATCTTTGGTGTATGGATGATGCTCCAGCCAGCTGAGCTATCCAGCCAAGGATGATACATCATTTTAAATGTGCTTATTAAATATAAATATATTATTTTAAGGACAAGCAACTCCACTATGTTATCCTCTCTTTTAAATCTCTTTTTGAGGGAGAAATTTAGTCACTCAGTAAAATTAAGATGATTCCCAAACTTTCTGGAAGTTTGTGTAAGTGCCATCTACTGTACTCCTTGCTCACCATATTTTCCTAGGAAAGTGAGGATGCCATACAGTGCAGGGTGCTCACTGAACCCTGACATGGCCACATCATTTCCAAAGGCAAGGTCAAGTAACCTCCCTCTTTCCAGTTTTCACAGAATGTTTCCTTCTCAGGTAGAGACCATTCCCTCCTATCCTCCAAAAGTTGATTAAGGAGAGTCACTAACTTTTTCTTATTAGAGTGATTTTCTTCCAACATTTTATTTTTTAAATTTCAAACACCCAGAAATGTTAAAAGAATTAGAAATGGCTCTAACCAGTTTGGCTCAGTGGATAGAGCATTGGCCTGTGGACTGAAGGGTCCCAGTTTCGATTCTGGTCAAGGGCATGTACCTTGGTTGTGGGCACATCCCCAGAAGGGAGTGTGCAGGAGGCAGCTGGTCGATGTTTCTTTCTCATCGATGTTTCTAACGCTCTCTCCCTCTTCCTTCCTCTCTGTAAAAAATCAAATAAACATATTAATAAAAACAATTAGAAATGCACATATACCCATCATCTAGATGTTATAATTAACGTTTTGCTTTATTACATATTTGTCAATCTATTCATCCTTCTAGCCATTCATCAATTCATCTTATATATTTTGCATGTAAATTACAAACATCATGCACTTCACCCCTCAACCCTTTGATATTTATGTCATAAACTAGATTAGACTTCAATATTTGTAAATGTTTTTTTTAAATATGTTTTTATTGATTTTTAGAGAGAGAGGAAGGGAGAGGGATAGAGACATCTATTGGCTGCCCCCTGCATTCCCTCCACTAGAGATCAAGCCCACAACCCAAGCATGTATCCTGACCGGGAATCGAACGGTGACTTCTTGGTTTCATAGGTTGACGCTCAACCACTGACCACCACCAGCTGGGCTGTTTATTACTTTTTAAAGTAAAATTTACATACAGTAAAGTGCACAAACCTTTTGGAACCTTGTGATGCATTTTGACAAATGACATAACCCCTATCAAAATAGAGAACATTATCATAACCCAAGAAAGTTCCTTCCCGCTGTTTCTGTTGGAATGGTCTTAACAACCCCAGAGAGGGTCCTGTTTACTTGCCCCAGATTCCGCACAGGGATTTGTGTTCCCAAGCTGGTGTTTGCCTAGACCTCAGATGCCTCTTCCTGGCCTTGTTTTGCAGGTGCTCTCCCTTTCTCTGCTGGCTCCCTTCTAGTTTACATGAATCTGGAAAAAATCTGGAATGGACCCCGAGATCGCTTCTCTCTCCTCCAGAACTTTGCCAACATCTGCCTGGCTGCTGCAGTGACCCAGACCCTCTCCTTTCCATTTGATACAGTGAAGAGGAAGATGCAGGTGAGGAGTGATGTTGCAGCAGAGCAGTGGGGATATTCCTTGAAGTGTTGGTGGTTTGGTAACAATAGCAGAGAACACTGCCCCTGAGCATTGCCAGGTTTCCAAGGGGATGACTATTCACACAAATACTATGCAAACCCCCACTCCAGGCATTTCTGCTACTAACCTCAGGGCTATTGGCTCTAGCCCAAGCTGCTTCTTTCACATACTCTGCTTTTTTGGAAATTTTTAGCCCTTCCAGATGAGGCCCAATTTTTTCCCCTCTTTTTCCCATAGTTGCCACCAAAGCATAGTTGACATCAAAGCAGCCTCCTAGTTCCTTCTCCCTGGGCCTCCACAGTGAGAGGAGGGCACTCTTATTTTCATAGCCACCCCTTACCTCAGTGAAACAAACTGGAAAAAACCAAAATAAGCCAGGAGCTACTCGATAACCAAGCTCCAATAGTCCTTTATTCCCTTCCTAAGGACATAACTACATTTGAAATGGGTCAGTGTCTTAGTGGGAGTCACCCTGCATTTTCCTAATTGTTGCCTGGGAAACTCACATTTTCTCTTTGGACTACAGAGGCAAAAACATGGTGGTATCCAAGGTCCCAAAGTGAGTAACTGGCTTAGCCTAGAATCAGTCAATTTTTATTTTTTTAAAAAATCAGCGGGCCAAGTAAGGTTGAGGGTTATAAGCAAGTCTGAGGGTGGGCTCTCAGAATCAACAACTCTGCGATTTTATATCTGCCTTTAATTCAACTCCAGTTCACAGGTTTTCCTGCCTCCCCGACCTGTTCTGGGCAAATCTTTTTCTTTTTTTTTAAGCCTCAATTCCCATAGAGAATAGGTTCTGGGAGGTAGAAAGGTTACTTACGCTTTATCCCTGATTTCTTTTTGTTTCTTTGTTGTTGTTGTTAATCCTCATCCAAGAATATTTTTCCATTGAGGTTTTTGTTTTGTTTTGTTTTTGTTTTTGTTTTTGTTTTTGTTTTTTAAGGAGAATGAAAGAGAGAAAGACAAAGAGAAACATCGATGTGAGAGAAACACGTTGATTGGTCAAGGGCACATAACTTGGTTGCAGGCACCTCCCCAGACTGGGCCCTGGTCAGGACTCATGAAAGAGATAACCAATCGATGTGTTTCTCTCACATCAATATTTCTGTCTTGCCCCTTCTCTTCCACTCTCTCTAAAAATCAATGGAAAAATATCTTCGAGAAGAATCCAAGATGGCGGCATAGGTAAACACCTACACTGCTGCCTCGCACAACAATTTCAAAACTATAACTAAAAGACAGAACAGACATCATCCAGAACCACAGGAAAGCTGGCTGAGTGGAAATTCTACAACTAGAAGGAAAGAGAGGGGCTCACAGAGACCCAGAGGAGCTGCAAAAAGCTGAGGTACAGAGATGTGTGCGTGCAGAGAGCGGGTGCCGGAGAACCTGGCTGGCTTTCTCTGGTGGGAGGGAAACGGAGACTCCCAACGGCATTGAACCCCTTATCCTACAACACTAAACCCCAGATCCAGCCGAAACTCATATGGGGGGAGTTTGGACAGTGAAAAGGGAGAAGTGCACAGACATTTAGGGGAGTCGCAAAAGATCAGAAGTCTGGTGGCTCACACGGCATTGTGCGCAGAGGACCGACTGCTGATTGTGCCGCTGGCTTTCACGAGTGGGCGGGAGACAGACCCTCCCAATTGTGCCATTTCTAACTCCACTAAACCCCTGTTTTGGGCGAAATCCTGGGGACCCAGATTCATAAGGTCCTGGAGCGCAGGGGAGCCAGAAAGGCGGCAGTCTAGAGGCACTGAGAGAGCGAGCACACACAGGGACCGCTCCAGCGATCACCCAGTCACCTGAGACTCAGGGGCCGTGGAGGGCGGGGCCGACTGGAAGGCAAGGCGGTCCATAAGCCCTGAGACTCCACCCATCCCAAGCTCAACAGAGAGGTTTTTGCAGTTTTGTATCATAAGGCTGAATCCAACACAGAAAATGCCGAGAGAAGGGAAGGGATCACAAACAAAAGAAATGGAGGAAAACAAACGACTGGATATAGAGTTCAAAATCACGCTTATAAGGTTTTTCAAGAATATCCTAGAAAAGTTGGATAAAGTTAGCGAGTCCCAAGAGGAGATGAAAAAGATCCAACTAGAGATGGAAAAGGACCAACTAGAATTTAAACATACACTGACTGAAATAAAAAATATTCAGAGACCTAATAGCAGACTAGAGGAAGGCAAGAGTCAAGTCAAAAATTTGAAATATAAAGAATCAGAAAACACTCAACTGGAAAAGCAACAAGAGAAAAGAATCCAAAAATGTGAAGATAATGTAAGGGGCCTCTGGGACAGCTTCAAGCGTATCAACATCAGAATTGTGGGGGTGCCAGAGGAAGAGAGAGAGCAAGATACTGAAAACCTATTTAAAGAAATAATGACTGAAAACTTCCCACATCTGGTAAAAGAAATAGACTTACAAGTCGAGGAAGCACACAGAACCCCAAAGAAAAGGAACCCAAAGAGGACTACACCAAGACACATCATAATTAAAATGCCAAGAGCAAAAGACAAAGAGAGAATATTAAAAGCAGCAAGAGAAAAACAGTTTATTACCTACAAGGGAGCACCCATACGACTGTCAGCTGATTTCTCAACAGAAACGATGCAGGCCAGACGGGAGTGGCAAGAAATATTCAACGTGATGAACAACAAGAACCTACAATCAAGAATAATCTATCCAGCAAAGCTATCATTCAGAATTGAAGGGCAGATAAAGACCTTCACAGAGAAGAAAAAGCTAAAGGAGTTCATCAACTCCAAACCAGTATTATATGAAATGCTGAAAGGTACCCTTTTAGAAGAGGAAGAAGAAAAAGGTAAAAGACAAAAAATTATGAACAACAAATACACATCTGTCAACAAGTGAATCTAAAAATTAAGTGA
The DNA here is from genome assembly GCA_011751065.1 of Lasiurus cinereus. Classification (NCBI taxonomy): domain Eukaryota; kingdom Metazoa; phylum Chordata; class Mammalia; order Chiroptera; family Vespertilionidae; genus Lasiurus; species Lasiurus cinereus. The sequence goes on along the minus strand of JAAGEH010000015.1, from coordinate 32,021,447 downwards.
ATTAAAAATCTGATCAACAGAATAAACTGGTGAATATAATAGAATCAGGAGCACAGAAAGGGAGTAGACTGATAATTCTCAGGAGGACAAAAATCATAAAGCATCAAACAGACTGTGAAATTATAGCAGAAAGATTAAAGTTAGGTGAGGTAAATAAGTGATCAATCAAAGGACTTGTATGCATGCTTATAAACATAACCAATGATCACAGACACTGGGGGGTCGGGGTATGCCTGGGAGGGAGGGGGGGCAATGGGGAGATATGTATAAAAAATTAATAAAAAATTAATTTAAAAAAAAAAATACCAAGAGCAAAAGACAAAGAGAGAATATTAAAAGCAGCAAGAGACAAACAGTTCATTACCTACAAGGGAGCACCCATACGACTGTCAGCTGATTTCTCAACAGAAATGATTTAGGCCAGACGGGAGTGGCAAAAAATATCAATTTGATGAATAGCAAGAACCTACAACCAAGAATACTCTATCCAGCAAAGCTATCATTCAGAATTGAAGGGCAGATAAAGAGCTTCACAGATAAGAAAAAGCTAAAGGAGTTCATCAACTCCAAACCATTATATGAAATGCTGAAAGGTACTCTTTTAGAAGAGGAACAAGAAAAAGGTAAAAGATAAAAAATTATGAACAACAAATACATATCTATCAACAAGTGAATCTAAAAATTAAGTGAATTAAAAATTTGATCAACAGAATAAACTGGTGAATAGAATCAGGAGCACAGAAAGGGAGTGGACTGATAATTCTCAGGGGGAAAGGTGTGAGGGGTGTACAGGGAGAGACTGGACAAAAATCATACACCTATGGATGAGGTCAACGGGAGGGAAGTAAGTGTAGAGGGAAGGGTGGGAGCCGGGTGGAGGGGAGCTATGGAGGGGAAAAAAGAGAAACAAGTGTAATAATCTGAATAATAAAGATTTAATTTAAAAAAAAGAAAAAAATATCTTCGAGTGAGGGTTAAAAGCAGAAAAGAACTGCAAAGATTTAGGAAAGGAATTCTTAGGGTTGTGGTCAAAGTGTTATTTAACAGGAGTTAATAAACACAATGATACCTTGTCCACTCTACTTTTAAAAAAACTAATCGCAAAATAAAACCAGAGGATGCTTTTTTAAATGTAAACATGCATTGCTTTCTCTGGCCAATAGATGTCGCTGCAGTAATTGGAGGGTATCTGAGCATTATAGAGCCATGGAACTAGTGATCTCTGTCCACTAACAACCTCTTAATCCCTGCTCGAAATACATCTTCAGTTTGGGAGATAAGACTCTAGAAACAACAGTCAAACTCTAAATTCTGCTGGAGTTGTTTTTTCCTGCAAAGCATACAATCCAAATTCTCCAAGAAGAGAGAACTTTAATAGTCTCCTCCCAGGGGAGTAGACAAGATTTGCCAGCAGAATTTGTAAGGAAGGAGCTTTGCAGAGCCAACCAGGCTGCTCTTACCTGAGCACGTTTAGTGAGAACATTTGCATTCCATTCGCTTTCCTTGTGCACTGCCTGTAGGAAGCAAATCCATGTCAGGTGTCTGTTACATAACCTGTTGGCCAGGGAATTTTGTCAACCCCGACACTGACTGGGCACTTTATCTGAATGTCTCCTCCTAATATACTTTTACACATCTGCCTATTTAATGCCACATCAAGTTGGAATTCTCTTGAACATTAATGACAATAATCAGAAGTCTTGTTTAATCAGCTGAGCTCTTCCTTCACCATGCTTACATTCATTTTATTCCTTTTTCTTTTTCTTGCCCTGGCTCCTGGCTGACATGCTAGAGAATGGAGAGGTTAATAAATTGTGCATGTGCATGTTTTGATAGCATGGTTTCTGGTGGGAAGGGTGATGGTCAGCCCTCTGTGCAATGGAATGAGGTGCCCCCAACCTGGTGCGTTTTCACGTACCCTAAATGCACCCTGCCTGAAATCTCCATGGCCACACTTCAGTACATTTTAGTTCCAGCTCTTCCAGGTATGGCCTTGCCTTTTCATCTTTGAATTCCCATACCTGGCTCAGAGCCTGGGCCTGAAGAGGCTGGCAACACTTAGTGTATTGAGAGAGTAGTAAAGGTAAAATATTGATGGGGATTAATTTATCTGACTAATCTGTAGACTCCTAATAAGGACCTGGAATTCCTGAGCAAATGGTTCTCTGGACAGGCACATGGGGAGGAGAGAGGGAGATAGACTGTTCTGAAAATCTAGGGAGCAGCTGAGAACATGGGACTTCCTTGAGAGTATCGGGAGGGAGGCACCAGGCACAAGCTTGGTCCCCCCACAACTCTGCCTGCAACGCTCCCCTGTTGCCTGTATTAAGTGACTCCATTTCATCAAATATAAAACTAAATGTCAGCCTGCTGCTTTATACTCCAGGGAACTTTGACCCCATCAAGCTCACAAGGTAAGCAGGATTGGGCCAGGTCAGCATTTGAACTAAAAGCACATAAGATGAAGGACAAAGGTAGTCTCTTAGTGGCACAGCTGAGTGAGCAGAATACACACAATACCTGAGTGAAGGTAGGCCCTGGCCTGTTCAAACAGAGATGCTGAGCCTGACCCAGATGCTTAATGTCTTGGGCTGTCTTTGGACAACTGAACACTATTGCTTCACCAGGCCCTCCCAAAGTGCCCCTTCCCCACATGTGGTTCTCATGCTCAAATCCACATCTTCAACCCTGCTCCCACATTGCTGGACATTACCACTTGGCTATCACCTCTCCACTGGCACCTTTAACTGAATATATATCAAACTAACTTCCCTTCCTATGAAAATGTCTTCCCAGAGTTTTCCATTTCAATTTCAATGCCATCATTCCCCAGTAAGTAGGCTGGAAATCCACAAGTTATCTTTGAGCTTCTTCTTCCCCAACCCTCAGTCAAACTTGAGGTCAGTTGGTTCTTCATTTCCAATATCCCCAATGCTCCCACACTGGTCTTTCTTTTTGTCACTGTTCCTGTCCTAATCTGGGGACTTATCAGCTCATACCGGGTGTCCCAATTTCTTCGCTAGGGACGTAAGCACAGGTGACTAAGGGTGCCTCAGCCAGTCTCTAGACAGGGACTGACACGTATGACCCAAGGTACTTAATTTATATATTGGACGAGCATAAATTACCCAGGAGACAGACATGCAATGCACGAATCACACACGGTTTATTTACCAGAGTCCTGGTGGTTTCCAGACCTCGGCAGGCCACCCGGAGATCCACATTGACAAACACACACTAGATGTTGGACATTGCAGCTGCCGCTCGGCATCTAGTAGAAGACTCAGCTGTGGCTCACGGTCCACGGCAGAGCTCAGGCAGGAATGGATGGGATAGCAGAGACCAACTGTCTGTGGAGGAGCAGAGCGAGCGTCTCTCTGATCTTCTTCAGGGCTTGCTCCTTTTATGTGCTTAAGTGGGCGTCTTCAGTGTGTCTTATCAGCGGGTCCCAGGAGTCCTGCTATCTGGTTTTACATGTGGGGTACAAACTTCTTTATTTTTTACGTGCACATCACTTTAAGGGTGTTTACACTTCATTTCACTCTTTAATATGTCACACTCAATTCTTATTTTATATTTTATCCTTATTATTATTACTATAACATTCCACCCGGTGATTCCCGGAGGGTTTAGCCATAGGGAATCAAGTATTTTTTTTTATTTTATTAGGGATAAGGCATATACTAATTTTAGCTACCTTAACAAATAAACACAAGAGAAAAACAATAGCCGATGCAAATAATATGAGTCCATGTAGATTCAAATGTAGAGAGTTCATGCTGTATCCATGCGATGGGGTTCACAAAGTTCCAGTCTGGGGTGCAGGAAACAGTTCGCCATAGGGAAAGAAGGGTGTCTGATGTCTTGCAGTTCTGATGAAGTTTTTTCAAATCTGCTCGTGTGGAGATGGTCCCAGCGTTCGGACCGTAGACAAGGTGGTGTATTTGTTCAGTCTGGGATTTCAGGGTCAATGTTTGTTTGACTAGGGGTTCTAAAGACCTAAGCTTTGAAAGAGATTCGTTAAAGGAAGGGGGTGCAGAGTAATGCTTTTCCTGTAAGTCAGTGGTTCTCAACCTTTCTAATGCTGCGACCCTTTAATACAGTTGCTCACGTTGTGGTGACCCCAACCATAAAATTATTTTCGTTGCTACTTCACAACTGTAATCTTGCTACTGTTATGAACTGTAATGTAAATATCTGATATGCAGGATGTATTTTCATTGTTACAAATTGAACATAATTAAAGCATAGGGATTAATCACAAAAACAATATGTAATTATATATTGTGAAATATTTATTTCTAATTACAAATAAATGAAATTTTGTCTTGAATCGTGGTGTAGCATGGGCAACAGTCTTCATATGACAACAGTAAACTACATTGCTACACTTTGCTACACCGAGGAGTGGTCTGTTGGTTCCTAAGACTATGAGAAATAGGTGTTTTCCGCTGGTCTTAGGCGACCCCTGTGAAAGGGTCGTTCGAGCTCCAAAGGGGTCGCGACCCACAGGTTGAGAACCACTGCTGTAAGTGTTGTATTAATGGTATAGAAGGTGAGAAGTGTAAGGAAGTAGTGGTATCATAATAGGAATAATGGATTTTCTCAGAATAAGTAGCATTCATAGTAGTAGTAATAAGTTTGCATGTATTTGGGAAGGAATAAGGAATGTCACTTGCAGTTGTGTGGTCATAAATAGAAATATTAGTAAAGCATGCAATGAAGTTATGTCTTCCTATATTGTACATTAATTAAGGGTTTTGGTATGTGTGGGATAACTGTCATTGGGAAGGTGTCTGCTTCCAGTGGTTGAAATGCAACAAAGATGTTCTGTGTAAATTGGATGAGTTTTGATTTTAGGAAAAAATAGGGTTCCACATATAAGGTTTCCTCTTTTGCCATTGCATATTCTTCGTTATTCAGGTGAATTGGTGTGTTGAATGTTGGGTAGGCCACTAGGTTTTCGTCTCCGACTGCAGTGAGGATTGAGATTTCACAATCTGAATATGTACATCCAATTGGTTTGGTAAAATCTATAACTGCAAGGGTATCACTCCATAGAGGGTTCAGTCCTTGTCCCATGACAATTAGGGATAATAAGTCCCTTTGTGCCTGTGTTAGAGAATTTTGTATTAGCTGACATTGCTGTCTAAATTGAAATTTTTGGAATCTATAATTAATGTCTTCAATATCCTGATGTAATGTATGCATATATGATTCTTGTTGTTTCATTGCTTCCGAAAGAAGCATAACCTGTTGTTGGGTTTGTGCTGCCAATTGGTAGACACTGTCAAATGATTTAGACAGCAATTCCAGGGTTTTGATTTCAAATTATTTTTTATTATGAAAGTATTTGTTTAAGTTATTTGTGAGTTGGTTAATTTTTATTGAGTTTGCAATTGATACTGACGCTGCTATTGATGCTAATGCAAAAGATGCTGCATCTTGCTGTAAAAGTTTTCTTCCTGAATGTTGTCTAAATTTTTGAGGAAATAGTACATTTCTGATCCGGGGTGGGGGATCTATGCTTCCACAGTCCTTAATTAGGGATGAGGCCAGGAAATCTCGTGGAGAGAAGTACATGGTTGTTCTTTGGATTTGGGGTTGGAAAAATGAGTCTAATAGGATTATTAATCTGTGTTATTACTGCTGGAGGGTCTAAAATTTGTGGTTTGGATTTAGATATTCCATATGAGAAAACTGGTGAGAAATGTAAAGTTCTTAAACATGTTATTTCATTGTAACAACCTCTATATATAATGCATGGTTGTAAAGGGTTATTGTAGCATTTACTGGCTATTCTAGATATGTAGTAGAAGTCTATGAAAGGTAAAAGGGAATGGTTAGTCACGGGTGAATGGTGGTGGAGGAATAGTTTCTTCCATCTGCCGTCTAAGTATGTAAGCATGTAGGATTGGAAGCCTATTGAAAGGGAGCCTGCTATACATTTAACCTTTGAGGGGTTGAGACGTGCTCCAAAGCTGTGGAACTTTGATGTAGGTTTAAGTCCATATGAGACGTTATTAAAAAATTGATTTAGAGGGTCGTAGCCCTTACAGAAATAGTGGGAATAATTTAGAGGTATAGGTGTAGGTCTCACTGTAGTATTTGGATAAAGATATGTGTAATTTTTCTGTTTGTTTGTAGCATTTTAAAGGTCACCCATCGAGCCGAGACCGGTTTGGCTCAGTGGATAGAGCGTCGGCTTGCGGACTGAAAGGTCTCAGGTTCGATTCCGGTCGGGGGCATGTACCTTGCTTGTGGGCACATCTCCACTGTGGGGTGTGCAGGAGGTGGCTGATCGATGTCTCTCTCTCATCGATGTTTCTGACTTTCTCTCTCCTTTTCTCTCTGTAAAAAATCAATAAAATATTTTTTAAAAAAGGTCACCCATCGATAAGAGATTGTAATATTCCTTTAGGATGTGATAGGAAATGGGCCATATAAATATGGATGAACCAAAAAATTTAGTCTTCTAATATTTTGATCATGTTTGGGTATAATAGCATAAGGTAATAGATCATGAATAATGGGATTGCAGTCCAGTTTCCTTGTTTCAACGGAAGTGTTGAATACAAATAGCAGAAAGGATATTTGTGGGTAGTCTTTAAAAAACATTGTGACATTACCTAATGTTTCTTGTTCATGTTAAATGGCTTATTTCATTGCAAGCCATTGTGTAATTCGTATTTGTAATTCTGTGATAGTTTGGAGCAGTTGTGTGTTTCTAGAGGTTGGGGACGGGGATAGGGATGGGGTTTCCCTGTGCAAAGGTGTGTAGAATTTAGGTAAAATGGTTCAGTGTTTTTTATTTCAGTAAAGGTATGTTTGATAGGTTCTGGATAGTATAAAGTTGTGTAGTTAAATGTCCAGAATCCTAGAAATTGTTCTTTCCTGAGTTTATAACTGTTTTTCAGTGATTCTTTGTAACAAATTTAGCACTGCAGGGGTTAATTTTTTATTTGGATCTATGCAATATATTGCTGGTTTTACCTGCGTATAATATTTGATAAAAGTTGTGCCTGTGGCATTAATTTCTAGAGTGTTGTTGATTCGTGCTGCTGGGAAGCACAGTTGGTATATTGTTCTGAACACTGGTGAATCCCATAATTTATTTAAATTGTCATAAGACTCAAAATTAACTGGATTAATTAAATCTGTGAATATTTGTGGTATATGTCTATATGGCCAATAATTGGAGTCTTTAGTTAGGTACTCTTCTGGTGTTATAGCCTCTGATAAAGGAGTTGTCATTTCTGGGCTATATTGTGATGTGGTCATATGGCAAGGAATTGCTATATGACCACATATAGCAATTACTGAACAATGGAAAGTTTGAAAAGCCAGTTAAGTAATAATGATAATAGGTTATGCCATTTTCTTGGATACTATGTGTCATATTATAATGTGTGGTCTTAGAAAAGCCTTCTGGCAGTGTGGGGTTTGTAGTGGGTGGAGAAAAGAATGGTTTCCTGTTAAGTAATGGTGTTTCTGTAGGTGTTTGTGTGGTTGCTTCATCATTATCCTCATTTTCATAATCCTCATAATCTCCATAATCTTCAAAGTCCTCTCCTAATTCTCCTGTGTACCAAAAATGCATGAGGTGTTCTTGGAATGGTATTATATTTACCAGTGCTCTTTGCATACATGTGTTATTGGGTATATTAACATATGGATCTACATTTTGGACTATGTTTATAATTTTCCCATTGAGTTTAATTAATGTGTTATTACTTATGGTATATGTTGTTATTGTTGGGTCCCTATCCTCTACTTCTGTAATAGAGATGGATCTTAATGTTAGTGAGTCCTGAAAACACTGTTGAGTGATACATTCTTTCAATGAAGTTCTACCATATGTCCTCATAGAATTTTGTGCATAATTTAGTACTTTTAATTGGCAATAGTCTGGGTGATAATAAGCAGGGCATAGTTTATATGTGGGAAAGTAATGTAAGGAAGTATTAAAGTCAAAGTCTCCTATAGTTAGTGAAAAAAATGAGTTATTGGCTGTAAGTGTGACTGGGTAATGAAAAACATATTGGGGTCGTGTATTGTTTAATTCCCATTTCAATTCAAAAGGTATGGGATCTTTTATCGTTATAGGTGTGTGAGTGATAGTAGTAATAGTGGTAGGGGTAGGAGTAGTAGAAGTAGTAGCATCAATAGTGGTAAAGATAAGAGTAGTAGGATTAGTAGTATCAATAGTGTCAGCAGTAAGCCATATTAGTGTATAGAGGAAAATTCCTCAGGGCCATCTAGTTCCATCATGTCTCCCCATTCTTGTCTATACTCTAGTTCCCTTTGTGATATTGCTGGGATATAGTTCCACGGTGGTGTTAGGTATTCAGAGTTTATGTCCTGTAAGCTTATAATTTTGATAATTTATTGGGGGGCTGTGAAAGGTGAAAGTTGGGAAGGGTGTCTATAGTCTGAGTAGATAGCTTGTTCTCCTATAGTAATATAGTCTCTAATTAGTGCTATAAAATGGATAGCTGTCTCTCCTCGTAGGTATTCAATGAGGGATTGAAAGTCATCCAGTAAACTCAGCAGTATCTCCATTACTCCTCCTGAAAATACATGGCGATATATTTCTTGATATTGTATTTTGAGGTCGTATGGGAGTCTTGTATACCAGGACGGGTTACAATTTTCGGGGTAAAATCTACAATATCCTGGTATTCTAAAATGTTGATTAGGAAGTAAGGGAATGAGAGTATGTAGCATTGGGATTTATGTGGATCTATTGGGCGGTGTTGGAAGGTGTGGTAGATCTGGGGAATTAGGAGGTGTGGGGCAATGTGGGATTTCAATTGGTTGCCTAGGTGGTACTACTTGTATTTTGGCTTCTTCCATGAATTGGTTTAGGTCTATTTCCTATGTATCCATCTTAGTCCTGTGGGAGCACAGATAGTGTAATTATAGCGATAGGAGTCTGGGGTTATAAATTTGTATGCAATTCATTTTATCAGAGTCATGTTTTTTGCCTTTTCAATACTGTATTGAGATTTTCTATTATTATACCATGTGAGTGATACAGCTGTCCAGCTGGATATCACCAGGAGAATAGTAAGTAGGATGATAAAACATAGGCCTTCTATTTTGTGCACATTTTCTTATATATAGCTAATAGCTAATAAGATAAGTTTCAAGATAATTACTATTAGGGTTAGGCACTACAAGAATATAAAAATGTTCATTAATATCTTGGTTGTGTATTTTGGATTTTTGTTTGTTGTAGCTGTCCCTTATCATTTACTGTCCAATATAATGATGCTCCACTGTCCGCTATGATTTCCTTCAAGGATAATGAATTATCTTTAAGATTTTTTTGTTAGAATTTTATAGGGCATAGGTCTGGATATTTTGGATGGTGGGCAAAATTGGTATTCTTTGATATTTTCTATGTGTGGGAGATATAATTGTTCCAAAGGTGAAGGTCTATTTTGTCTTGGTCTCGAATTTAATAAGAGACAAGCCTTATTTAAAAGTTCTTATAGAGAGGGATTGTCCATTAATAGTGTTTGCATTTTATGTTTTAGAAGTCCATTATGCCTTTCAATTGTTCCTGCTGCTGTGGGGTTATATGGTACGTGAAAATTCCAGTCTATGTCATATTCTGCTGCTAACTTTTGGACTGATGCTGTGGTAAAATTCAATCCCTGATCTGATTCTATAATTTGTGGAGGGCCAAAATGTATCATCCATGTGTATAAGCATCGCAGCGTTGCGTTGGGATTTGCTGATTATGTTGCTGATAGGATTCCTGTATGGACATTTACTAATGTTCATGCATATTTTTGTGAATATGGAACTTTTAATGGTTTATTGAAGTCTATTTGTAGTAATTGGTTAGGTGTGTAGGGTTTACTCATTCTTGGTGGTTGTAATGTACAGAACATGTGTGTTCCTTTGCATGTAATGCATGTGTTTATGGCTGATTTAATATCTTGGATTGGTGCTTTGATGTTTCTTTTAATGAACCAATTTATAAGTGCTGATTGACCTATATGTCCTAATGTTTGGTGTATTTGCGTGATAAATGGTATTGTTAATCTCATTTCTAACTCTGGGGGTTGTATTTTGTATTTTCCATCTTCTTTCTTTAATTTTATAGATGGGATTGGTAATATCATGTAAGACCCGTTCTCTTCTCTTTTCAATTTTAATTTGATTGTTAGTGATTTAGATCTATCTGTAATCGTAAGATTTTCTTCCATGTGAGTCCCTTTGTTAATTGATCTGCAATTTTGTTATATAGTGTTGTTTTGGCGTCATCACTAGCATGTGCATTTACATGTGTTATGTAATTTTTTATTTTTTGAGATAGCTTATCAATCTTTTCCCAATATTTTCTGGACCATAAATCATTTCCATTAATCTGCCAATTAGTTTGTTTCCACTTTCCTGACCATATAATGATTCTATTGAATACTGCCCAGGAGTCTATATGTATGTATACAATTTTTGTGTTTGCACCGCTTCTTGTATAGCCATATATGTAGCTATGAGTTCTGCATATTGTGCAGATTTGGACTCACCCATGGCAGTCAGAGTTTGTTGTGTCGCAGGATTGAAGGCGCTGCCCTCCAGATATTATGGTCACCAGATACGGAGGCTGATCCATCTGTAAACCAGGCATTTTTTAGGACAGGGGTATATTTTGGTCCCTGTACTCCTATAGGTTTTGCTATAGGTTCAAACTTGTTGGCACAGGTAAGTGGTTCTACCTCAAGTTTGTTTACTTCCTCAGTGAGGAGGGCTGGTTCTCCGGCGCTGCTGGTACTACACGTGTTTATATATCATTTCCACGCGAGCACCTTTTCTTCAATTTGGCTACCTGCCAATTCTTCCCCTGACATATTAAGCCACGCCTTAAGAGGTAGTGTGCTTCTGACTGTTATGGGCTGTTGTCCTGTCAGAGGTTCAGTGTGTAGCAGTGCCGCATATAAGGTCCAAATTAATTTCTCAAAATATGAGTATTTGAAATGAGAATATGGAAACTTCTTGGACCAGAATCCTACTGGCATCAATCTGTGGTCATTTTTCCCTTTCTTGTACAATCCCCAATTACCATGTTCAATTATGAACACTATGTCTAGTACAATTTTATCTCCTTATTGTATATTTTATAATTGTGAAAATAAATGTATTTAATGTTTTAATTGGTTAAAAGCTTCTTGTTCCTTCTCCCATCAAAAATCTACTGCCTTTCTAGTAACCTTGTAGATCGATTTTGCTATATCTGATAAGTATGGTATGTGTTGTTTCCAAAACATAAATAATCCCATAACCTGTTGTGCTTCTTTGACATGGGACTTTTGAGTGAATCTAATTTGTTAATTACTTTATCTGGTACTGTTCTGCCCATGGAATCCCAATGTATTCCTAAAAAGGTTATTGACGTTCCCGGGTTTTGTATTTTATCAGGGTTAATTGTCCATCGTTGTGATCTTAGTGTTTTAATTAATTTGTCTAAATCTTTCTGTAGTGTATGTAGATCATTGTTATAGAGAAGGATGTCATCTATATATTGTATAACCTTGGATTCATATTGTTTTGGGTCAATGTATATTGCTAGAATGTTGTGTGCTATGGTGGGAGAATTTTTGTAGCCCTGGAGTCTGTATATATGTATACAATTCTCTTGAATTGGTATTGCTTGCCTTGCCAGGCAAAGGTTGTATATTGTCTGGATGCTTCATCTAACAAGATTGCAAAGAACATGTTAGGTCTATGGCCGCCATAAACTTCAGTGCATCTCCTTGTATGATGTTAATTGTTTCTGATGCATTTGGTAGGATCCCATCGACCATTGGTGATATCTTATCGAGGTTCCTATAATCAATAGTGATCCTATATGTTCTGCTTGGTTTTTTTACTGGCCAAACTGGCCTGTTGTAGATATGTGATCTCCCTAGTTCTATGATGTCCTCATCTAAAAGTTTCTGTATAGCCTTAGTGATGTCTTGGTGTCCTCCCTTTAGTGGGTATTGTGGTGTAAATGATACTTGTGTTGGTGGATAGGATCACAAGGGGAATTTGTACTGCTGCTAAGTTTGTTATATATTTAGTAATAGATAATGATTTAATGTGTGAGTTATATATTATAGGTATAATTACCATTCCTATTAAATTGGTTACATTAGGGGCTGTATAAAATATAGCCTTGATTTGTCTATTTCTACATAGTATTTTACAGTCCATTGGTCTTGCCCTAATTGTGTTTCCTATAATTCCTTCAATGGATATTGTGTTTTCATAATGTTTTGTAGGTATATTGTCTATTGCCATTAAAGAGATTTGGGATCCAGTATCTATTAAGAATGTTTTAGGTAAAGATTAGATCATCTCGGGGTTTTATATTTAAGGTAATATATGGCTTATTATCATTTTCCTTATAGAATTCATCTGCTAGATCAAGAAAGGTTAGTTTCTCCTATGCTCCCTTGGTTGCCCTTCCATTAAGGGCAGGGGCCTTGGTAGTTTGCCTGCTGCCTGAATGGGTTGTTTTTAGATTGGTAAGTGGGGAAGGGATTTCTAAATTGCATGTTGTTGAATTTTTTTTTATGAATAGATTTTGTGGGGGCCCCCTTCCGAAGAAAGGATTGTTCACTTCCCAATAAGTTTTTTTGTTGTATTAGGTTTGGTTTTGGTTGCATCCAATTTTTTCTTTTATTCTGGGGGTTATTATTCCTACATATTCTGAGGTCCTTTTATCTCTCTTCTTTTTTTTTGTAAAAAAGAAGTAGTTTTGTGTTCTCCTTTGCAAGGGGATTTCATCCTTTTTCGCTGCAAAGGTGAATTTTTTATCAGTGATAATGTCCTGGTGGAGGGTAATCTTTTCCTTACTCTAATTTGGGGTTCTTGATCCTGATAATAAATTTTGCATCTGTATTTTAAATCCCTCGGGTGCATTTTTTATTGAGCATCTTATGATGCCCTCCACGTTAGTGGCTTCCCAGGGGTTTTCATCTTGGTATATTCCATTGAGAATAGTTAATTTCCTCAATTGATGTTGGAACTGGCCTATTTTATGCCATGGTTTTGAAAATTGTGATGAGGAAAAATCTATATGGGGAAAAGCCCTTTTCCAGGCCTTGGACACCCAATGCCATATGGATGCCAGGCCTGTCTTCCCTGTTCTTCTATATCCCTTTGTAATTGATCTCTTAATTTTTTGGGGTTTTTGTTTGTTTTTTTTTTCATTAAATCTTTATTATTCAGATTATTACATTTGTTTCTCTTTTTTCCCCTCCATAGCTCTCCTCAACCTAGCTCCCAACCCTCCCTCTACTCTTACCTCCCTCCCGTTGACCTCATTCATAGGTGTATGATTTTTGTCCAGTGTCTCCCTGTACACCCCTCACCCCTTTCCCCCTGAGAATTATCAGTCCACTCCCTTTCTGTGCTCCTGATTCTATTATATTCACCAGTTTATTCTATTGATCAAATTTTTAATTCACTTAATTTTTAGATTCACTTGTTGATAGATATGTATTTATTGTTCATAATTTTTTATCTTTTACCTTTTTCTTCTTCCTCTTTTAAAAGAGTACCTTTCAGCATTTCATATAATACTGGTTTGGAGTTGATGAACTCCTTTAGCTTTTTATTATCTGTGAAGTTCTTTATCTGCCCTTCAATTCTGAACGATAGCTTTGCTGGATAGAGTATTCTTGGTTGTAGGTTCTTGCTATTCATCACGTTGAATATTTCTGGCCATTACCGTCTGGCCTGCATTGTTTCTGTTGAGAAATCAGCTGACAGTCGTATGGGTGCTCCCTTGTAGGTAATGACCTGTTTTTCTCTTGCTGCTTTTAATGTTCTCTCTTTGTCTTTTGCTCTTGGTATGTTAATTATGATGTATCTTGGTGTAATCCTCTATGGATTCCTTTTATATAGGGTTCTGTGTGCTTCTTAGACTTGTAAATCTATTTCTTTTACCAGATGTGGGAAGTTTTCAGTCATTATTTCTTTAAATAGGTTTTCAGTATCTTGCTCTCTCTCTTCTTCTGGCACCCCCATAATTCTGATGTTGGTACCCTTGAAGCTGTCCCAGAGGGTCCTTACATTATCTTCACATTTTTGGATTCTTTTCTCTTCTTGCTTTTCCAGTTGAATGTTTTCTGATTCTTTATATTTCAAATTTTTGACTTGATTCTTGCCTTTCTCTAGTCTGCTGTTAGGACTCTGTATAATATTTCTTATTTCAGTCAGTGTATGTTTAATTTCTAGTTGGTCCTTTTCCATCTCTAGTTGGTCCTTTTCCATCTCTAGTTGGATCTTTTCCATTTCTAGTTGGTTCTTTTTCATCTCCTCTTGGGTCTTGCTAACTTTATCCAACTTTTCTAGGATATTCTTGAAAAACCTTATAAGCATGATTTTGAACTCTATATCCAGTCGTTTGTTTTCCTCCATTTCTTTTGTTTGTGATCCCTTCCCTTGTCTCGGCATTTTCTGTGTTGGATTCACCCTTATGATACAAAACTGCAAAAACCTCTCTGTTGAGCTTGGGATGGGTGGAGTCTCAGGGCTTATGGACCGCCTTGCCTTCCAGTCAGCCCTTTCCTCCATGGCCCCTGAGTCTCACGTGACTGGGTAATCGCTGGAGCAGTCCCTGTGTGCGCGCTCTCGCACTCTCGCACTCTAGCAGTGCCTCTAGGCTGCTGCCCTTCAGGCTCCCTTGTGCTCCAGGACCATATGAGTCTGGGTCCCCAGGGTTTTGCCCGAAACTGGGGTTTAGTGGAGTTAGAAGTGGCACAGTGGGGAGGGTCTGTCTCCTGCCCACTCGTGAAAGCCAGCAGCACAATCAGCAGTGGGTCCTCCATGCGCAGTGCTGTGAACACCACCAGACTTCTGATCTTTTGCAACTCTCCTAATTTCTGTGCACTTCTCCCTTTTCACAGTCCAAACTCACCCCGTATAAGTTTCAGCTGGATCTGGGATTTAGTGTTGTAGGATAAGGGGTTCAATGCCTTTGAGAGTCCCTGTCTCCCTCCCGCCAGAGAAAGCCAGCCAGGTTCTCTGGCACCCGCTCTCTGCACATGCGCGTCTCCGTACTTCAGCTTTTTGCAGCTCCTCTGGGTCTCTGTGAGCCCCTCTCTTTCATTCTAGTTGTAGAATTTCCACTCAGCCAGCTTTCTTGTGGTTCTGGATGATGTCCATTCTGTCTTTTAGTTGTAGTTTTGAAATTGTTGTGCGAAGCAGCAGTGTAAGTATTTACCTATGCCGCCATCTTGGATTCTCATCTGATCTCTTAATTTTGGATGTTATATCACATCTATTACCTGTCCTAATTCATCTGTGCTGACCATGTGTCCTCCTTTCTCACATAGATGCAGCATCCAATCAATATCTGTTCATTCTCCCTTCACTAATAAACCTCTAAGTTCATTCATTTCCTGTCTTGTGAATTAAGTGAATTCTATGGTCTCTCCATCTCCTTCTGTTCCTTTTTTATCACCTTTTTTCTTACTGTGGTTGGCTTCCTCTGATACTGTCCAACCACCTTTTGTACTAATCTTTTGCCCTTATCATTGTCTTCCTGTACATTATGAATTGTATGTAGTAGTATGGTATTACTTCCTCTGGTTGTGCTCTTTCAATTACTGTTATCAGAGTATCTGGATTATTGGTTACTACCTATCCTAACCTAGGTGTATACCCTACCTTATATTTTTCTCTAAGACTATCCTCCAAAGTACGCCACCTGCTTTTAGTTGGTATATTAACAGGCGTTTGTTTAGTCCTCCTCAACCTTTGCCAGAAGCTTCTGAGTTTCTCCATTTTTGTTCTTTCCTTTGCCCTGAAGGCAATATGGGCAGATTATTAATTTAAGACCTGCCCTACCAAAGGAATACATGGCACATGGGGAAGGTTCCCTCTAGACTACAGTCAGATATAGATCGCAAAGAAAGAGATTTGTGTGAGCCTTTCTTATAGCATTTAGGATCCTGTTTCTCAATTTAGCTCTGCCATTCATTTATAAAATATTCTTCATATTCTCTTTTCTCTTTCTCTCTGTCTTTTTTTTTTTAAGTGAGAGAGTTATTCCTTCCGGCCACAACTCCTCCATCCCATTTATGCCACAGTTGTGCTGCCTACGTAAGCCACTGGTTGTTATAATCCGCCAACTCAGGTGCCTTCACCGATTTCTCAAGCCTAGTTTCCCCTTTTGCATGTCCTTCCTCTTGGCTGCCTCAACAGCCCCTTGCTTGCGTAAACAGTCAGCAGGTATAATCCACCTGCTTGGCTCTGCTTAAGCAGAGAAACTGCTAGGACCCTCCAGCATTTGCTTTCAGGAGTCAGCCTCTCCTAGACATGCCCTCGTGGTGGACGACCTTTAGTTTGAAGCAAGCTCAAGGCTTTTTGGAAGTGACACTGATTGGTTCTCTATGCCAGGTTACATTCGGTGTTTGGTGAACATCATTATCTGCTCTCAGCAGGCTCAGCACTTGACATCAGAATTGACCAGGATCTTACCCTTTCTCTCTTATGCCAATTAGCCTCCACTGTGCTCGGAGTAATTTAGAAATTTAATATTTTTAGGTGAATTTGGTTTCGCTTATCCCCTAAATGCCCAATTTTAATTTAGCAATCCTACCGACTACACCAATTGTCCTAATTTCTCCTTTAGGGAAGTAAGTACAGGTGACTAAGGGTGCCTCAGCCAGTCTCTAAACAGGGACTGACACGTACGACCCAAGGTACTTAATTTATATATTGGACGAGGATAAATTACCCAGGAGTCAGACATGCAATGCACAAATCACACAGTTTATTTACCAGAGTCCTGGTGGTTTCCAGACCTCAGCAGGCCACCCGGAGATCCACACTGACAGACACACACACTAGACATTGGGCGTTGCAACTGCAGCTTGGCATCTCCTAGAGGCCTCTGCTTCTGGCTCACAGTTCGGACCCACGGTCCACAGCAGAGCTTAGGCAGGAATGGATGGGGGAGCGAGAGCGACCATCTGTGGAGGAGCAGAGCGAACATCTCTCTGATCTCCTTCAGGTCTTGCTCCTTTTATGTGCTCAAGTGGGCATCTTCAGTGTGTCTTATCAGCGGGTCCGAGGAGTCCTGCTATCTGGTTTTACATGTGGGATACAAATTTCTTTAACTATTTTTTACATGCATATCATTTTAAGATGTTTACACTTCATTTCACTCTTTAATATGTCACACGCAATTCTTATTTTATATTTATATTTTATCCTTATTATTATTACCAGGCTATTGCAATAATCCTCTAATTGGCCTCCAAGGATTAATTCTAAATAAAATCCTGGAGCAATAATGTACCAGGCACTGTGGTAAGTCCTTTATGCTCAGTATCTTATTTAATTCTTACAACAACCCTATGAGGTGGGTACTGTTCCTCTCAAGCCCATTTTACAGATGAGAAAACCAAGGTAGTGAAAGCTTCTGAAGCCTGCCAGAGTTCACCTACCCAGTAACTGAGCTGAAATTTAATACCAGATAGTGTGCTTTCAGGGCCAATACTAATTTCAGTCCCTGCAGCCCAGTTCATAGCTTCTTCCAGACTTTCTTAAGATCTGCCTGTGTTTTGTCCTTCTTTTTATCCCCTAGAGAACAAAGGCTGAGTTCCTGGGACTGGCATGCTGCCCTTACCAATTTTGCCACCCTCATGGCACAGAAGCCCTTTATATGAGGAGTTGCAAAATCAAACATTAGCAGGAACTTGGAAGTAACATGAAAAAAGAGAAAAATAGGGAAACCCAAATAGCATACACTTGCCCCTTAAAGAATAAGTTATAAAATGTGTTCTGAGCCATCAGGCTTTTGGCTTTCAAAAGCATTCTGGAGAGCTAAAGGCACTGTGCTCACAAAATGTGATTAGCATCTAAATGTGAATAGCAGGAAGGAATAAAGTGAGCCAGTGGTGGCTGTGGCAAGCTCCCCTTCTCCAAAGCATGGATGTCATTTAGAAATGTGGGCCAAGTTTTTCAAGGGAGCCTGAAATCCATATTTTTATGTAAAATCTCCCAATTGCCTAATGTTGGCAAATAAAATTAGGAAAATTCTGCCTGAGTAAAGTAACCTTTCAATAGCCTCTACTCTATTCAAACCTCCAATTCAATCAAAATTATCTCAGTACACCTCCCTCAACCCCCTAAAGAATAAGTGTATTTCCCATTTCAGCCACCTCTGCCTGGAAGATCTATCTCCATCTCCTTAAAGGCTTAGCCAAGGTTTGCCTCAGTGATTGCTGTGTCTTCTGACCTAAAATAGCACGTGTGTTGCTTTTGTTTGACAAATGAGTTGGCTTTTCATTCCCAGACAGCTACCCCATCCTGATGGATAAAGGCAGGTGTTTTGCCTTTGCAGAGTTACAATGGGGGTGTTGTAGACCACTGCAGAGGGGATTGTGAAGCAGGAAAAACCAGTTAATTAACAATGTGCTCTAGCAATAAAATTGAAGATGCTATGTTTTCACTGTCATCCCCCACCCCACCCCCAAGGGCACTGTTATTTTGTGGGAGTTTTGTAAGTGACTAACCCCTTTTAAATGATGTTATTAGCTTGTGTGCCCTTTGACCCAGCCAAATGAATTTTCAAAGCACTTCTGTACATGCCTCCACTGTTCCCATTTCTGCATCATTACTCTGTTTCTCCACCCTGTCAGAACTACACCCTGAGGTCTTCTCTCACCTCCTGCTCATACCTGGCTATTGCAGTAATTCTCTAATTGGCCTCCAGTATTAATTCTAAATAAAATCCTGGAGCAATAATGTACCAGGCATTGTGGAAGTGCTTTATGCTCAGTATCTTATTTAATTCTTACAACAACCCTATGAGGTGGGTACTGTTCCTCTCAAGCCCACTTTACAGATGAGAAAACCAAGGCAGTGAAAGCTTCTGAAGCCTGCCAGAGTTCACCTAACCAGTAACTGAGCTGACAAAAACAGGAGTCTCCTCCTTCTGAATGCACATAGCATACTCTCATTGTAGCTCTCTCATTATGATCTTCTATGTCACTGTTATGTTATGATCTTCTATGTCACTGTTCCCTCTACAGGTCTTTGCCTTCAGGAAGCATGTCTTACACATTTGTATATCCTCACAGTACATTGCCTCTTGTAGCAGGCACTTGATACTTATTTAAAAATGAATGAAGCTTGCCATAGCTGGTTTGGCTCAGTGGATAGAGCATCAGCCTGCAGACTGAAGGGTCCCAGTTTCTATTCTGGTCAGGGGCACGTGCCTTGGTTGCAGGCATATCCCCAGTGGGGGGTGTGCAGGAGGCAACTGATCAATGTTTCTCTCTCATCAATGTTTCTAGCTCTCTATCCCTCTCCCTTCCTCTTTGTAAAAAATCAATAAAATACATTTTTTTAAAAAATGAATGAAGCTCACCGTGAGAAGAGAATCGAACCTTAGCTGCTGCTGAGTGAGCTCCAAGTCTGTGTGCTTGTCCCTACCCATGAGGAAGGTAAGAACAGCCTGCTCTAAGGAAGCCTCTGCTTGTCCCCTGCATATAATCCTCGCTCTGATAATGCACTGTCTTCTATCTCCTACCTTAGCATTCATGTTCTGTTTATCTCAGCCCAAACAACTACGTATTAGCATTTCAAGATAAACAAATTGCTGAAAGGACAGAGAAAAAAAATCATGAAACCATTTGGATATGCACCCCTTCTTCAATGTTACCTCCCACCACTTTGTATGGTGCCTAGAAGTGCTGACAAATCCTAGCATCATAGAATTTGTATTTGTTAGGTTCTTGATTTCAGTAAATGTGACTTGATGTAAACGAATGTGTCTAAATCTGTGCTTTCCTTGGTGGGGTGCTTTTGTCAGAGGTAAGGACAGGGACAAAATATGTCAGGAGGAGGTAATGAAAGGAGAGTGTTCCCTGGGATTCAAAAATTGTAATAATGTATCTACCATTTATTAGTCATTTAATATGACAAGGCAGATTATTATCCCATCCACTCTCTTTATAGACCCCATAAAATAAGTTATTGTTATGATTCCTTTTTTCTAGATGAGGAAATGAGGCACAGAGAAGGTAAGTAACTTGCCTAATAGTCACATACTAGCAAGTGGTGGAGCTGGGATTGAATCCAGGTGTCTCCTTCTTCAGGCCTATGCTTCATCTACCAGAAGAAATACAGGGGCTTGTTCCTAGATCCTAAGTAATCAGTTCTTTTTTTTTTCAGTTATTTTGCCTGAGGCTTGGGAGTAGTGGAAGAGGGAGAAGAAAACCAAACCTTGAGACTTAGGAGCTCACAGTGTGGGGCAGAAAAATAATTTTACTTCTACTCTTCTAAGTTCTTCTGGCTGGACTAATCAACATGAAACAGATTCACAGGAGAGAATGTATTACATATGGTACATACAGGGGTTGTCTCAGAATATGAGACCTGAGGAAAACTGGGCAGTTGAGGCTTATGTGCCATTTTGGGCTAAGGAGAGGGAGGCAGAGGTCTGGGACTTCAAAAGTAAAGTAGGCAATTCATAAGGAGATAATGAGCAAACTTGGAGAAAAATTGTTTTTTGACCACCCAGAAACAATGGGACACACATATAGGAGTCTAACAGACTGCCACATTTAGTTCCTATTATGATGCTAAGGCAATACTCTCTTCCTTTAAGCAGGTTTTTCTATTTGAATTCCTTTAGGCAAATAAGGGGGAGGGCCAATGGTACTTTCTGAGTCATTTGTTTTTTAATAACCAGCTTAAAATAATTAATATCCCAAGAAGCATATTTTGGGGTGGCAAACTCTGCTTCCCCTCACAGTTGCAAAAGCAATTGAAACACACACACAAAAAAAAAAAAAAAATAGCGTGTAATCTCAAAAACAGGTAAGAGCCCAGCTTTGGTCAGCTCCTTGATGTCATCTTACTTTGGGGTCTGGCCCCTTTGAGTACTGACTTCTGCCTAAATCAGTGGCATTGCCTTAGTAGTCTAAAAAAAAAAAAGGTCACATTTCAGCTCCAGGTAGATGTCTGGATATTCCTTAGGCTGGGTGGCTTTGTTTGAGCATCATTGTTAAAATATGGGGAAAGGAAAACGCTTCCCTTTGTTTTGTTTTTTTGTTTTGTTTTTCAAAAGGTATAGAATGCCCTAAATACAGTAGGGATGGCAGTTGTTGACCATGGAAACAAGACTGTCCCTAGAAGGCAAGCCAGGAGAATGCAGTGAAGAACCTTCATTCCACTCTTTGTCAAATCACTCTGCCCTTTTCTCCTGACCTGAGCTGGCCTACTCCTTTGAAGAGATAAAGTCTGGGAATCAAAATGTCCTAAGCAGACTTCTTTCAGCTCCAGCTAAAAAGTAATAGCAGCTAAGATGGGAGCTTACCCCTCTCTCCACTTCTAGCCCACCTCTGAAGTGGGGATGAAGAGAGAGAGATAGGGGAAAGGGAGACAAAGGTCCCAGAAAAGGCGTGCTTGTCAGCTGAGAAAGATCCACACTGGTGAGCAGTCATCTGCAGCTGCTGTCAGAAGATGCCTAGAGCTTGCAGACCCCTCCCCCACTGGCCTCAAGCCACTTTTAGAAAAGGGATAGAGCCCAGGCCGGTTTTGCTCAGTGGATGGAGCGTTGGCTTGCGGACTGAAGGGTTCTATTTCGGTCGGGGGCTTGTACCTTGCTTGCAGGCACATCTCCACAGTGGGGTGCGTGCGGGAGGCGGCTGATCGGTGTCTCTCATCGATGTTTCTGACTTTCTATCTCTCTCCCTTCCTCTCTGTAAAAAATCAATAAAATATATATATTTTTAAAAAAGAAATAGGATAGAGGGTACCTTGTCTGCAGGCCATGCTGATGAAGCTGCCTACACCCACTTTTCTGGACATCCTTTACCTGCTCATTTGTACTTTATTTTTTATTGTTGACAGTATTACAGATGTCCCCCATTTTCTCTCCTTTTTCCCCCTTCCACCCAACCCCTGCCCCACTCCAGGCCTTCACTACTCTATGGTCTGTGTCCATGCATATATATATTGGTTATGACTTAAAGGTTTAATCAGTAGAAGCTCCATGGTCAGGAGTGTGGACTTTGGATGCCAACTCTGCCTTTACTCCTGCATGGACATGGATAAGGCAGGAACCCTCGCTGAGCCTCATCTTCCTCACCATGGGGAGAAGCAGAGTGCCTAGCTCATATACTGAGAAAGGACATTGAAGTGGGTTAATGCAAATACAGAGCCAGGCACATGATAAATATTCAATAAAACCGAGGTGCTGTTTCTATTGTTCTTGAAGCATTGCTTCAGAATCTAAGCATGGCATTGAAGGCCTGATTAGAATAAAAGCTGTCCCAGATGTGTTTCTATGTTCCCCATGATTGCTATGAATACACAAATGAGTTATCATTACAAAACCTAAAAAGACCTTCAACTCTATAGATAATGATGAGCAGGGATAGGGGAGTTATTCTTTTGTTGAGTTCCTTTAACAGGCATTTAGCTAGAGATCATCTTGTGCAAGTAATGCAACTATCTGTACATTCTCAGTCTCCTGAATACTGTCATCTTCCATATCTGTTCCCTCACCCTTCCTGGTGGATCACACTCCAATCAAGGTGACATTAAAAGTTAACTCTTCCAGCCACTGTTGCCTGAGCTCCCCTGGCCTCCTCCTGGGCAGCTCCAGCAGCTCCCTTACTTGAATCTCAATTGCTTTCTGTAGCCTGGCCCAGCTGCACTATTTGTTTCTCCACCCCACCCCCCACCATCACACAGGCACACACTGTTTGTCTTCTCTTTCCAAGCAGAATACTAACCTGCTGTCCATTTGCTTACTCCCCGCCTCCCTTATCCCGGGCTTTCTGAGCAGCTGGTCAGCCCTCTAGCCTGCTGCTGAACCGTGAGGCTCCAACTTCAGCCAGGATGGAGAGTATCTTCGAGGCACGCCATGCTGGGGGCAACTGCCTACACCCACTTTTATGGGTATCCCCACTGCAGAGCCTTAGTGCATCCCACCTCTGGACGCCTGGCTCTGCCAGGAGAAACTTGGGCCATGTGGTTCACAGTACAAAAAGGTTCTTTTCAATATGATTGGCTTTTTTTTGTTGTTTGATAATTGGGGACTTAGCAAATGACAAAAGCCTCCAACTGAGAGATTCACGACGCAGGAGACAAAAGACAGAGTCCGGCCATTTAAAAGGGGGAGGTTTTAATCTTGCGCTCCAGGGCTGAAATTCGCTGGTCCAAGGGTGGGCCTGGGAAGTTCGCGCCAAAAGGGAGTGTGGTATTTCTTTTATACAGCTCTTTAGTGCGGGGGAGGGGGAAGGCATGGGTGGTGTGGAATTCCTGCCTCGGGCGGGAGTCTAGGAAGGCACCAGTTATCTGTGTCACCATTTACCTTGCAGCTGCATGCATCAATCAGCTCTGAACTCCCCCACCCCACACCCTCCCCCACCTCGACCTAACACGTACCACAACTGTCTTCCAGGTAGGTGTGCCCTCAGATGGTTTGGGAATTGGACAGCTTCATCTCTGGCATGGGTCCCATATGTCCACAGAAGATAATGTCATTTCCAAATAACAAGCAAAGGGTTCTGAGCTCCTGTTTGCTCCAACTAGCAGACTCTTTGACTTTTGTTTCTTTTCTTTCTTTTATCTCTCCTTTTAAATGCCTTTTTCAACTTATTTTGTGAAAACTGTTTACAGGAAGGGGTAGAGGATGGGTGAAAAGATTAAGGTGAATAAGAGGGACAAACTTCCAGTTGTAAAACAAATAAGCCATGGGAATGTAATGTACTGCACAGGGAATATAGCCAGTAATATTGTAATAACTTTGCACAGTGATTGATGATTAATAGATGCATCCTATCTAATAAAAGAGTAATATGCAAATTGCTACCATTCCAACACACAATATGGCCACCCCATGTGATCAAAGATGGCTGCCCCCATGTGGATACAAGATGGCCACCACAAGATGGCCTGCAGGGGAAGGCAGTTGTGGGTGACTGGGACTGCAGGGGAGGGCAGTTGGGGAAGACCAGGCCTACGGGGGGGGGGTAGTTGAGGGGGACTAGGCCTCCAGAGAAGGGGAGTTGGGGGAAACCAGGCCTGCAGGGGAGGTCAGTTGGGAGGGACAAGGTCTGCAAGGGAGGGCAGTTGGGGGCGATTAGGCCTTCAGGGGAGGGCAGTTGGGGGAAACCAGGCCAGTAAGGGAGGGCAGTTAGGGGTAACTGGGCCAGCAGGGGAGCAGTTAGGCTTTGATCAGGCTGGTAGGAGAGTGGTTAGGGGGTGATCAGGCTGGCAGGCAAAAGTGGTTAGGGGCAATCAGGCGAGCAGTTGGGAGCCAGCAGTCCTGGATTGTGAGAGGGATGTCCAATTGTGCATTTAGGTCCGATCCTACTGGTGGGATTGGGTCTAAATGTGCAGTTGGACATCCCTTGAGGGGGTCCATATTGGAGAGGGTGCAGGCTGAGCTGAGGGACACACACACACACACCACACAAATTTCATGCACTAGGCCTCTAGCAGGGTATATAAATTTCAAATCAACATGTTGAACACCTGAAATGAATACAATACTGTATTCCAATTTACTATAATTTAAAATGTTTTTTAATGGAAAAGTTGCTACAGAGAGTTTCCACATACTCACTGCCCGTGCAATGCATTACCAACATTCTCCACCAGAGGGGCTACATGTTACAATTGAGGAACCTACATAGACACATCACAATCACCCAAAGTCCATAGTTCACTTTTGGTGGTGTACATTTTATGGCTTTGGACAAATGTATAATGACTGAAAAGTCACTGATGTGTGGGCAAGCTAAATAGCCATTTCAGGCAGTGATTAAAGAAAATTGAAATTATTTAAGGAAAAGGCCTGGGAGATGGGGATATCCAAAAGGAAGGGCTACACAGCACTGAGCCAAAGGGCACTGGGTCCATGATGGCAGCAAAATTATACTGCAAGGAAGGGCATAGAAGAAGCAATAGGAGAGCCTAGGCTGGGCTGCTTTGGCTCACTGGGAAGTCAGAAAAAAGGGGGCCTTGCAGACAGGTTCAGGAGGTTAGCCAAGAATGAGCTGTCACTGCCCATTGCTTCCCTGGTTGCAAATCTCATGGGGTCCCATTGAGTTTATAGGATATGTGCCTGTGGGGGATTGGCACAGTCATGCTTCCTGGAGGGAGAGCTCACACTGGATCCTCCATCCTGAGCATATTTATCTCTCTTTTTCAGGTAGAAATCTTAGGGGAATTCTCAGGAGAGAGTCTCAATAGAATATTTATCAGCTTTCCAGGTGTACTTTCTCAGGATCATGGTCTCTACTGATTGGTTGGTGCCAGGGCAGGGGGTTATTAGTCAATGTAGCTGGTTCTAAGGCAGCCAGAATGCCACTTGTCTGGTTTTGCTGCTTTTCTGGGCCTGGAGCTAAAATACAACCAATGCCTAGAAGTTATCTGTAGAGAGGAAAGTCAGAGGGTCTACACTGCCTGACCAGTGATATGAAAGATCAGGGGCCCAAACTGCATGACCAATGATATGCTGACTGAGAAAAGGTTTACCCTGGGGGCAAGGTTCTTGTTTTCCCAGTTTTGCTAGGCATCCAGAGCTTTCTGCCCTGGTGAGTTTCTGTACCTGGCCCATTGTCCTTTCTCTGCTCATGTCTAACAGTGGCCTGTATCTTTCATTACAGAGTATTTCCACTGCCCTAAAAATGCTCTGCGCTGCCTATTCACCCTTCCTCTCTCCCCCAAATCATGGCAACCACTGATCTTTTTACTGTCTCCATAGTTTTCCAAAATGTCATATAGTTGGAATCATACAGTATGTAGCCTCCTCAGATTGGCTTTTTACTTTCTTTTTTAAATCATTTCTTTATTTTATTGAATTTATTGGAGTGACATTGGTTAATAGAATTATATAGGTTTCAGGTATACAATTCTATAATATGCCATCTGTATATATTGTATTGTGTGTTTACCACTCCAAGTCAAGTCTCCTTCCATCACCATTTATCCCTCCCTTTACCCTCTTCTATGCCCTCCCCCCAGCCCACTTTCTTCTGGTAATCACTATACTGTTGTCTGTGTCTATGAATTATGTGTGATTTTTGCTTAATCCCTTCACCTCTTTCACCCAGCCTCCCAACTCCCCTCCCCTCTGACAGCTGTCATTCTGTTCTCTGTATCTGAGTCTGTTTCTATTTTGTTTGTTAGTCTACTTTGTTCATTATATCCCACATATAAGTGAGATCATATGGTACTTTTCTTTCTCGGACTGGCTTATTTCACTTATCATAACACTCTCCAGGTCCATCCATGCAATTGCAAAGGGTAAGATTTCCTTATTTTTTATGGGTGAGTAGTATTTCATTGTGTAAATGTACCTCAGCTTTTTTTTAAATATATTTTTATTGATTTCAGAAAGGAAGGGACAGGGAAAGAGAGGTAGAAGCATCAATGATGAGAGAGAATCATTAATGGACTGCCTCCTGCATGCCCCTTACTGGGGATTGAGCCCGCAACCCAGGCACATGCCAGAATCGAAACTAGGACCCTTCAGTCCACAGGCCAATGCTCTATCCACTGAACAAAACCAGCTAAAGTGTACCAGCTTTTTATCCACTCATCTACTGATGGGCACGAGCTGTTTCCCACTCTTGGCTACTGTAAATATCACTGCAATGAATATAGAGTTGCCTATATTCTTTCAAATTGGTATTTCCAGTTTCTTCAGTTATATTCCCAGAAGTGGAATAATTAAGTCATATGGTAGTTCTATTTTTAATTTTTGAGGTAATTCTATACTGCTTTCCACAGTGGCTGCACCCAGATTGGCTTTTTTCATAGTAGTATGCATTTTAGTTCTCCCCATGTCTTTTCATAGCTCATTTCTTTTTCATGCTGAATAATATTCCATTGTCTGAATGTACCACAGTTTATTTATCCATTAACCTAAAGACAATCAAGGATATCGTGGTTGTTTCCAAGCTTTGACAATTATGAATAAAGCTGCTATAAACATCTATGTGCAGGTTTTTGTATAGACATAACTTTTCAACTTATTTGTGTAAATACCAAGATAATTTTGTAAGAAACTGCCAAACTGTCTTCCAAAGTGGCTATATGGTTTTCTGCATTCCCACCATCAATTAATGAGAGTTCCAGTTGCTACACACACTCACCAGCATTTTTATAGTGTCAGTGTTATGGATATTAGCCATTTCCCCTTTTCACCCATCTCCCTAATCCCACTCCCATCTGGCAACCATCAAAATGTTCTCTGTATCTACGAATTTGTTTCTGTTTTGTTTGTTTTTTAAGTGAAATCACACAGTATTTATCTTTCTCTATCTGACTTGTTTCACTTAGCATAATAGATGCACTGTTTCTTTAACTAGCCCCGTACTAGTGGACATTTAATGTATTTCCAAATTTCTGCTATTACTAATAATGCTGCAACAAAAGTCCTTATAAAATACATCAGTTCTCCTGGAAAGCATTAGGCTAAGCCAGTTGAGAAAGATAAATATCACATGATCTCACTCATATGTGGGATATAATGATCAACATAATTTGATGAACAAGAATAGATCCAGAGACAAATGGCAGGGGTAGGGTGGTTAGAAAGCAGCTAAAGGACTTGTATGCATGCATATTAGCATAACCAATGGACACAGACACTGGGTCGGTGGGGGCTTGCCCCCGGTGGGAATGGCTGCGGGGGTCAATTGAGGAAAAAGGAAACTTATGTAAAACTTTAGACAATACAAAAATAAATAAATACCAAAAATATATATACATCCGTTCTCACATGGACAAATATATCTGTAGAATAAATTCCTAGAAGTAGGGTTGCTTTGGTCAAAGGGTATGAGCTTTATATATTTTAAAAAGTTTTTTTTTATTATTTTCAGTACTCATGGAAAGAACAACCTGAAATGTTACCTCTGCTGGAAGGCCTCTGTGAAGTTTATCACAGAAACTATCAAATGCTTGGCTTTCTTTGAAGTATTTGTCTTTTATTGTGATCTAGTGCGAGTTTGCTTCTTCTTTCCCCCAGTATGTATTAAGCACATGCTGCATGCCAGGCATGTTGGTAGGTGTTGAGGATAAAACCACAAACAAGGCAGACATGGTCATTGCCCTCATGGTATTTACAGTTCAGGAGGCCAGGGTTATCGGGGGAAGTATACATGAAAGAAATAATTGTACACCAAATCATTACAGAGTGTGTCACATGCCATAAAAGAGAAGTACAGGGTGACCAAATGTGTTTACTAGGCTCCTGACTTTGGGGATCTGAGAAGACTTCCTGGAAGAAGTGATACGTATTCTGATCAGTAAGAGAGACTCAGCTAGGCAGAGGAAATGGCAGGTTTGAAGGCTTAATATCAGGAACATACAGTAGGGGCAACAGCATGGATTATAGAATCAAAAAAGGACATTCAAGGTCATTTAATTCCAATATCCTCACTTGACATGTGAACAAACTTGGATTCAAAGAACTAAACGACTTGGTCAAGGTTATATAGATAGTGGCAGAGCCAGCAATAGGACCTATTTCCTCTGATTTTTTTTCAGATGGTGCTATGGTGCAAAAGCAGCATGCCCTGGAAACATAGAACAGATGGGCAAATCTCGAGGTGGAGGGGGGGCAGAAAACATTAACCAAATAATTTATATGCATATACTAGTATACATTACCCATGGACACAGACAATAGGTGGTTAAGGCTTGGGGTGGGGTTGGAACAGGGGGGTATGGGGAACAAGGGAGAAGAAACGGAAGACATCTGTAATACACTCAACAAAGATTTTTTTAAAAGAAAATAAACAGAAAAATATACTGAAAACTAAAAAAGTTTACAATGCTATCAAAGTTTGCACATATTGAGTATGAGTTTCAGTTGACTGCATTTTATCATTTTAGTTTAAAAATATTTTATAGTGTACTTTCCTCTTTCCTACTTTTATACTATTTATTGTTTTACAAATTATTTAATATAATTTTGTCAGTTGGTTTGTTACATTTTAGAAATATTTTACCAATTTTTAATCCTACTGTTATCTTCATTTTTAGTCTTTTAAGCAAAATAGTAACAAACTTCAAAGGGGGAAAAAAGCAGCATGCCCATCCTGGGATCTATAGAACTAAACTAGATATCTATGGGATAATTGCCTGGGGTCATGTGGGAGTGTTTAAGTTCAGGTCCTGTGACTAGAGCCTGACATGTTTGTTTTTCTTTACTAGTAAGATAATGTTTGGGCAAATGGCAGTCTAACATTCCAATCTAGTGGATTGGTTTAGTTTTCAGCATACTTGTCTCTTCTCCAAGTTTAGATAATAAATAATAATCTATATTATAAAAACCCAGTGGCCCTAAAGCCACAACAACCAAAGACCAGTCACCAAGAGGCTGCGTGTGCAGCAAGGCATGCACAGGTAGGTGGGGCTGTGTGCGAGGCATGTGCGGGTGGGCAGGGACTTGACTCTAGATCTCACAGCATGATAGGGTCTGGGTCCCAGGTCTCATGCGATTTCCCGAGGATCTGGGTCCCTCGTGATTTCATGTGCTGGGTCACTAGTGATATTAATAATGGTGGTTACTATTTAGTGCTTGCTATATGTCAAATGCTGTTTGTTCTAAGCATTTAATATGTATTTCATTTAATTTTGACAACAATCCTATAAGGTGGGTATTATTACTACCCCATTGTACAGATGAGGAAATTAAAGCTCAGAACGGTCAGGCATTTGCTTAAGGCCACAGAGCTAGTGAGTAGCAAAGCAGGGACTCAGTCCAAGCAGTTGGGCTTTAGGGCCCATGTACTTTTCCCAGGCACTCTCAGTATCAGCAGCAAGCTAGGAGATTTGGTCTGAGCCCTGAGCAGCCTTGTACTTTGGAGGGCCTAAACAACCTTGGCTGCACATCAGAACCACTTGAGGAGCTTGCCAAAATGCTGATATCCAGGCCTAAACCTAGGTCAGTTAAATCGCAGTTTCTAGGAGTGATTCCAATAATGGATGGTTTTAGTTATTTGTTTGTTTGTTTGTTTGTTTGTTTGTTTGTTTTTGTTGCTGTTAATCCTCACCTGAGGATATTTTTCCATTGAGTTTTAGGGAGAGTGGGAGAGAAACATTGATATGAGAGATATCCATTGGTTGCCTCCTGCATGAGCCTTGACCAGGGCCGGGGCCAGGGAGGAGCTTGCAACCAAGGCACGTGCCCTTGACCGGAATCAAACCCAGGACCTTTTGGTCTGCAGGCTGACGCTCTACCCACTGAGCCAAACCAGCTAAGGCATGAATGGTTGTTTTTTTTTTAATTTGTATTGTTTTTAGAGAGGGGGAGAGAGTGATAGAAACATCAGTGATGAGAGAGAATCATTGATAGGCTACCTCCTGCATGCCCCATACTGGGGATTGAGCCAACAACCCAGATATCTGCCCTGACTTAGAATCCAATTCTTACCTCCTGGTTCATAGGTTGACATTCAACCACTAAGCCACACCAGGTGGGCCATGGATGGTTTTGAAAAGCATCACTGATTAGTCTAACATGTAACTAAGGATTGAGAAGCAGCGGGATATGGCCTTACCATTCCTTCTTTTTTGGGGTGTTTTAGTTCAAGCTATTAAACAAAATATCATAGACGGGGTGGCTTAAACAACACTTACTTCTCACAGTTCTGGAGGTTGGGAAGTCCCAGATCAAGGTGGCAGTAGATTGATTCAGTATCTGGCAAGAACCCACTTCCCGGTTTGCATCCAGGCACCTTTTTGCTGTGCCCTCACCTGGTAGTGTGAGAGAGATCCTCTCTCTAAGTCTCTCTTTATAAGGGTACTAATCCCATTCATGAGGGCTCCAACTTCATGACCTAATCACTTGCCAAGAGCCCCAGCTCCAAATACCATCACACTGGGGATTAGGGCTTCAACATACTAATTGTGGGGGCACACATTCATTCCATAGCAGGAAGCAACCATCAATACATGTTTTCTTTTGTGTTGTGAATGTCAGTTTAGAATGGCACTTGTAGAGGCATTGATTCACACCACACTATGAGCTCCAGTCTTGGTATAAAGAATTTATTCAGTGTACATGCTATGGCAGCCACATTCATTGTTGATGTGTGGTAAGCAGAGTATCAAGGGCTAAGATAGCATGCATGCTCAGTGCTGGGCATCAGGGTAGCTTAGTGGTGTAGAGCTTCATTCCACATCAAACAGACCCAAATTCAAGTTGATGCTTTGTCTATTATATTCTGTGATTTTGGAGACTTATCCTTTCACTGACTCCATTTTGTCATCTATAAAATTGCACTAATAAGACAATATGAGGTTTTGTGAAGATTTTGTGAGCTAAAACATGTAAAGGACTCAGTGTAATAATGCCTCACACCTAACACTCAATAAATATTGGCCATCTTTTTTTACTTTATGACCATTCATGTAGCTTATTTGAGCCTGGTCACAGGTAAACAATTATATTTGGGAAAAGCTACTAGTGACACTGATATTGAGGAGAATTTGTTTTGACATTTATTGAGTTGCCTGATACGTGCAAAGAAGTATGTTAGGCCCTGAAGAGCTAGAACAGGGAGGAAGGCCCAGTACCTGCTCTCCTAAGTGCAATGGCTGCCAGCCCAGATATTGTACCCAAATAACTAATTTCAGATAGAATGTGCCACAGTAGAGGTCTAAACAAGAGGATGAGACCCTGGTTGGGTAGGTCAATTTATTAGAGCTTTGTCCTGATACGTCAAGGTTATGGGTTCCATCCGCAGTCAGGGCAATATAAGAATCAACCAATGAATGCATAAATAAGTGGAACAACAAATCTCTCTCTCCCTCTCTCTGTCTCTCTCATCAATCAATAAATTTAAAAATAATAAAAATCGATGTCTTTGTATCTGTGAGTTCGTTACTATTTTTTTAAAAATAAACAATAAATAAGAAGATGAATCAGACAAGTAAATGGAAGCACTTTAAAAAGGTTAAGTAGCCGAGACTGGTTTGGCTCAGTGGATAGAGCGTCGGCCTGCGGACTGAAAGGTCCCAGGTTAGATTCCGGTCGGGGGCATGTACCTTGGTTGCGGGCGCATCCCCAGTAGGGGGTGTGCAGGAGGCGGCTGATCGATGTCTCTCTCTCATCGATGTTTCCGACTTTCTATCCCTCTCCCTTCCTCTCTGTAAAAATCAATAAAATATATTTTTTAAAAAATAAAATAAATAAATAAAAAGGTTAAGTACATGGGAGTGTATGTTGAGCATATCTAGAAGGCATAAGTTGGGAAGGAACATTAAGTGTAAAGTTGAGTCTGTCCCAAATGGTTGCTTCCTTCCAAGCAAAATAAGCCACAAATTTGTGAGCAATGTGCCATGACTTTACTTCATGTTCATGTTCATTTTAAGCCCATGGAACAAGAAGAGGCCTGTTACAGCCTTTCTTTGCCATCCTCTTGGACAGGAGCAGGGCATCCAGAATCCAGACCTGAGACCTTGGCTAATTTGACTAGAACATTTATTTCCTGGTGATTACATCACCTCATCCCATCTTCTATTTCCTGTCAGGCTCAGAGCCCCTTTCTTCCCTGTTGTGGAGGAGTAGATGTCCATTTCTCAGGAGCCACGGACTGCTTCCGGCAGATAGTGAAGGCCCATGGGGTACTGGGGCTCTGGAATGGATTGGCAGCCAACTTACTGAAGGTGAGAAGAGTGGTCAGTCTCTACTGTTTCTCTGCCTCTTATAGTTCTAGCCTATTCCTTTTCCACAAGAAGTGTCAGATTGTCTACTTGCATATGAATCCAGAACTGTGTTCCCCAAAACCCTTCAACTCCTAGGATAGTTTGCATGGAAATGTCCCCTCTAGCATTGAAGGTAGCCCAAGCCCCTCAAGTGCAGCCTGGTTGTCAGTCCTGAAGAGAGAAAACCCTGTGCAGTATTGGGGCATCTGATACCCTATCCCAGAGGAGCTGACCATTTAGTGTACAGGTTCCTATTATGAGGGTTCATGGACTCCCAAGGGATACCTAACCCTCCATCTTAAAATTGTATGCTAAAATGCAGATGTGTGTGCATATGTGCCTCTCTCTGGGGAAAGGATCCATAGCTTTCGTTGTATTCCCAAAAAACTCCATGACCAAAAAAAAGATTAAGAACTCTAGACTGCCCTGGCCGGGTGGCTCAGCTGGTTAGAGCATCATCCTGTACACCAAAAGGTTGTGGGTTCAATTCCTGGTCAATTGAGTTCAATTACCTAGGTTGCAAGTTTCATCCCTGGTTGGAGTGCATGCAGGAGGCAGTCGATCAATGTTTCTCTCTTTCTCTCTCTTTTCCACTCTCTAAACATATGCTCAGGAGAGGATTCAAAAAAGAAAAAATTTCACATATTACGTTCTATAAGGGGAAAAAAAGAACTCTGGATTAAACCTTGTACTAACTGACACATAAATGGTTTCAGTCAAGACAAGCATATACTGACAAGAAGTGTCAGATTGTCTACTTGCGTATTAATCCAGAACGGTGTTCCCCAAAACCCTTCAACTGCTCTGCCATTCCTCACCCTCATTCCTATCTTCTCTGATTCCCAAAAAGAATTACTATGTTATATTATCCACAGCCTTTAACTTAGTTTATCTTGACTCAAATTGATTGCAGACACATTGACACTTTTTAAGATTTTTAACATGATTTTCATTTTCATTTTAAACAGATAGTTCCATATTTTGGAGTTATGTTTGGTACCTTTGAGTTCTGCAAGAGAATCTGTCTTTACCACAATGGTTATATTGTGTCTCCTCTGAGCTATAAATTGACTCCAGGGGTGGATCAGAGTTTGAAACCCCAGGAATTACGGGAATTAAAGAAGTTCTTCAAAACTGGAAAACTAAATTCTAGAAAACCAACTCTTTAAAACTAAATGGAACTAGAAGTGCACTGACTGAAGGCGTGTTGCAGTCACGGATGAATTTAGCTTCAATACTGCACAACTGTGGAGTGAGGAGAGAGTACTCCTGTCTGCTGCTCTTGGAAATGAGAAGACTCAGCCATATGCCACTTCTTGAGTTCCAAATTGATGTCCCTGGGAACACCTATACCTCAGGAAGGTTTCCCAACATGACCATCCCCTGATGGCATTACACCAGATTGTATAAGAAAAGCTAGCAGTAATGATATGTGCTATTTACACAATACCAAAGAAAGGGCATTTTCAGGATACCTCAAAGCAACATGTAGTTGAAGTGGCTGAGCAGAGGCCACATCGTGCTCTCAGTCACAGTGTCACAGCTTGCACTAACCCACACCAGCTTAATTTTGCTCAATTTGACTTGAGGCTTCTTAATATAATCGCTCTGTAACTCATAAGCTTTGGTGACTTATTAGTGCACACATCACAGTGTAAATTACACCTTCTCAGAAGCTAACTGAATTTTTTTTAATTTCTTTATTGATTAAGGTGTTACATATGTGTCCCTCTTCACCATTACCTCCTAACTGAAAATATTTAACATTTAAAAGTTATGAGTATCATAGTAGAACTATACTTTAGCTAAATTGGAAGCATCCCAGGCTTAAATCTTGTTTCAGGAAGGCAGTTTTTATCATGACTGCATAATTATGCCCCAAAAAACCTTCTTTGAATTGCAGTCATGTATAGTGTAAGTGGCCTGAATTCTCTGCCGTTTTTACTTGCTTTGCAAGCCTACCTTGAAAATAAATTATCTAGTCAACTTAAGTTATTCTCAGAAGATGTCCCAGTTGCGTAGAAAGGATCAAATAGAGCATTTTACACACATACAAATATATATGTATATGAACAAACACTTTAGGCTAATCATGTCTACCAGATTTTTAAAAAGTCAAATTTTGGATTGTTCCACCTTGGAGATTCCGTCAAATTTATAGAACTGTACTTTCAAATAGTGCCTGTCTTTGCATTAAAAATGTCTAATATTATGATACTAATTTATATATATGCAAATATGTTCAAAGTATTTTCCCTATTAAACTTATTTTCCAAATAAAAATTATGAAAATTATGTTGGTCATTTATTATTACTAATCTGTGTTATAAAACTATGGTAAAATATATACTGGCCAAAACTCTCAGAACCTTGTCCTATTGAAATATACCAAAATAACTAATTTTTCCAATTGCCCTGGCAGATAGTGTTTCATAGGGAATAGAAATAAATATACACATGAAAATCTCATCGGTAGCCCAATCTGTTCGAGTTTGGTGGGTGGAAATTCTTTACCTGGAGTAAATAGTTCATGTTTGTTATTCTTTATTTCCCTTGAGGTGAAGCACTTTTTTACATTCTGAAAGCTGCAAAAAAAAAAATTATGAGTCTCTAAATCTAAAATCTTAACCTCAGTTTAATTACCTCATATCTTTTGTGCATTCTTTCACAGGTATGATGAAATCATTAGCTAAATTCTTGCTACTGCCACACACAGGAATGTTTTTGGAGCTGTTGCTTTGATTTTTTAAAAATAAAGAGGGAAAAGCATATGCCTACTTTTTCTAAATTCAAAAACAATTCTTTAAAAGACTAGCTCTGTTCCTAAAAATGAACTTCCAACTATTTGCATTTTCTCTGAGCTATGAAGGGAGTGTTCTGCTTTATGGCTGGCAGTGTGCATCGAAATGGACTAAGTACTTTAGCAGAATTATATAAAGTGTGATGCAATATTGACCCAGGAGTAACTTACAGTCTTTGGGAACAAAACTTACCTACATACATGAAATGACTATAATTACAAATCAAATACAAGCAAAGGCATGATAATGTGTAACAGTTGTTTGCACGATTGCCAAGGGGTTCTGTGTATACTTACTGAGTCAGTGATTAATGGGACCATCAGGTGAGAGAGGACAGTAATGAGCAGGGAGTTTTGGAGGTAATGAGTGTTGAACTCCAACATCAGAATTATGGGGGTGCCAGAAGGAGAGAGAGAGCAAGATACTAAGTTGTTTTTAGTTTAGTTTTGTTTTTTTAATAGATTTTTATTGATTCCGGAGAAGAAGAAGAAGAAGAAGAAGAAGAAGAAGAAGAAGAAGAAGAAGGAGGAGGAGGAGGAGGAGGAGGAGGAGGAGGAGGAGGAGGAGGAGGAGAAGGAGAGAGAGAGAGAGAGAGAGAGAGAGAGAGAGAGAGAGAGAGAGAGAGAGGAATATCAATGATGAGAGAGAATCATTGATCAGCTGCTTTCACATCCCACAAACAGGATTGAGCCCACAACCCTGGGCAAGAGCTCATGACAGGAATCAAACCTGGGACTCTTCAGTTGGCAGGCTGACACTCTATCCACTGAGAAAAACCAACTAGGGCTTGAAATAAATTTGAAGGAAGTGAGAGGATATTAATTGTTCAACAATAAGTTGGAGGAGAGAAACCAAGATGGTGGCAAAGGTGAACACCTAAACTGCTGCCTCACATAACAATTTCAAAACTACAACTAAAAAACAGAACAGACATCATTCAGACCCACAAGAAAGTGGGATGAGTGGAAATTTTACAACTAGAAGGAGAGGGGTTCATGGAGACTCACAAACACTGCAAAAAGCTGACGTGTGGAGACACGGAGAAAGCGGGCGGCAGAGTGCCTGGCTGGCTTCCTCTGACAGAAGAGAAATGGAGACTCCCAATTGCACTGAACCCCTTATCCAACTGCACTGAACCCCAGTTCCAGGCGAGACTCATATGGGAGGAGTCTGGACTGTCGGGAAAAGGGAGGAGTGCACAGAAATTTAGGGGAGCCACAAAAGGGCAGAGGTCTGGAGGTGCACATACCAATGTGCACAGAGAGGACAGACTGCTAATTCTGCTACTGGCTTTCTCTAGTGGGCAAGAGACAGAGCCTCCCAACTGCGCTGAACTCCACTGAACCCCAGTTTCAGGAGAGACCCTGGGGACCCAGACACATATGGGTCCCAGATCACAAGGGAAAAGCAGAGGACTAGAGGTGCGCATGGGCACATGCATGCGGACAGAGAGGGCTGCAGTGATTACCGAGAGACGCTTGAGACTCAGGGGCCATGTAGGGCGGGGCTGACTGGAAGCCAAGACTGTCTGCTCAGCCCTGAGACTCCACCCCATCCAAGCTTAACAGAGAGGCTTTTGCAGTTTTGCAAGTCTTGTATCATAAGGCTGACTCCAGAACAGAAATTCTCCCAGCATAGTGAAAATGTGGAGACAAAGGAACAGATCACAAATGAAAGAAATGGAGGAAAAGAAATGACTGGATACAGAATTCAAAACCAAGGTTATAAGGTTTTTCAAGAATTTCCCAGAAGAGGTGGATAAATTTCATGTATATAGGTAAGTTTTGTTTACACGGCCACTGAGACCCAAGAGGAGATGAAAAAGAACCAACTAGAAATTAAACATACACTGACTGAAATAAAAAATATTATACAGAATCCTAACAGCAGACTAGAGGAAGGCAAGAATCAAGTCAAAGATTTGAAATACAAAGAAGCAAAAAACGCCCCACTAGAAAAGAAAAAATAATCCAAAAATGTGAAGATAGTGTAAGGAGCCTCTGGGACAACTTCAAGCATACCAACATGAGAATTATGGGGATTCCAGAAGAAGAGAGAGAGCAAGATACTGAAAACCTATTTGAAGAAATAATGAATAAAAACTTCCCACATCTGGTGAAAGAAATAGACTTACAAGTCCAAGAAGCACACAGAATTCCAAATAAAAGGAATCCAAAGAGGACCACACCAAGACACGTCATAATTAAAATACCAACAGCAAAAGACAAAAGCACCAAGAGAAAAGCAGTTAATTACCTACAAGAGAGTACCCATATGACTGTCAGCTGATTTCTCAACAGAAACTATGCAGGCCAGAAGGGAGTGGCAAGAAATATTCAAAGTGATGAACAGCAAGAACCTACAACTAAGATTAGTCTACCCAGCAAAGCTATCATTCAGAATTGAAGGTCAGATAAAGAGCTTTACAGATAAAAAAAAAAAAACTAAAGGAGTTCATCAGCACCAAACCAGTATTATATGAAATGCTGAAATGTACTCTTTACGAAGAGGAAGAAGAAAATGGTAAAGATAAAAATTTTGAACAACAAGTACATATCTATCAACAAGTGAATCTAAAAATCAAGTGAATAATAAATCTGATGAACAGAATAAACTGGTGAATATAATAGAATGAGGGGCATAGAAAGAAAGTGGACTGACAATTCTCAGGGGGAAAGAGGTGAGAGGGCGTGTAGGGAGAGACTGGACAAAAATCATACACCTATGGATGAGGACAATGTGGGGGGGAGGTAAGGGCAGAGGGAGGGGTGGGAACCGGGTGGAGGGGAGTTATGGGGGCGGGGGGAAGAGGAACAAATGTAATAATCTGAACAATAAAGATGTAGTAAGTAAATAAAAATAATAAATAAATAAATAAATAAATAAATAAATAAATAAATAAATAAATAAATAACAAAAAGAATAAGTTGGAGGCCTGGCTACTGGATAGAGCATCGACCTATAGACTGAAGGATCCCACGTTTGAATCCTGTAAAAGGCATGTATCTCACTTGCAAGCTCAATCTCAGGTCCTGGCCAGGCACTTGCAGTAGCCAACCAATTGATATATCTTTCTAATACTGAGGTTTTTCTCTCTGTGTATTTCTTCCCCTTCCTTCCACTCTCTCTAAAAATCAATGGGAAAATATCCTCAGGTGACGATTAACAACAACACAAAAAAGAATAAGTTGGAAGATATCGCAGGTTGAAGGCAGGTCATGTGCAGTGTCACAGAGATGGAAACAAGTAAAGGGTGTTTGGGAGAGCAGAAGAAGACTGGCTTCGTGTATTTATTCAGCTGCTGGGCACTCTAGTCACAGTAGTACATAAGTCAGATAACATTCTTGCCCTCCTGGAGCTTGCATTCTAATGAAAGCAGCTATCAATAAAGAAGTAAATCAACAGATTGTAATGTTATGAGGAAAATAAACAGGGCACTTTATTATAGAAATATGTGGGAGTGAGGCAAATATTTTAAATCAGGAAGCCAGGGAAGGCCACTCTGAGATGTGATATTTGAGATCAGACCTGGAAGGTGAGAATGAGCCAACCATGCAAAGAACTAGGGAGAACATTCCTGCCTGAGAAAGCAGAAGATGCCAACGTGGTGTTGGTAGTTGGGAAGACTTAGTGAACAGAAAATGGGTGAATGTAGCCAGTGTATGAGTGAGTGAGAGAATGTATGAGATGACATTGGATAAAGGGCCAGATCATATGTGGCCATTTAGGCCATAGTAAGAAGTTAGACTGTACTCTAAATGCAGTGGGGAGTCATTGAAGGATTTTATGTAGAGAAGATACAATTTAATTTTCATTTTATTTATTTTTTATTTTAATAAAACTTTATTGTTCAGATTATTACATTTGTTCCTCTTTTTCCCCCATATCTCCCCTCCACATGGCTCCCACCCCACCCTCTGCCCTTACCTCCCCGCCATTGTCCTCATCCATAGGTGTATGATTTTTGTCCAGTCTTTCCCTACACCCCCCCTCACCTCTTTCTCCCTGACAATTATCAGTCCACTCCCTTTCTATGCCCCTAATTCTATTAAATTTACCAGTTTATTCTATTCATCAGATTTTCAATTCACTTGATTTTTAGATTCACTTGTTGATAGATATGTATTTGTTGTTCATAATTTTTATTTTTACCTTTTTTTTCTTCCTCTTCTAAAAGAGTACCTTTCAGCATTTCATATAATACTGGTTTGGTGTTGAACTCTTTTAGGGTTTTTTTTGTTTGTTTCTTTTTATCTGTAAAGCTCTTTATCTGACCCTCAATTCTGAATGATAGCTTTGCTTGGTAGAGCACTCTTGGTTGTAGGTTCTTGCTGTTCATCACTTTGAATATTTCTTGCCACTCCCTTCTGGCCTGCACAGTTTCTGTTGAGAAATCAGCTGACAATCATATGGGTGCTCCCTTGTAGGTGATTAACTGTTTTTCTCCTGCTGCTTTTAATATTCTCTTTGTCTTTTGCTCTTGGCATTTTAATTATATGTCTTGGAGTGGTCCTCTTTGAATTCCTTTTGATTGCGGTTCTGTACGCTTCCTGGACTTGTAAATCTATTTATTTTATGAGGTGGGGGAAGTTTTTATTCATTATTTCTTCAAATAGGTTTTCAGTATCTTGCTCTCTCTCTTCTTCTGGCAGCCCTATAATTCTGATGTTGGTATACTTGAAGTTGTCCTAGAGGCTCCTTACACTATCTTCACATTTTTGAATTATTTTTTCTTTTTTCTTTTCCATTGGGGTGTTTTCTGCTTCTTTGTATTTCAAATCTTTGACTTGATTCTTGCCTTCCTCTAGTCTGCTGTTAGGTTTCTGTATAATATTTTTTATTTCAGTCATTATATGTTTAATTTCTAGTTGGTCCTTTTCCATCTCTAGTTGGATCTTTTTCACCTCAGAGAATAATCTGTAAGGACATTTTAATTAATCAGATCTTTTTCCCTTTTTAAATTCCTCATTGGACATTTTTCTAAATTGTGCAGGTCTGAATCTTTGGAATATCTCACCCTCTTGATATATCTTTCTCTTTAGATATTTGGCCAGGAGATAATATCATATTTATCTTTTCCTTTTTTAATTTTAAATAAATCTTTATTGTTCAGTTTATTACAGATGTTCCTTTTTCTCCCCATATAGCTCGCCTCCACCTGATTCCCCACCCCGCAGCCCATGCCCTTGCCCCTGCCACTGACCTCATACATAGCTATAAGATTTTTGTTCAATCTCTTTCCACACCCCTCACACCCCCTTCCCCCTGAGAATTGTTAGTCCAATTCCCTTTCTATGTCCCTGATTCTATTATATTCAGCAGTTTATTCTGTTCATCAGACTTTTTATTCACTTGATTTTTAGATTCACTTCTTGATAGGTATGTATTTATTGTTCATAATTTTTATCTTTACCTTTTTCTTCTTCTTCCTCTTCTTGAAGATACCCTTCAGCATTTCATATAATCCTGGTTTGCTGGTGATGAACTCCTTTAGTTTTTTCTTGTCTGTGAAGGTCTTTATCTGGCCTTCAATTCTGAATGATAGCTTTGCTGGGCAGAGCACTCTTGGTTGTAGGTTCTTGTTATTCATCACTTTGAATATTTCTTGCCACTCCCTTCTGGCCTGCATAGATCTATTGAGAAATCAGCTGACAGTCATATGGGTACTCCCTTGTAGGTAACTGTTTTTCTCTTGCTGCTTTCAAGATTCTCTCCTTGTCTTTTGCTCTTGGCATTTTAATTATGATGTGTCTTGGTGTGGTCCTCTTTGGATTCTTTTTGTTTTGGGTTCTCTGTGCTTCTTGGACTTGTAAGTCCATTTCTTTCACCAAGTAGGGAAAGTTTTCAGTCATTATTTCTTCAAATAGATTTTCAGTATCTTGCTCTCTCTCTTCTTCTGGCACACCCATAATTCTGATGTTGGTACACTTGAAGTTGTCCCAGAGGCTCCTTACACTACCTTCACATTTTTGGACTCTTCTTTTTGTTTTTCTGGTTGGGTGTTTTTTGCTTCCTCACATTTCAGATCTTTGGTTTGATTGTTGGAGTCCTCTAGTGTGCTGTTGGATTTCTGTATATTATTCTTTATTTCAGATAGTGTATGCTTAATTTGACAGGTCTTTTTCCTTTTTTTTTGGCATTCTCATTAAGATCCTTGAAGGTCTTACTAAGTTTCTCAGAGGTCTCATTAAGTTTCTCAGTGGTTTGTAGAAGATTCTTGAGTAACCTTATAAATGTGGTTTTGAACTCTATGTCCACTAGTTTGCTTTCCTCTATTTCTTTCATTCGTTACAAGTTTCTTTGTCTCCACATTTTGGGTGCTTCCCGGTGTTGATGGAGTGGCTTTGTGTGCTAGTTGTCCTTAGGGCCCAGTAGCTCTGCCTCCCCAATCACCTGAAGTGGACACTCTTGGTGCACCCCTTTGTGGGCTGGGTACACAGTCTTGTTTTAGTTAAGCCTTGATTGCTATTGGTACAGTGGGAGGAATTGACCTCCAGGACAATTGACTGTGAGGATTAGCTGTGTCTATGATGGAAGAACTGCTATGCTAGAGACACCCCTATGGGGCAGGACTTACTTCAGTGGGGCTTTGGTGCTCACTGAGTCTGCCTCTTGAGTGTGTCATTTATGTATGTGAGGAGTTGAAATCTGGGGTCATCTCACACTGACCTCTAGGTACACTGGTTCCTGGATCTCCAAGGAGGTGCAAGTCAGCTAGTGTCTGAGGACACCCAGCAGGAGCTACAGGGAGATTTGCACATATCTCCTCTTTGCTTGGAGTTTGGAAGTTTTGGAGTTGTCTGACCCAGTTGTAATTTGTTAGGTTAAGCTGTTAGAGGGAAAGCCATTCATATGCAAAAGCTGCTGCACACAGCTGGGTGAGTTTGTAAATTGGGAGGGGCAGAGTCTCAGGGAATTGCTAGGGCATGACAAACAGTGCTGGCTGCCAGTCAGCCCTCTCTATGTCTCCGTGTTTCTGCATTCTGATCCCTGTCTCGTGTCCTGCACCCCAGCACAGTAAAAAATGATTCCTGTGTGCATCTCTGAGAGCCACCCTCCATTTCTGACCTGATGGTAGACAGTCCAGTTTCTCCCTGTATGAGTCTGGGTCCCCAGAATCACGCCAGAAACTGGAGTTCAGAGTAGTCAATTAACTCCCTCCCAATTGAAAACAACAGCACATCCCAACCCAATTCAGGTGCGTCTATACCTTTGCCTTTATGAGCTTCTGCACGTCCTACAGGTCTCAATGTACTTTTTCTTTCCTTCTAGTTGTAGAACTTCCACTCTGCCAGCTTTCCATGGTTCTGGGGGAGAGACATTTTGTCTTTTGGTTGTGGTTTTGGTGTGGTTGTGAGAGGCAGCACCTACAGGTGTATACCTTATGCCGCCATTTTGGTTCCCGTCTATCTTTTCCCTTTTGATTCTCTCTCTCTCTCTCTCTCTCTCTCTCTCTCTTACACACACACACACACACACACACACACACACATACACACACTTCAGTTAACTCATCTGACCATGCCTACCATTCTTTTTTATTACTAAATCTTTATTATTGAGATTATTACATTTGTTTCTCTTTTTTCCCCTCCATAGCTCTCCTCAACCTAGCTCCCAACCCTCCATCTACCCTTATCTCCCTCCTGTTGACCTCATCCATAGGTGTATGATTTTTGTCCAGTCTCTCCCTGTACACCCCTCACCTCTTTCCCCCTGAGAATTATCAGACCACTTCCTTTCTGTGCTCCTGATTTTATTATATTCACCAGTTTATTCTGTTGATCAAATTTTTAATTCACTTAATTTTTAGATTCACTTGTTGATAGATATGTATTTGTTGTTCGTAATTTTTTATTTTTTACCTTTTTCTTCTTCCTCTTTTAAAAGAGTACCTTTCAGCATTTCATATAATACTTGTTTGGAGTTGATGAACTCCTTTAGCTTTTTCTTATCTGTGAAGTTCTTTATCTGCCCTTCAATTCTGAACGATAGCTTTGCTGGATAGAGTATTCTTGGTTGTAGGTTCTTGCTATTCATCACGTTGAATATTTCTGGCGATTACCGTCTGGCCTGCATTGTTTCTGTTGAGAAATCAGCTGACAGTCATATGGGTGCT
Source organism: Lasiurus cinereus (assembly GCA_011751065.1). Taxonomy (NCBI): domain Eukaryota; kingdom Metazoa; phylum Chordata; class Mammalia; order Chiroptera; family Vespertilionidae; genus Lasiurus; species Lasiurus cinereus. The sequence continues at coordinate 31,977,827 of JAAGEH010000015.1, read as the reverse complement.
CCCTTGTAGGTAATGACCTGTTTTTCTCTTGCTGCTTTTAATGTTCTCTCTTTGTCTTTTGCTCTTGGTATTTTAATTATGATGTACCTTGGTGTAATCCTCTATGGATTCCTTTCACATAGGGTTCTGTGTGCTTCCTAGACTTGTAAATCTATTTCTTTTACCAGATGTGGGAAGTTTTCAGTCATTATTTCCTTAAATAGGTTTTCAGTGTCTTGCTCTCTCTCTTCTTCTGGCACCCCCACAATTCTGATGTTGGTATGCCTGAAGCTGTCCCAGAGGCTCCTTACATTATCTTCACATTTTTGGATTCTTTTCTCTTATTGCTTTTCCAGTTGAGTGTTTTCTGATTCTTTATATTTCACATTTTTTACTTGATTCTTGCCTTCCTCTAGTCTGCTGTTAGGTCTCTGTATAATATTTTTTATTTCAGTCTGTGTATGTTTAATTTCTAGTTGGTTCTTTTCCATCTCTAGTTGGTTCTTTTTCATCTCCTCTTGGCTCTTGCTAACTTTATCCAACTTTTCTAGGATATTCTTGAAAAACCTTATAAGCGGGGTTTTGAACTCTATATTCAGTCATTTGTTTTCCTCCATTTCTTTTGTTTGTGATCTCTTCCCTTGTCTCGGCATTTTCACTATGCGGGGAGAACTTCTGTGTTGGATTCAGCCTTATGATACCAGACTTGCAAAACTGCAAAAGCCTCCCTGCTGAGCTTGGGATGGGTGGAGTCTCAGGTCTTAAAGGACCACCTTGCCTTTCAGTCGGCCCTGCCCTCCACGGCCCCTGAGTCTCACATGACTGGGTAATTGATGAAGCAGTCCCTGTGGGTGTGCGCGCTCTCGCAGTGCCTCTAGACTGTTGCCTTTCCTGCTCCCCTCCGCTCCAGGACCTTATGAATCTGTGTCCCCAGGGTTTCGCCGGAATCTGGGGTTTAGTGGAGTTAGAAATGACACAGTTGGGATGCTTTGTCTCCCACTATCTTGTAAAAGCCAGCGGCACAATCAGCAGTCGGTTTTCTGTGTGCAGTGCTGTGCATGCCGCCCAACTTCTGCCCTCCTGCGGACTCCTCCAAATTTCCGTGAACTTCTTCCTTTTCACAGTCCAAACTCCCCCCCGTATGAGTTTCGGCTGGACCTGGGGTTTAGTGTCGTAGGATAAGGGGTTCAATGCCGTTGGTAGTCCCCACCAAAGAAAGCCAGCCAGGTACTCTGGAACCCACTCTCTCCACATGTACGTCTCCGTACCTCAGCTTTTTGCAGCTCCTCTGGGTCTCTGTGAGCCCCTTTCTTTCCTTCTAGTTGTAGAATTTCCACTCAGCCAGCTTTCCTGTGGTTCTGGATGATGTTTGTTCTGTCTTTTAGTTGTAGTTTTGAAATTGTTGTGCAAGGCAGCAGTGTAAGTGTTTACCTATGCCACCATCTTGGTTCCTCTCTAAGTTCCAGTTCTAATTGCCATGTTAAGTCACCTACCACTCTTTAGTTTAACAGATCAGATGGCACCATCAGTTTCCCCAAGATTCTTGTTAGTTTTGCTTTGCTAACCAGATCTTCCTTATTTATAGTCAGGATTAAGCACAGTTCAGCAATTTCCTCTCTATGCTTCTTCAGCCTTCTGAGAACTATAATCATCAGCAATAGAGTTAAGAATATATCAGATGGCTTATGTCTCTGATCACCATTTCTTCCCTATATGATGGTTTTATGAAGTACTATTCAGAACTATGTAGCCAGTCTCTTGTATATTGCACAACTACAATCACTTTCATTTCTCCCTTTCATTTTCACTGAACATTTTCACCCTAAAACCAATAAAATAATACTCTGCTCTCCTTTTATATGGTATCTTCCTGAACAGGTTTATCCTTCCTTTTTGAGATGCCAGTCAGAAGTCCCATTTTACCAAGTTTGAACAATACCTATATAATTGTTTTTCTCCCTGCATTAATGTTTTACATTCATTTTATTCCCATATTCTGGGTGGTACATAGATCACTAACTGAGACCTTACTAGTACGTATCATTTCTGACCTTCATCCTTGTTTTTTCTTGAGAATTACTAGGCACTGCTTTAGCTTTAGTTCTTCTTTCTTAATTACACTTGTAGTCTACATAGTTTCCAGAAACACAGTATTTACTAACATAGAACCCCTACTATACCTCACTGGAGGAATCAATTTTTAATTAATTGACAAGCCATATCATTATCAATATCATTATCATTAACATTCATCTCTATTTTCCTGGGCTCTTGCTATGGTTTCTTTTTTTCTTCTTTTTACTTTTTAATTTTTTTAACTTTCAGACATAAAAAATTATTGCCCAAAAAGCAGTAAAGGATTTCCATATATCCTTTACTCAGCTTCTCCAAATGTTAACATTCTATCTAATAAAGGAGTAATGTGCAAATTAGCCATCAATCTACTGTACCACAAGCCACACCCATCAGCCAATCAGGAGTGAGCATGCAAATTAACCCAACCAAGATGGCTATGGCCACGGAGCGAGCAGAAGGCTTGGGTTTCCCTGGCAATGGAGGAAGCTAAGCTTTCCGCACACCCTGACAGGCCCAGGCCTCCACTCAAGGCTATAAAGTTTTAATTATAGAAGATAAATAAATCCCAACAAAAATGGAGGCAGCCACAGAGCTGGAGAGGGCAGGAGGCTTGAGTTGCCCCCTGCCATGGGGGAAGCCAAGCTTCTGGAGCCCTAGCTTGCCATGGCCTCCACTCAAGGCTACAAAGCTGCAATTATAGAAGATAAATAAATCCCAGATACCATGGCCTCTGCTTGGGTCGCCATGCCCAGGCCACCCCATGCTCCAAGAGAAACCTCACCCTGATCCAGGACACCCTTCAGGGCAAACCAGCTGGCCCCCACCCATGCACCAGGCCTCTATCCTATCTAATAAAAGAGTAATATGCAAATTGACCATCACTCCAACACACAAGATGGCTTCCCCATGTGGTCAGAGATGTCTGCACCCATGTGGACACAAGACGGCCACCACAAGATGGCCAGCAGGGGAGGGATCAGGCCTACAGGGGAGGGCAGTTGTGGGAGGGATCAGGCCAGCAGGGGAGGGCAGTTGGGAGTGACAGGGCCTGCAAGGGAGGTCAGGTGGGGGCGATCAAGCCTGCAGGGGAAGGCAGATAGGGGTGACCAGGCTGGCAGAAGAGGGAAGTTGGGGCAACCAGGCCTACAGGGAAAGGCAGTTGGGGGGGACCCAAGTCTGGAGGGAAGAGCAGTTGGGGGAGACCAGGCCTCAGTTAGGGGCAAATAGGCTGGAAGGAGAGCAGTTAGGCACCGATCAGGCTGGCAGGAGAGTGGTTAGGGGGTGATCAGGCTGGCAAGCAGAAGTGGTTAGGGGCACTCAGGAAGGCAGGTAGGCGAGCAGTTGGGAGCCAGCAGTCCTGGATTGTGAGAGGGCCATCCGACTGCCCATTTAGGCCCAATCCTGGGCAGTCGGACATCCCTCGATGGGTCCCAGATTGGAGAGGGTGCAGGCTGGGCTGAGGGATACACCCCTCATGCACAAATTTTGTGCACCAGACCTCTAGTCTTACATAATCACTATAACTAAGAATAGTATTGGTAGCCCTAGTCCAGTGGTCAGCAAACTGCAGTTTGCAAGCCACATGCAGCTCTTTGGCCCCTTGAGTGTGGCTCTTCCACAAAATACCATGGCCTGGGTGAACCTATTTTGAAGAACTGGCATTAGAAGAAGTTTAAGTTAAAAAATTTGGCTCTCAAAAGAAATTTCAATCATTGTACTGTTGATACTTGGCTCCATTGACTAATGAGTTTGTGGACCACTTCCCTAGTTGGTTTGACTCAGTAATAGAGTGCATGCCCTCAGACTGAAGGGTCTCTCTCGGGTTCAACTCTGGTCTTCTAGGGTACCTTCCTTGCTTGCAGGCATGTGGGAGGCAACCAATCGATGTGTCTCTCTCACACTGATCTCTTCCTTTCACTCTCTAAAATCAACGGAAAAATATCCTCAGGTGAGGATTACCAAAATAATAGTATTGGTAGAATACTCTGAAGGAATCCACAGATCTTCAAATTTCAACAATAGTCCCACTAGTGTCCAATATGTGCTTCAGGATCCAATCCAGGATCACACACTGCATTAAACTATCATTCTCCTTAGTTTCTTTAAATCTGTGACAGTCCTCAGTTTTTCTGTTTTCCAAGACCTTGACACTTTTGAGAACATTTGACTCCTGTAAGTGTACCTGCTCATAGGCAACTAGGAGAGCTTCAGCTCACAGTGGATTTGGAAAAATACCCAGCCATGGCATGAAGTTGCTTTTAAATGGCCTATCTTGTATTTCATCTTCAGTAAAACTACATTTTGTTACCCAAAGACTAAGAAGGAGGAAATTCTATGTAATTATTTGATCATCTCTTTGTGTGGAGAGAAAGAAATGGGACAATGCACAAGTGCTTGAAACTGTAAAAGGAATCTGGAATAGAATACATGCTCCAAGGGAGTAGCAGATGTGGCCTGGAGAGATAGAAAAAGGGTAGATAAGTGATAGCCCTGCATTTCAAAGAGTAATTAACATTTGAATAAAGCATTAATCAAAATGTTAAGGGTTCAAACTAGAAAGGTTTTAAATTTTATTTTGAAATATGTTCTGAAAACCACCTCCCTCTAAATAAAATGCTCTGTAGAAATTTGCTTTACCTGTTAATTCTCTCCTTAGTAGAAGTAGAGGAGTGGCTATCACTTTCAAGGAATATATCCTGTCATTCTCTGAAACTCACAGTGGTTCTCAACCTTCCTAATGCCACGTCCCTTTAATGCAGTTCCTCATGTTGTGGTGACCCCCAACCATAAAATTATTTTCATTGCTACTGTAGCATTAAAGGGACGTGGCATTAGGAAGATTGAGAACCATTGCTACAACAAGGTTATTTTTGTATCTATATGCGTTACTAATTACAATAGGCTATTTAGAAAACTAGCAACTTCTTTGGAACACAGGTCAAAGATACCCTCCAAGATCAACAAAGCTAAATTCAAACTTGCTCTTCTTTGAACACATGATGTGTTGCTGGGGTTCTTGGAGGGGGGGGGGCTAGCAAATTGCAAAGTATACTTAAAGGATCTAACAATCTTGGAGGAAGCCTCAAATAGGGTCTTTTGATGGGCAGATCTGGAGAAGGTGGGAGAGGGGAGGAAAGGAAAGTGAGGGATATGCCCCTTTATCTCCAGTATGCTGGGCACCTAGGGTTTAGCTGCAATTGCAGTTCTCAGGCATTATCCTTATTTTTAAAAACATTCCTGTGATAACTTAGACATAGGACTTGTTTACAATCTTGGTTCCTGTTCTGAACCTGAAATTACATTCAAACTAACAAGAATTTGTGTGGTAAATGCTTACCCAGTGCAGGGATTAAAGGGCTCAGTAAGCACTTGTCCATTGAACAATGGCTTTCTATCTAATCCTATTGATTCTTTTTTTGGAGTTCAGGAATCAACTCTGAAATTCTACAACAAGGTTATTTTTGTATCTATATGCGTTACTAATTACAATCAGCTATTTAGAAAACTAGCAACTTCTTTGGAACACAGGTCAAAGATACCCCCCAAGAGCACTTTACCTGAAGTCAGGGAAGTCAAATGCCAACCTAGTTCATACAGCCTTTTAACCTTCCCTGTATAACCTTTATATTTGGCTTCTGGCTACAATTTCCCCATCCCTAACCGAGTCCTTTGGACTCTCCTCTGCAAGTTCCCAAAAAGATCTTGTTAGGCTGCATTTGCAAAGCCGGGTCTGGAATATGTTGTTCCCCCTCTATTCTGTTCCCCCAATTTCCTCTGGCTTCATAGATGTAACTTCAGGACAGTTCCAGGTCTAGAGTGAAGAGGTACTTGCATTGGCACAAAATTTAAGGGGATTCCAAATAACTTAGTAAGCAAAATAAATGACTTATAATGCACTATCTTAAGAACTCAAAAGTAATGAAAAAAGTCACAATGAACAAATTATCAAATTTTTAAATAAAGACAGGATACCCACGCCTCACTTGTTTCACCCTAATCTCAGGCTTGGGGGTTGCAATTAAACTTTACTTACTATAACAGGCTGCCAGTCAGCGGGCCGCAGTTTGCTTGTATGAAAAATTTTAAATGTTACATTAAATTTTATCTTGATTACCCAGTTGTGTGCTTTTTGTTTTGTTGTGTTTCGTTTGGCGGTTCCCTTAAATCCTGAGCCTCATCTTTGATCCGGCCCTGCTGGTTCAAGAACCTTGTAACGTCAGCGTCCCTTCCAGCTCCCAGGCCCCTCCCAGGGTCCAGGGTCCGAATCCCGGGTATTCCCTAGGCCCTAGGTCCCAGACTCTCCATAACTACAGGCTGTTGTTCCTTGTGATTAAGCCCCTAGGGCCACCCCTCCTCCAGCGGACCAGCCTGGAGCGCGGAGGGCGGCCCACCCGATTTTGTGGCTCCTCCCACGCCGCGCCAAGCCACTCAACAGTCCCCTGGCTTAGTGCGCCGCCAGCTACCGGCCACGCCTCCGACGCCAGCCTCCAGGGCGCCGGCTCTGCATATATATATCAGCCATTTGCTTCACTCCGCCCTAGAGCCCCAGAGTTCAGCTGGTTACGGTCGCAGGCCTGTAGTCGTCCGCTTCTTCTTTTCAACATGACAGATGCCGCCGTGTCCTTTGCCAAGGACTTCCTGGCAGGTGGAGTGGCCGCAGCCATCTCTAAGACAGCGGTAGCACCCATCGAGCGGGTCAAGTTGCTGCTGCAGGTACCTCCTGGGATCAGAGAGCCCGAACAGGAAATGGGGGAGGGGAAGGGAAGAGGGTCGCACAGAAAGTGGGGCCCAAGGACTGGAGGGGGATGAACTCTAAGTCCCAGGAAGTGGTAGCGTGGGAGCCCGGGTGGCAGCAGAAGTGGACCAAAAGGCAGGTTTAAGAGAGGTGCTTTCTTTAGTGACGTTAAGTTCCAGATCTAGGAAAGGGTCGGGGGTAGAGGGAGGTGACGAAGCCTGGACCTCGGCTTCCCAGAGGCCGCGAACTCGGCCCGGCGTCCGGGGCGGTTCCGGCAGTGCCTAGCTGTCTCTCCGGGCCCTCGGGTCAAGGGCAAAGCCTGAAAGCCGGCGAACACCTGGCCTTACAGGAGATCTCAAGGTCGCAGCAAGGAGATCACAGCCTTGAGGAAGCCATGTGGCCGGTAGAGCGGCCGTGCCCCAACCTTGCCGGAAGCTTGTGCCGGGAAGCGCGTGAGCCTGGTGCGTCCGCCTCCGCGCATCCGCCTGCGCCGCGCGCTCGCACGTTCCGGCTCTAGGTGGCGCACTCGGACGAGCGAAGTGGCCTGTTGACCCGCGGTCACCTCTAGGAGACAAGTAGGGTCTGAACGGAGAGGGAGGGAAGCAGCTCTGGAGAACTGAGACTTAAGCCCTGGTCACCAAGGTGACCACACCCTACCTGGGATTCACCTTAATGCTTTTGAACCTGGGCCTGACCTTTCTCCTAGGTCTAAAGAGCACCGGTCCGCCTGAGCGTGTCTGCTCCCCACCCAAAGGGATGGAGGCTTAATGTCTCTAATGATGCAGATCACCTCTTCCACCTGTGACATCTGTGATAGAGAAGACTAGATGGGGGTCAGGGAACTAATTTTCAATCGCTTTGAGTGAGATGAGATATTCTCTTCCCTTTTCCCTTCATAGTTTATAACTCTGTTGGTCTCCTTTTTGTCTCTCAGGTGCAGCATGCCAGCAAGCAAATCACTGCAGAAAAGCAATACAAGGGCATTATAGACTGTGTGGTCCGTATCCCCAAGGAGCAAGGAGCCCTGTCCTTTTGGCGTGGTAACCTGGCCAATGTCATCAGATACTTCCCCACCCAGGCTCTCAACTTTGCCTTCAAAGATAAATACAAGCAAATCTTCCTGGGTGGTGTGGACAAGAGAGCCCAGTTTTGGCGATACTTTGCAGGGAATCTGGCATCAGGTGGTGCCGCTGGGGCTACCTCCTTGTGTTTTGTGTATCCTCTTGATTTTGCCCGTACCCGTCTAGCAGCTGATGTGGGAAAAGCTGGAGCTGAAAGGGAATTTAAAGGCCTCGGTGACTGCCTGGTTAAGATCTACAAATCTGATGGGCTTAGAGGCCTATACCAAGGCTTTAATGTGTCAGTACAGGGTATTATCATCTACCGAGCTGCCTACTTCGGTGTCTATGATACTGCAAAGGGTAAGTTTTCTGTATGTTTTGAAGTTGTGTTCTTAATGAGACAGTGTGTAAGGTTACCATTCTAATTTTCTAGGAGCCAGAGATTTTTTTGTTTTTGTTTTTGTAAAAAAAAAAAAAAAAAAAAAAGGCAGCTAAGGTCATCAAGTACAATCCTTGTGACCAGATGTGATGTTAGGGGGATGTGGAAAGCAAGTCTGTAAAACTGCTTTCTAGTAAAGGTGCCTCTTTCCTATTCTCAGGAATGCTTCCAGATCCCAAGAATACTCACATCTTCATCAGCTGGATGATCGCACAGTCCGTCACTGCTGTGGCTGGGTTGACTTCCTATCCATTTGACACTGTTCGTCGCCGCATGATGATGCAATCAGGGCGCAAAGGAAGTAAGTTCCCCTTGAGCAGAAGATGAAGACATGGGCATGGGGTTGATAGTCTGTTCAGATCAGGGGATAGAGTTGATAGCATCTACTACATAGTTTGCCTTAGAGCCACATCCTTTGGATGCCTATGAATGAGGGTGCTTAAATGGTATTAAGGTTAAGTCTGATGGGTAGGCTACATATTACTGTTCCCTAGTCATAGCATTAATATTTTAGTTACTATTTCATTAACATGTTAATGTTGGGATTTAAAAAACTGTTAGCTCTTAGAAATGGGGCTCTGGTTTGGTTCAGTAAATCCTATGACTTTTTATCATCCTTTTGTCACTAATTGTGTTTCTTCTTTGCAGCTGATATCATGTACACGGGCACAATCGACTGCTGGAGGAAGATTGCTCGTGATGAAGGAGGCAAAGCTTTTTTCAAGGGTGCATGGTCCAATGTTCTCAGAGGCATGGGTGGAGCTTTTGTGCTTGTCTTGTATGATGAAATCAAGAAGTTCACATAAATTATTTCCTAGTCTTCCCTCCCCCAGATCCCATGAGCAGGCATGTTATGTTGTATTATGTAACATATCTTGAGCATTCTTGACAGACTTTTGGTTGTCTTATTTATCAGTGGCAACTATTTGCTGATTGAAAATGGGAAGCAATAATATTCATCTGACCAGTTTTCTCTTAAAGCCATTTCCATGATGATGGTGGGACTCAATTATATTTTTTATTTCAGTCACTCCTAATAACAAATTTGAAGAAATAAAAAATATCTGAAATATAATTTTGTTTGTGGTTTATTTGCCTATAAAAATGTCTTAATTTAGTGAATGCTACACTTGAGTAAATGTTGCATGTTTATTAATACTGCTGTGTCTCCTGAGACATGAACAGCTTTCTTTTAAAACCAACCTTCAGCCATCACTTATCAATGGCTGTGTGATCCGTCAACATATCCAGTACATTAGCAAAATGAAATTTCAGGCCCACTGTATCCAAAAACCATTGGTCTGTGGCCTGTGGAAGGTCATAGCTGAATGAGCTTTCTCCAAAAAGTAAAATGTATCTACCTTACCTAGTCCTATGGTTACTAATCAAGAAATAAAAGCTGAAATGTTCACTCCTTAAGGTTGCTTTTTCTGTGAATTTCCTCACACTCAAAAAGAATTGTATAATATACGGTAATAGCAATTTTCATCCATCTTCACTTGGATCAAGCCATTTTAATCCCATTCAAAGCAAAGGATTAGAGCTGGCACAGTTAAGCGGTGCTGATATTGCAGTGCTGTACAAGATTATAGGGAGATCTGGACAACTGCCATGACCTCAAACTTTATTTTACAGAGAGGAAATGTATCTGCATTTTGTTTAACGTGCTATTAACCCCAGTCAATGAAAGACATTTATGTTCCTTATGGATAAGCCCTTATTTAGGATCCACATGAGAATGTTTGCAATTTCTGTAGCTCTTGAACCTCAGAAAGCCAGTAACAAGATTTATGAATAAGGCACCATGGTTGTCAAGAAAGGTGATTCATGTGCATATTCCTGAGGAGCATTACACATGCTGGCAGGTTTCAGTGCTGATCACTGGGTCTGCATGGCATGCATTAATGCCCAAAGGACCCTAGATATTTTGATCACTTGAAAAGTGTAGCTTGGTTAAGAACTCACACTGTATATATCTCAAAACAAAGTTGTGCCCTTTAAATATATACGTGGCTCAGTTACTGAGCATCAACCTATGAACTGAAAGTCATGGTTCAATTCTCGGTCAAGGCACATGCCTATGTGTCAGGCTCCATCCCCTGTGTGAGATGTGCAGGAGGCAGCCGATCAGTGATTCTCATTGTTGATGTTTCTCTCTCCCCTTTCCTCTCTGAAATCAATATATATCTTAAAGTTGTTTTAAAAACCCAAAACTTGTTCTGGTATTGTGCTACTAGACAAGTTACCTAATTTCTCAAAGCCCTAGTTTCCATCATTTATAAATTGAGGATATTGGCTGCCTTGGAGGGCTGTTGCAAGAATTACACAATTTATGCAAAGCATCTGCCTTAGAACATAATAAGTACTTTATAAATAGTAACTATGATAATTATTAAGAGGCAGTAAAGATTTCAGGGAATCCAAATCAAAACTACCTGGATTTGAGGCCCTGGCTAGTTGGTTCAATTGGATTAGAACATTGTCCCTACGCCAAAGTTGCAGTGCAGGTTTGAACTCCCAATGAATGCATAAATAAGTCGAACAACAGATTGGTGTTCCTTTCTCTCCCTTTCTCTCTCTAAAAATCAATAGATATTTTACAAAAGAAGTATCTGTGTCCTAGTTTGTTTGGCTCAGTGGATAGAGCATAGGCCCATGGACTGAAGGGACCTAGGTTCCATTCCAGCCAAGGTTATGTGCCTGGGTTACAGGTTCAATCTCCGCCCAGGTCTGGGTATATGGGAGGCGGCTGATCAATGTGTTTCTCTCTCTCAGTCTTTCCCCCTCCCACCCTCTCTAAAAATCAATGGAGGAATATCTTCCAGTGAGGATTTTAAAAAAAGAAAAAGTAGTTGGATTTGAATCCTGGCTATGCTGCCTACCTTACTTCCCGAGTCTGTTTCCTCATCTGTAAAATTGGGATATAATAGTGCCAGCCATATTTCCTATGGGTGTTTTGAATGAGGGTTAAGGAATATAAAGCATGTAGAGCAGTAAGTATGGCACCTGGCATCTAGTAAGCACACCAATGGGAGTTTTTCATAATTAGGCATCCATTTTGTTGAATGAAGATTTGCCACAGCAGAGTGCTACTTAAGAATGAATTCAAGCCCCCTTTTCCTGCAACAGTCTTGGCATACTATATTGTGTAGAATTTCTGTAAAATAAACTTCAGCTTAGGTCTTTTTCAGTTGTAGATTTTGACCCTGAAAAGAGCTAAGAGGCTCTCCAGTTAGGGCTGAAAATCACAATACAAGAGAACCCAAGCCCCCTTTATGGTTATTACAATATATGCAGACTCACTGAGCAGCAGCTATTAAAATAAACCTAGGACTAGGCATAAATGATCAGAAAGCAAGAATTGGTGCCTCCTACAATTGGTTGCCTGATATAAATGAGGTGGTGGTGGTGGTGGTTGTTTTTTTTTTTTTCTGTTCTTTCTATTCTTGCTGTTCAATGATTTTTGAAATTTAATTTAAAGACAAAATGGCTTTAATCTGTCCAAGCTGTGCAGGATAGTGCTATAGAATTCATTACATCCATTATGCTCATGTGAACATTGATGGTACATAATCTTAGCAACACCCTAATTTATGCTGTTGTTTTGTTACTATTCAATGCATAACAGGATGCGTGAAGCCTGATTCCAGGTGAGAGAGCCGGAATACAGGTCAGCTTGTGCACAGCCGAGCTTCCCATTCCAGAGGCCCCTCCAGTCACTGGAGGCAGCGTGTTGCCGGTGCTCCGGACCACTAGAGAAGGAAATCAGGGGTGTCTCCCCACAGAGGCAGTTGTCGTGTGGATGGTAAGTCATTTAAGCCATTATTTTCATATTAGAAGATGTGGATATGTTAGCGAGTCTATTGCACCATTTGAATGCGTTTTTAAACCAGAAGCTACAAAGAGAGTTCTTGTGTACAGAGGACCATTTCTGGCACTGCCCCCAGACCCCTGGGAGGACTCATTCAGCCTCCACTGTTATTATGGATACTTTGGTAGAAAAATTTTAAGAGTACTGCTGTATGGGATGATAGATTTTTCAAGCATCAATGTTACTGGGGTAAATTGCATTTCTCCTGTGAAGTTTGTGAGCATAGTGTTTCTATTTTGTTTTTTAGGTTTTTAACACGGTTAATATCTGTATATGGCAATCAGTCAAATAGTGAAGAAAAGATATAAAATGAAAAGCAAATATCTCCCTGTCCTGACTTTCTCAACCCTAGCCCCCCTCCTTAAAAGTAACTATTATGAACAGTTTCTCATATATCTGTCAAAAAATGAATGCATATTCTTGTAATTGTAGCTGATTTGTTTGTATCTGAATCATAATCTCACTGCTTGCATTCAAAATGGCATGATTCTTTTCAACCAGTGTCAGCCGTGGGGTACCAGAGCTTACAGATGCTGTAGGAGGCAGGAAGGTGGGGAAAGGGTAGCTTCCGGACTCTGAGCAAGGATTTCTAAGTGTGACCCTTTATTGAAACCCTAAACCAGTACTTTCCTTCCCTTTTTGGTTGTAGCTTTGGTCACTGAATATGGCCTGTCACTTCTAACATCAGAGCCTTAGTTTCTCCTCTAAAGTCCTTTACAGTCTTAACGCTCTCTGGCTTCATCATTTTTACATAAAACAGAATCTGTGAAAGGGCTAGGATTAGGCAATTTAATCTTTCCAGAGAACATTTTTAAATATCTAACAGAGTCATAAGTGAATAGTTTCTGACTCAGAGCAGTCATTTGCAGACTGTGTGGGTGGGTTGGCATTGCAAGTAAAATTACAAATGTAAAGATTTACATTAATTTTGGGACCAAGAAGCTGAGCAACAAAATTACAGCTCAGAGTTTGGATCAAAGGTGATCTGATTTACCTCAAAATAATTAACATCTTTCTTGTCAAAGATTCATCTTATTAAGTGTGATGTGCACTTTGGCATGCAGGTCGAGATTTATTTGCACAACAAATATTGGGCATTGCAATTTCTGGACACACACAAAAAAAATCCCTTATGTTCCACTCAAAATGTTTGGAGGAGCCTTCCCATCATTTGTGTACAGAGGACCATTATTTGCTTTATGTGCAGGTGAACAAGTTTAGATGCATGGTGCTCTTCTTAACCAAAGGCTTAAAAGAGCCTTTGGTATCCTAGCAACATATATAAACAATGTTCAAGAACTAGGTCGGGCAGTTGTTTTCACTGGACTCTCTTCGGAGACAAAACTGAGTTCAATTAGAGGAGCCTATTAATTTGTGCCTTTTTCAATAGTATCAAGGAAGGAGACAGTAGAAGAGAGGTCTTATTATGAAGCTGAGCATCCAAACTGGGATTTCCTTTCCTTGGGCAACTTTTGTAAAGAAGGGAGGAAGTTTAGCACTGTCAAGATTTAAGAGTGTGCAGAATCTGATCACATGACACGTTTCACTGTCTCTAACAGTTTTCACTCCCCGAATGGAGATATCTGTTACCATAAAAACATAACTAGAGCAAAGTTTGTGCTAGATTGCTGTTGACAGATCAACTTCTGAGGGCATTGTGTTTGACAGTGAAAAGGAAAACTCTTCTGTCTATATGAGTTTCCAATGCCCTGCTTTGCAATGAGCAGCAACATCTCACAGACAGAGACAGAGAGACTGTGAAGTTACTGATGCTTTAGCTTCAGAGCCACCCCTGGCATAGGGTCCTTCCCAGCCCTAGGAGGTGTCATAGCGATGTATTCATTTAGATGAACAAATATGCAGCCCACCTGTACATAAGGGCAGAGGTGGGAACCAGTCTGGGACTTTCTCATCACCTGATTTCCCCGCTGCTCCCCATCTTTCCACTCATGTTGCACTCATGAGAATCTTTTAGGCTAGAGGTCTCATTTTCAAATACCAAACTTTGTCATTTGACAGCTATCCAGCTTTCACTACTTTGGGCCTCAGTTTCCCCATATTGCACACATGGATAACAATAGTACCTACCTGGAAGGAGTATGTGAAGATTAAAGGTGTTAATGTATGTAAAATGTTTAAAATAATGCTAGGCACCTGCTTAACTCAATATTGCTATTGTTATGACTGTTATTATTTTATTGAAAGACTTAAATTATTTTTATTTCATTCATGAGATACTGGTATAATGGATTTATCTCTGACCTACAGATTTTTTCAAAACAGTCTCAAGAAAATATCACATGTAGTATAGAAACTGAATCAGAGAGAAAGTTTGAAAGAAAGGAAGGAAAACCCCCCTAGCTGGTTTGGCTCAGTGGATAGAGCATTGGCCTCTGGATTGAAGGGTCCTGGGTTCGAGTCCAGTAAAGGGCACATGCCTAGTGGGAGGTATGCAGGAGGCAGCCAATCAATGATTCTCTCTCATTGATATTTTTCTCTTTCTCCCTCTCCCTTCCTCTCTGAAATCAATAAAAATATATTTTAAAAGAAAGAAAGGAACTCTTTTTGAATCAAATGAATAGGAACATGTAATAATCATAAACTCTAACTCAGAGCACACATTTTACAACACTGATTATGAAAGAGAGCAAAGGCCAACAATAAATCTGTTCTGCTTCATACCATATTCCACTGCCCTGCTGGCCCAGGAGCCACTATGTGATCACTGAGGTTCCCTTTGCTCTTGTATTTAAAGCAATCCATAAAGTCCCAGCCTGCCCACCCAGTCCTATGATTTCAGTCCCTAGGGAAATAAGCTGCTGGGAAAAGGCAATGTACCCAGATCTTAGGAAGCAAAAGATTGCCTTTCACTTATGCAATTAAGTTTGGGGCCCAGGAGTCCATTTATTATAAATACCTCTCACTTTGAAAGGCCTTTTATTCTTAGATTAACACTAGAAAATATGCAAATGAATGGCCTGGCTACAGAACAGCAAGTGACTATCTGTACTAATAAAGGGTAATACGTTAATTAGACCGGGAGATCTTCTGGACAAAGCCATGGTGTCAAGGCCAGGAGGGGAGGGCAGTTGGGGGTGATCAGGCAGCAGGGGGAGTATTTGAAGGCGAACAGGCCAGCAGAGGGGCATTTGGGGGTGATCAGGCCAGCAGGGGGGCAGTTGGGGGCAAGCAGGTCAGTGGGAGAGCAGTTGGAGGCGAGAAAGCTGGCAGGCAGAATGGTTAGGGGCAATCAGGTAGGTAGGCAGGTGAGCAGTTAGGAGCCATTGGCCCCGGATGGTGAGAGGCATGTCCGATTGCCGGTTTAGGCCTGATCCCACAGGGGTCTCAGATTGGAGAGGGTCCAGGTTGGGCTGAAGGACAACCCTCCACCCTGTGCACAAATTTCGTGTAGCAGGCCACTAGTAACTCAAGTTGTTATAAAAACTTGAGCCCTGTTGTGCGTTTACCCAAGGTGTGAAAGCCAGGGGTAAAGGTGCTTGGGGTTCTGGGTAAAAGCATGCTGCTTGCCAATTATGATTTTAAAAAGCTGACAGTTTGCAGCATGGCTCAGTGGTTGAGCATCGACCTATGAACCAGGAGGTCATAATTTGATTTCCCAGTAAGGGTACATGCTCAGCTTGCAGGTTCGATCCCGGTGTGGAGCATGCAGGAGGCAGCTGACCATAATTTTCTCTCATGATTGATGTTTCTATATCTCTCTCCCTCTCCCTTCCTCTCTGAAATCAATAAAGATATATATATATTTTAAAAAGCTGGCAGTTCAGCCACTGTATTTGTAATCCCACTGGAACTCTATGCTTCTCTGTCTTGGGTCATGTCACACCTCATTATGGGTTAGTGCTTCAGTTTGTCCACCAGGAAAATTGGAAATCAACTTTTCTTGAGTTACAATGTAATTTCTTAAATCTTCTACTAGGGATTATGGCACTTTTCAGGATTTCTAGAGCTAGACAGTTTGGATTAGGTTAAGTCTGCTTCTCAAAAACAATCAATACAGCCAAGTAGCAGTGATTTCTCTAAAACTACAGAATCAGGATCATAGCTAATTATTGTGGCCTATTATATGCTGGATATTGTACTAAGCAGTTAACATGGATTAACTCTCCTGATCTTCTCAAAAACCGCCAGAGGTACATATTATTATTAACTCCATTTTGCAACTGATAAAATTGAGACTCTGAGCTCTTCACCTGACAGAAGGTTTCAAAGAGAACTTCGAGGTGATCCTGTCCAACAATTTATTTTGTGTCATGAAATATATTAAAATATGAAAGCTGACTAGTTTCAATACCAACAGACAAAATTCACATGACAGATATTAAATAGAAATTATAATAATCAAAACACTATCTGCAGAATCCATTTTTAGAGTATGAATTATTTTCTATTTTCAGCCAATTTAAGAATTATTGTTATAAAAAAAGTCCCTTGAATTAAATCTGATTTAAGTTTCTTTGCCTTTTCAGGATAGGTCACCTTCTAAATGAAGGCTCCTAGCAAAGAAGGCTGAGCTTCCTCAGTTATGTCCTGGGGTTACTGAGCCATTGGATACTGCCCTGCTTGACAAACACAACCACGTGGCTAGGTGGTATTTGGCACCCAATCACGTATGAAAGTGTCTCAGAAAAATGCTGAGACCTGGGCTTTTGTCTATTTTATTTGACTGCACTTTATATGGAGAGACCATACATGCACATCTTGTTTTGCTACTTCTACACATGCTCTGTAGTCCCAAGCCAAGCCACTTGCTATTCCCTAGCTAGGCTATTCATTTGCATATTTTCTAGTGTTAATCTAAAAATAAAAGGCCTTTCAAAGTGAGAGGCAACACATATTTATTTGATATTTTAAAAAAAGATAGCTATTCATGATGCACTGATTCAAGCAGAAGCCCAAACAGTGTTCCAATTATGAGACAAAGGAAGTGGGTATTTATGAGAAAGGGAAGAGGAACAATTGCATCAATAGAATGAAGGTATTTCTATTGGTGAATATAACATAACATAATGATGCTAATTCTAAACAATGTTTTTAATTTTCAGTATGGTAGTCATCACTCTTGTGGTCATAATATTTGCTTTATTGATGTTTTTGAAAATAGTTCTTTGGGGCACAATGTTGCTCTAGGTCCAGTCCAAAGGCTATTTTGCCCTATTTGAACATCCAAGGCTTGAGGCATAAGACATTCCAGGCAGTTTCTCTGGCATGGCAGCTCTGGCTCCATTTTAAAGTGATTCCTTTTATTATTTTTTACACTAGCTTTGTTGTACTATTACTTTTCCCAGGCCTGCCCTTCCCTGCCTCACTGCCAAGCCATGGTCCTTCAAGATCCAGCCAAGAACACACCTCGTATGCATGCCTTCCCAGATTCCAGCAATCAGCACATTCTGCCTTCTTCTTTGAACTGCTAATGTAGTCTATGTCAAAATCCACAAGGACAGGGATTTTGTCAGTTTAACTCATAGTTGTAGCCTCAGTACCTAGAATAGTGGCACATGATAGGTATTCAAGAAATCATTTTTTGTTTGTTTGTTAAAAAATATATTTTTATTAATTCCAGAGAGGAAGAGAGAAGAGAGATAGAAATAGCAATGATGAGAGAGAATCATTGATTGGCTGCCTCCTGCACACCCCCCCACTGGGAACTAAGCCAGCAACCCCAGCATGTGCCCTGACTGGGAATTAAACTGTGACCTCCTGGTTCATAGATTGTCATGCAACCACTGAGCAACACCGGCTGGGCAAGAAATCATTGTTAAATGAATGCATTATGATGTTTATTTCACAGTATAGTAACTAAGCGTTCACTTGTCTATCTCCATTAGAGGCTATGTCTTGTTTGTCTTTACATTCCTAGCATGGAGCATAGAACACAACACATAATGGGTGTGTGGTAAATGCCCACTGGAGGGTAGAAATGAATGAGAAAATGAATGACCAACATGTGGAATTTGTTCCTTTGGTTTGGCAGAAATGAATTTTGTCTGGATCCAGCCCCTTGCTACCTGGGAGCAATTTCACAGTAATAAATTGTGCAGGGCCTTCCTACCTTGCATTCATTGTTTGTC
Source organism: Lasiurus cinereus (assembly GCA_011751065.1). Taxonomy (NCBI): domain Eukaryota; kingdom Metazoa; phylum Chordata; class Mammalia; order Chiroptera; family Vespertilionidae; genus Lasiurus; species Lasiurus cinereus. Next base: position 31,959,577 of record JAAGEH010000015.1, on the reverse strand, counting down.
CAGCTTCTGGACTGAGTGGGAAGTTCTGGATGGAGCAAGAGTTTAGAAATCACCTGGTTCCTGGACTGCTGCTACATTGTCCATGCTAGAGAACTAGAGAACCAGGGCTTTGGGACACCTCCCTCCACAAATCTTTGTAAAAAGCAGGTATGGCACTATATTGATTGTATCTACTGTCCTGTGAACATAATGCTGCTTATTTGATCATGAACCCCTAACTTGGATCCTTCCAAATAGTAAGTACTTAATCGCTGTCTGGTTGTGATGGTGACGATGCTGAACACTGACTGTCACACAAAATGACTCAGGTCACCCAAGGGGAGAGGAACAGGCATGTTATTGAGGTACCTGAGGACGCTGCCATCAGAAATGTACCAACGGCATACCACATGACTTATTAGGGCTGATTATTCCAGACATACTCCTATGTCTGGGCTTGATGTTCCCCACTCCTAAAGAGAGCCCCTGCTACTGAAAGCCAGTGAGACATGACCCTCTTTGACATGCTCTGAAAGCAAGTGGATTTGTTCCCTCTTTTTCCCTCATGAACCCCTTCTCCTCCACCCCCACCCAGGGGCTTGGTCTCTTACTACTTACCCATCATCATTTCTTGAGCTTTTTACTCTGGGCCAGGCATTCTTCTAATTGTGTATGGATTCTTTTATTTCATCCTTTCAGCAGCTTTATGACGGTCATTTTCTAGGTGAGGATAACCGAGGCACCTGGCAAACCACATATAGCACCTACAGCTTAGAAACCTGAAAGCAGAGCCCCTTCTCACCACCCCTCCGTCCCCCACCGAACCCCTTCATACACACACACACACACACACACACACACAGGGCCAGGAAGCAGTGCGGGAAGGCATGATGCCTGGAAAATAATTGGGAGACTGGATGAAGAGGAGTGGTTCAGACCTGCATGGGGACTGAAGCAACAGCCTAAAGAAAGGCACTTGGTGGAGAGGTTAAGAGCCTGACTCTGCCTGTGTCCAGCTGTGAGATCCTGAGCAAGGTTCTGAGCTCTCATTTCCTCGGCTTGCTCAGCTGTAAAACGGGGTCAAGAATGGCACTGTAGGGCGCATAAAATGAGTAGTTGAGAGCTTAACACAGAATAGACACTTAAGTGCTAAGTGACTGGTTTCTCAGAGGCCAGCCTTGTCCCTTCGGTTGCCTACCCTCCCGTCCTATTCCCTCCCCCCAAACTTTGTAGGAGGGCGCTCTCAGCGTGTTGACTACAATAGTCCTTTGCTGCAGACACAGGAAGTAGCAGAGGAAAACGCCCCGCCCGCCACGGGGTGGGGGTGGGGGAAAGTGGCGGGGCGGGGCGGGGTGGGTGGGTGGGGAGGCGTGGCTGAAGACAGCTAACTAGGAGAGAAAACGTGTTCTTTGCTGGCTTCTTGGCGACTGAAAGCAGTTGGATGTGCAAGGCTGGATGGGAGATACACGCTGAGAAAGCCGCTGCAGCAGCAGCCCACAGCTACCCCCAGTCCCGCCCTTTGGTCTCCGCCTTGGCGCTGCTGCCCAGGCTACTGGGAGTACAGCGTCCTCCATGAAGACTCTTCTCCACCTATTCCAGGCAAAAGCACCGCCGCCAAGAAGCCTGCTTTGAGCACTGCAGCCAATCTTCCAAAGTATCATCCGCACTTGCATAATTTAACACTTGGATAAATGCTGGCTGGTTCCCTAAGTGTATGGATGTATTGGATATCTTGACTCCACAACATCGTGTCTTTTTTTTTAATTAACTCTTTATTATTCAGATTATTACATTTGTTTCTCTTTTTCCCCCTCCATAGCATCCCTTCCCCCGGCTCCCACTCTTCCCTCTACCCTTACCTCCCTCCCATTGACCTCATCCATAGGTGTATGATTTTTGTCCAGTCTCTCCCTGTACACCCCTACCCCTTTCCCCCTGAGAATTATCAGTCCACTCCCTTTCTGTGCTCCTGATTCTATTATATTCACCAGTTTATTCTGTTGATCAATTTTTTAATTCACTTAATTTTTAGATTCACTTGTTGATAGATATGTATTGGTTGTTCATAATTTGTTGTCTTTTACCTTTTTCTTCTTCCTCTTCTAAAAGAGTACCTTTCAGCATTGCATAAAATACTGGTTTGGAGTTGATGAACTCCTTTAGCTTTTTTTGTTTATCTGTGAAGCTCTTTATCTGCCCTTCAAATCTGAATGATAGCTTTGCTAGATAGTGTATTCCTGGTTGTAGGTTCTTGCTATTCATCACGTTGAATATTTCTTGCCACTCCCTTCTGGCCTGCATTGTTTCTGTTGAGAAATCAGCTGACAGTCGTATGGGTGCTCCCTTGTAGGTAATGAACTGTTTTTCTCTTGCTGCTTTTAATATTTTCTCTTTGTCTTTTGCTCTTGGTATTTTAATGATGATGTGTCTTGGTGTAGTCCTCTTCGGATTCCTTTTATATGAGGTTCTGTGTGCTTCCTGGACTTGTAAGTCTATTTCTTTTATGAAATATGTGGGAAGTTTTCAGTCATTATTTCTTTAAATAGGTTTTCAGTATCTTGCTCTCTCTCTTCCTCTGGAACCCCCACAATTCTGATGTTGATACGCTTGAAGCTGTCCCAGAGGCTCCTTACATTATCTTCACATTTTTGGATTCTTTTCTCTTGTTGCTTTTCCAGTTGAGTGTTTTCTGATTCTTTATATTTCACATTTTTTACTTGATTCTTGCCTTCCTCTAGTCTGCTGTTAGGTCTCTGAATAATATTTTTTATTTCAGTCAGTGTATGTTTAATTTCTAGTTGGTCCTTTTCCATCTCTAGTTGGATCTTTTTCATCTTCTTTGGGACTCGCTAACTTTATCCAACTTTTCTAGGATATTCTTGAAAAACCTTATAAGCGTGGTTTTGAACTCTATATCCAGTCGTTTGTTTTCCTCTATTTCTTTTGTTTGTGATCCCTTCCCTTGTCTCAGCATTTTCACTATGTGGGGAGAACTTCTGTGTTGGATTCAGCCTTATGATACCAGACTTGCAAAACCGCAAAAGCCTCTCTGTTGAGCTTGGGATGGGTGGAGTCTCAGGGCTTAAGGGACCACCTTGCCTTCCAGTCAGCCCTGCCCTCCACGGCCCCTGAATTTCACGTGACTGGGTAATCGCTGGAGCGGTCCTTGTGTGCGTACGCACTCTCTCACAGTGCCTCTAGACTGATGCCCCTTTGGCTCCCTTGAGCTCCAGGACCATATGCATCTGGGTCCCCAGGGTTTTGCCTGAAACTGGGGTTTAGTGGAGTTAGAGGTGATGCAGTTGGGAGGGTCTGTCTCCCGCCCACAGGTGAAAGCCAGTAGCACAATCAGCAGTTAGTCCTCTGTGCGTTCGTGCCATCAGACCTCTGATCTTTTGCGACTTCCCTAAATTTCTGTGCACCTCTGCCTTTTCACAGTCCAAACTCCCCTCATATGAGTTTCGGCTAGACCTGGAGTTTAGTGTCATAGGATAAGGAGTTCAATGCCATTGAGAGTCTCCGTCTCCTTCCCGCCAGAGAAAGCCAGCCAAGTTCTTGGACACCGGCTCTCTCCACACGTGTGTCTCCGTACCTCAGCTTTTTGCAGCTCCTCTGGGTCTTCATGAGCCCCTCTCTTTCCTTCTAGTTGTAGAATTTCCACTCAGCCAGCTTTTCTGTGGTTCTGGATGATGTCTGTTCTGTCTTTTAGTTATAGTTTTGAAATTGTTGTGCGAGGCAGCAGTGTAGGTGTTTACCTATGCCGCCATCTTGGATTCTCCTGTAACATCCTGTCTTTTATTTCTTCCCCCCTCACATATGGCCCCTGACGCACTCAGCCACAATGCGAGTGGCCAGCAAACACTTGTCTTGCCTCTATAAGGTGTCCTGTAGCACCCAAAGGAGACTCTCAGGGACCCTGATGTCACAGAGCCTAGGGGTAGCAGAAGAGATGCCAAGCAGAACACCTGCCTGGCCTCAACCATTTTGAGCCTTCCCTTACCAGGGAGAATTGGTATGGCCTGCCTTTGCAGTCAAAGCCTTGTTAACAGAGGAAACCCATCTGCAGAGGAGCCTAATGATGTGGAAACATTTGTTGAGCACCAGCCTCCTTGCAGTGCTCTGTGCTGGGCTCCCAGAATACAGAGAGGTGGTATAAACAGGGTGCCTGCCCTCATGGGAAGGAGCACAGAAAAATGGAAACAGATTTAGAATCAAAAAATTCCCACACAGTAGCTGTGTGAGCTTGGGCTGGCCAGGTCACCTCTGTGAGCTTCAATTTCCTCACATCCGCATCTCTGAGGGGGGTTTGGAGTGGTATGGGGTAGGAGTGGTCAAAGATTAGCCATATCTACAATGTTTTCACTGTCATGAGACTATATTCACCTACTAAGTAATTTAAATTACATAAAAAAATTTAAATCCTCACAAAAGGATATGTTTATTTGATTTTCTTAGAGAAAAGGGATGGGAGAGAGAGAAGAAGAGAGAAACATTTGATTAGTGGCCTTCCATTTGTGCTCCAACCAGGGATTGAACCCACAACCTTTCAGTGTGCAGAAGGATGCTTCAACCAAATGAGCCACACCAGCCAGGGATAAATTACATTTTAAAGTTGAAAAATAAAATGGAGTAGTGACAAATTATAAAATAGTATTTATGAAAGCTCTTTGTTAATTCAAAGAGGCTCCACAAAGGTTCCTCGCTTCTGGTTGCTAAAATACATAATAGGCACTTGTTCAATGCTTCTTGAGGAAACGACAATGTTTCCTGGGTGATGAGGTGAACAGTCAATTTAAGGTGATAGGATCTATATACAAACATGAGTGTCTGATCTGTGCCAAATGACTTGTCCAGATAATTGAGTGGTCTATGAAAGATCAGTCGGGGGCCGAAAACCAGATATTACAGGCTTTATTAAGAGGAAAGAGACCTGCCGGGCTGTCTCAAAAGGGGAAAGCAGCAACCTGTGCAGAGGTAAGCCCTCCTTTTGAGGGGAGGAATGGGAAGGAATGAGGGCTTAGGGCACTCATGAGCGCTGATTGGTGGCTTAATATATGGTCCATATAAGGTACATAATTAGGCACTCAGGTACTTAGGAACAAGGGCTTAGGGTATTTAGCAGGTGCTGATTGGTGGCTTAATGTATAGTCCATATAATGTGCCTGGTTAGGTATTCAGGTATTTCCGGGCTGCAGGTTACATCATGTTTACTGTTATTCCACCCACCAGTTGGGGAAAAAGAGGATCTATCAGTCCAGATGGCAAGTGTTGAATGACCAAAGAGGGGAGCACTCATTGTGGGTAGGTGGAGGCTCTACTTCAAAGTCCAGCCTTGAGAGAGCCTTGCAGACTGGATTGGATTTTGGTTAGAGAAGCATAGGGAAGCCCATCTAGTCAGAGGAAATGGCATTAAAGGTGCAGAGGAAGGAAGGTATGAATTGGTTGAGGACTGCAAGTGTGGAGGGCAGGAAGCTCTGCTTTTGCCCACTGTTTTATCCTCAGTGACTAGTATAGTACTTGGCATATAGTAGACTCTCAGTGTTTGTAGAAGGGGAAGGAAGGCAGGAAGGAAGGAAGGAAGGCAGGAAAGAAGGAAAGAAGGAAAGAGGAGTAGAGAGAAGAAAGGAAGGAGGGAGGGAGAGAAGGAGGGAGGGAAGGAGGGAGGGAGGGAGGGAGGGAGGCAAGGACGACTTCGGTCAAATATCAAAGCTTCCCATAAATTGTGAGAATCAGGACAAGCAGGCAAACAGAAACTAGAAGGACACCGATACTTGAAGTGAGAATATGGTCTCCCCTTCTATATTGGAAGCTTTAAGAATGGGGGACAGAACCATGCCTGGCTTGTATCCTTAGTGTCAAGAGTAGTATCCAGCACATAGAAAAGGCTCTAAGAATATTCATTAAAGTGAATGAGTGGATAAATGTAGTAGTTTGTGGAAAAGGCATGGATTGAGTTTGAGTCCTACCTCTGCCAGTCATTGCCTGGGTGACCATGAGCAAGTTGCCTAACATCTCTGAGACTCGTTTTCTTTCTTTCTTTTAATTTTTTTAATTTACTGATTTTTTCAATTGAGAAAGGAAGAGAAAGAGAGAGAGAAACATAGATTTATTGATCCACTTACTAGTATTCATTCATTGGTTGATTCTTATATGTGCCCTGACCAGGGATTGAACCCGAAACCTTGGTGTATCAGACAACATTCTACCCAACTGAGCTATCCTCCTAGGAATCTGAGACTCATTTTCCTTTCTCTAATAATACACACTTCACAGGATTGTCCTGAAAATTCAATGATATATGTGTATAAAGTGCCTGCTGCCATCCACAAGAACACTTGGTAGGCAACCTTTGATTGGAGCACATTTTAGAGGAGTGCTTTGTATACAGTAGACCATCAGTGAGTATTTTTGGCTGAGAGAAGTTTGAGGACCTTGAACTTTTTGCCCTGTAGGCAGCGGGGAGCCTCATATGCAAAGTGGGGTATTGGCTGATTAGCATGGATCTGGTGTGAGGCATAGGCTGCAGAGAAGAGGGGAAGAGGGTGCAGGTATGGAGGCTGTTGTAACTGTGAAGAGATTAAGATTAGGGTGATGGCAATAGCGATGGAAAGAAAGCGATGAAGGGGGAAAGAGGACAAAAGGACCTTGTTATTCTGAAAGGAGACTGCTAGCAGTTGCCTGCACAGTAAAAGGGGAGATAGGTATGAACTCAGAAAGATGCAGAGAACTGCCAAGTGGGTTTTACTGCTAAAGATCAAGGAGCTATGAGCTGTCTGGAGTCTTAGTCAAAGAGGAGAAGACACCAGAAGACTCTGGGGTTCTGCCATCTCTGGTCAATGAAAGTTACAGTGTCCAATTCCCAGAACCTGCAAGATTTTCAAGCAATGGTATCTTTTCAGGAATATTAGAGACAGCATATACTTTGTTTTTCCTCTTCTCCCCCAACTTTAGAAAAGCATAGTCCACAAGAGGGCAGTGATATCTGGCAGAGTCCAATTTCCCTCATAGATGCTCTACCTGTCCAAACAAGCATGAATAGGATATTGGTGTCATTAATCCTCCCTGCCTGATGAGCAGGAGTGGCCCTACCAGGGTGTGTAAGTTGTGACATAGCCATGAGGTGAGCACTGGGAAGCCACAGAGCTTTGCCTGACTACATGGACATCGATTATTGCTCAGACTTGGGATTGCCTTCTGCTTCTAGCTCCTGTCTGCCTCACTGTTTGCATCTCCGTAACGGGGCCAGAGAAAAGCAGAGTCTGATGCCTAGTGGGCCTGATGGTGTGAGCTCCTGGAAATTGAGATCAATAGGGCAAGTGCCCACTCCAAGCAGAGCCCAGGATTGGGGGTTAGGAAGTGGAAATTCAGGAGAAAAGAAAGATTCCTTTAACAAATTAAATCGAATGGAAAGACAAACTCATACTGGTTCAGAGAGTGGCTTTGGGATCAGAAAGACCTGGATTCAGATCCCAGCTCTACCATTTCTTAGCTCTACTAGTAAGTCCTAAGGCAAGCCTCTTCACTTTCCCGAGCCTCAGTTTCCTCATCTGGAAAATGGAGAGAGTAATAACAGCATCCATCTCACAGGGGTTTCAGTGAGATAATATGTAAATGAGTACCTGGTAAATAGCATTGAATACATGGTGTCTGAAATCCTTGATATTGTTAGTAGTAACAATAAAGCAATATGGTACATATTGAATACAGAAAAAAAAATGTGGAAGACACAGTGGCAGGTAAGTAAGGGTGGGTATTAGCCTGAGTTGTTGAAGGTAAAGAGGTAGAGTTGTGAGAGAAGAGTGGGAAGGGTATTACAGGCAGAGAGAAAGAGGAGGTGTCTTCAGGGTTGGCAGGTGACTTCACTCAGCAGGCCCGCTGGATATGCATTGGCAAGGACAGAAGCTGCTGCAGTGGGGCTGAGCAGCTGCAGGACTGTCAGGGCCAGACACGGAAGCTGCTTAGCTCCTCATCTTAGCATTCAGAAGCTAGGGAAACTCTAGCCGATTTGGCTCAGTGAATAAAGTGTCGGCCTGCGGACCGAATGGTACCGGATTCCATTCTGGTCAAGGGCACATACCTCAGTTGCAGGCTCCTACCCAGCATGGACCCTGGTAAGGGCACTTGCAGGAGGCAACCAATTGATGTTTCTCTCACATTGATAGTTTTCTCTGTCTTTTCCTCTCTCTAAAAATTGATGGAAAAATATCCTCAGGTGAGAATTTAAAAAAAGAAGCTAGAGCAGTGACATGAGGGAAAGAGTGTCTCAGGTAACCGTTAGAAAGACTCTAGCCTTCCAGTCTCAGCATTTTAGAGGACCAAAGCAAATCTATGAGAGCAAGTGTATTAGCCAAAGTTCTCCAGAGAAACAGAGCCAATAAGATATACATAGACGATAGGTAAATAGATGATAGATAGATAGATAGATAGATAGATAGATAGATAGATAGATAGATAGATAGAT
>JAAGEH010000015.1:31901009-31951127 GCA_011751065.1 Lasiurus cinereus | reverse complement strand
GATAGATAGATAGATAGATAGATAGATAGATAGATAGATAGATAGATTTATTATAGGAATTGGCTCGTGCAATTATGAAGACCAAGATCTGCCATCTGCAAGCTGGAAACTCAGGAAAGCTGGTGTTATAACTCAGTTCGACTCCAAAGGCCTGAGTACTAGGAGCACTGATGCCCGATGCCAGAAGAAGATGCATGTCCCAGATCAAGAAAAAAAGCAAATTCACCTTTCCTCTGCCTTTTTGTTCTATTCAGGCCCCCTCAAGAGATTGGATGACACCCATCACCCACATTGGTGAGGATGATCTTCTTTACTCAATCTACTGATTCAAATGCTAATCTCTTCCAGAGACATCTTCACACATACCCAGAATAAGGTTTTACCAGTTGCATGGGTATTCCTTACCCTAGTTGCCACATAAAGTTAACCCTGACCAGGTAGCTCAGTTGGTTGGAGGATTGTACCAATATATTAAAGTTGCTGATTCCAATCCTGGTCAGGGCACATGCAAAAACAACCAATGAGTGCATAGATGGGAAGAAAAACAAGTTGATGTCTCCCTCTCTCTCTCTTTCTATCTCTCCCTCTCCCTCTCTCTCTTAAATCAATAAATTCAAAATATTTTTTTAAAGTTAATCATCACAGCAAGCTCAAGAAGTAAGAGTCCCAGTGCTCTCTCTGCAGGCACAGACCCAGGGGGAATAAACAAAAATACCGAATAAAGGAGTCGGAAGGTTCTTTTGTTCTGGGCCCCACACTGGTACCTAGAATTCCAAGATGAGATCCAATGGGACCTAGGAATCAGTTTCTACACAAAAAAAAACCCCTCAGCTTTCAGCTGCAACAGGCTCATCCCCAGGCCAGTGTCTTCCTTATTCTCATCCCAGGGCAGTAAACTAAAAGGAGTTTCTTGCCAGGCTAGCATTGTTCAGTGGTTGAGCATCCACCTATGAACCAGGAGGTCAGGGTACATGCCCAGGTTTCAGACTCAATCCCCAGTGTGGGGTGTGCAGGAGACAGCCAATCCATGACTCTCTCAATTGCTGTTTCTTTCTCTCTCTCCCTCTCCCTTCCTCTCTGAAATCAACAAACATATAATTTTTTCAAAATAAAAGGAGGTTCTTGAAATTTTCAATCCCTGGTCCTGGTCTAAGGTTTTTATTTCCATGCGGATTTTATAAGCTTAACTTTCCTCATTAGCAAATGTTTTTAGGGCCCTGACTCAGGGACAGCAGAACTGGGCTCATTTCCTGTCTGCCAGAATGGTAGGTGCCCATATAACCTTTGGTTACACAGGCCCTCAGAGAGAAGCCTTGGTCTAAGTAGCCCCAAACATGAGATAATAGAAAAGCTTTTTATACTTAATAGAAAAGCCTTTTATACTTAGGTTTGGGATACTCCAAGTGATTTTTTGGCAGCATATTTCCCTTCCTAAATAGGGTTGAATTAGGCTAATATTAAAATTAACTTTATGAGAGGCAGTCCAGCAGAGTGGTTAAAAGCCTTTACAGCAGGGGTGGGGAATCTTTTTTTCTGCCAAGGGCCATTTGGATATTTATAGCATTCTTGGGCCATACAAAATTATCAACTTAAAAATTAGCCTGCTATATTTGGTAAAACATTTAATTAGCTCACTTTAAAAAAAAATATATATATATATATATATATATATATATATTTTTTTTTTTTTTTTTACAGAGAGGAAGGGAGAGGGATAGAGAGTTAGAAGTATCAGTCAGCTGCCTCCTGCACACCCCGAACTGGGATGTGCCTGCAACCAAGGTACATACCCTTGACCAGAATCAAACCCGGGACCTTTCAGTCTGCAGGCCGATGCTCTATCCACTGAGCCAAACCAGTTTCGGCTAATTAGCTCACTCTTAATGCTTTGGCCGGGCCAGACCAAATGATTTCTCAGGCTTTATACAGCCCCCAGGTTGGATGTCACCCTTGCTTTATAGCAACAGCAGTTATGAACTCATAACCACATAGTCTGGTTTCCAATTCAGTCACCACCACTTACTAGCTGTTTATGTCTCTCAGGCTGAGTTTCTTCAACTGTAAGACAAAGAAAGCTGGAGTCCCTTCCTCCTTGGGTGTTTCGTGGAAAGCATTTGGCCCAATGCCTGGCCCCTTGGAAACCTTCCACAACAGGGATGGGATGATCCTGATTATCATCACATTGTTATGATTTAAAAGGCACCTTTTAAATATTTTTTACTGATTTCAGAGAGAAAGGGAGAGAGTGAGAGAGCTAGAAACATCAATGATGAGAAAGAATCATTGATTGGCTGCCCCTTGCACGCCCCCAACTGGGTACCGAGCCCACAACCCAAACATGTGCCCTTGACTGCAATCAAACCTGGGATCCTTCAGTTCACAGGCTGACACTCTATCCACTGAGCCAAACCAGCTAAGGCTAAAAGGAACCTTTTAAATGGGAGAGGCATGTGAGGGAAAGTCAGACCAGAATTAAAAACTGTCAGTATACAATCCAGAAAAAAACACTCATGCTACAAAATTTAGGTGTTCCACTTATTATCCTGAAAGCTACCAGAACCTGCTTTCTGGACCCTTGTTATCAGGTTTGTGCTGGTTCTCCAGCATGTTCAGGCTGGAGTGAGCAGGTGGTTTGGCCTGTGACCAGCTGGACACAAATCCTGTTGGGAACACCTCTCTGCTGGGGGCGGGTTTGGCTGGGAACAGACATTTGCAAGGTGAATGGTTGTTACCGGGAAGTCACCTTTGTCTGTGAAGTGGGGGAGGAGGAGGCCAAAGTCTGTGGAAAGACAAAGTCACTCTGCCTTGGGCAGGGGTTACCTGCCTCCACATTCTTGCCAGATTATCAGTTTGCCCATGCGACGGTTTGGAAAAAAGACTTGAAAACACATGTTTTGTTTTATTTTTTAACTAGGACTTGGTAAAAGGACCTCGGGAAATAAGTGTCATGGCTTTAGCTTAACTCTGTCCAACACCAGGAAGACAAATTGGTAAATTCAGTCTTTGTGTCCTGGTTCCTCCATTGTTGTCAACAACCCAAGCACTTTGAACACTTTGAAACCCTTGTTTCCTTTTAGGCTTTGTTTGTTTGTTTGTTTGTTAATCCTCATCATTTTCCATTGACTTTTAGAGAGAGTGGAAAAAAGGAGGAGAGACAGAGAAACATCGAGGTGAGAGAGACACATTGATTGGTTGTCTCCTGCACGTGGGGTAGAGCCTACAACCCAGATATGTGCTCTTGACCAGAATTGAACCCAGGACCCTTCAGTCTTTGGACAGACGCTCTTTCTCCTGAACCAAACTGGGTAGGGCTGAACACACTCTTGTGATGTCTTGTTTTTCTATTTACATCTCCATTTACACACCTACATTTTTTTCTCTCCCTCTAACCTCATTTTTTGTGTATGTAACATGTGCCTCTGATACCAAATTCCGAAGGTACTAAGAGTTTGCAGTGACAAGTTAGTCTCCTACCCACCACTGTTCCCTAACCACCCACTGGTAATCTGCTCCCCTCCAGAGATAGTCTATGCATGTACAAGCATATGTTATGTTAGCACAAATGGTAGCATTCCGATTCATATTGGTATTCCCAGTGCCCAACAGAGTGCCAAACACATAAGTCTTCAAAAAAGTTGGGTGTCTGAATATTTGCTCCAAAGTTTATGGTTTTCATTCCAGCTCTGAGAGTCTGCACTGTCTAGTTATTCCCACCCACATATTCATATATTGCCTGTTTGGACTCGCAGTTCTGGCTTTACTTGCTCAGGATTGAGATTTACAAAGAGGCCACTGGGGCCTTGCTTACTATAAACAACTCATTCTCTTTCACAAGACAACTTGAAACAACACCCTGGTGCACTCATTTCTTCCTGCTCTGTTCAGTGTCAAGCCAAAGCTTAGCTCTGGCTCCACTTTGGTGGTGGTTGTTGCCTGGAGTATAGTTAACAGAGGTTTTGATGCCATGATCATCTTTGGGGAGTCTGTAAGCACACTCATCTCAAAATGTTGGCTCAGGAAATAAAATGCAGAAGTTTCTGAACTACTGGGGTATGCCTCAGCCCCTGCCAGAGCTGGCTTTTCCAGAAGCATCCAGACAGTGCCTTCATTAGAATATCTCTCTCTCTCTCTCTCTCTCTCTCTCTCTCTCTCTCTCTCTCTCTCCTCTCCTCCCCCATAGATATGCTCTCTTACAAATGTGACTAGAGGGCAGGCTGGACTCCCTCACTTGATCCGTATAAAAAAGACTAAAAAGCCTGACCACAGTGGCTCAGTCAGTTGGGTGTCATACTGTACACTGAAGAGTTGCTGGTTTGATTCCCAGTCAGGGCACATGCCAGCTGGGGATCTTGGGTGAGGATTTTTTTATAAGCCTAAAGCCCCTTGCTGGTTTTGGCTCAGTTTACAGAGCATCGGCCTGTGGACTGAAGGGTCCCAGGTTTGATTCCAGTCAAGGTCACATGCCTGGGTTGCAGGCTCTATCCCCAGCAGGAGGCATGCAGGAGGCAGCCAGTCAATGATTCTCTCTCATTACTGATATTTCTCTCTCCCCCTTTCCCTTCCTCTCTAAAATCAATAAAAATACATTTTAAATAAATAAATAAGCTTAAAGAATAAAGGAGCCCTAACCAGTTTGGCTCAGTGGATAGAGGGTCAGCCTGCAGACTGAAGGGTCCCAGATTCGATTCCGGTCAAGGGCATGTACCTTGGATGTGGGCACATCCCCATTAGGGGGTGTGCAGGAGGCAGCTGATAAATGTTTCTTTCTCATCAATGTTTCTAACTCTCTAGTCCTCCCTGCCTCTCTGTAAAAAAAAATCAATAAAATATATATTTTAAAAAACATTTAAGATAGTCCCTGGCCCTAGCTGGTTTGGCTCAGTGGATAGAGCATCAACCTGCATACCAAAGGGTCCCAGGTTTGATTCTAGTCAAAGGCTCATGCCTGAGTTGTAAGCCTGAACCCCAGTGTTGGGCATGCAGGAGGCAGCTGATTAATAATTCTCTCACATCACTGATGTTTCTATGTCCCTCTCCCTTCCTCTTTAAAATCGATAAAAGTATATATTTTTTAAAAGATAGTCCCTGGAATATGGTAAATGCTATATAAGTGCTTTTAAAAAAATTTGTATGTATTTTTCTTCAGTTATTTTTAATGACACAATGCATGAATACAACTATATATATTTTTATTTATTTTTAAATATATTTTTATTGATTTCAGAGAGGAAGGGAGAGAGAGAGAGAGAGGTATCAATGATGAGAGAGAACCATTGATCGGCTGCCTCCTGCATGCCCCTTCTGGGGATCGGACCCACAATCCAGACATATGCCCTTAACTGGAATTGAACCCAGGACCCTTCAGTCCCCAGGCCGATGATCTATCCACTGAGCCAAACCAGTTTGGGCACAACTGTATTTTTTAATTCAGCCATGCATTGTACAACACCGCCCCTAGTTCCCTAGGCAAGCACTATCAGCAGTTTGGAACATGTTCTTCTAGACTCTGTTCTTTGCCATATGTGCCTATAAGTTACAGCACATATATTATTGATAGATAGGATCAGTCTATTTTCCACTAAGATTGTGGCTACACATCTACCAGTGGTGAGCGGGTCTGTGTTCAGTACTTCAATTGTGGATGTGGTCAACCTTTATAATATTTTCTCAACCTGATAAGTAAAAGTCAACTCATGGTTCTAAGCTATATTTCTCTGATTATGTAGAACTCAAAATCTCTCAGTCTTTCCCTCTATGTGTTCTTGTATTAGACCCATTCCTCCCATCCTCTGGTTGTAAGTTTCAATGCTCTCACATACTTATCTGGGGCCCCTTGGTGCATTTTTTTTCCTATTGGGAAAAAGCTGAATGTTGTTTTACATGGTGCATCTCCAACACAGAAAGGAAAAAAAAATAATTTCTTTATTAAGGTGTTACATATGTGTCCTTATTCTCCCCTTAGCTCCCATCTCCCCCAACTCATGCATTCACCCCCCTGTTGTCTGTATCCATTGGTTAGGCCCATATGCATGCATACAAGTCCTTTGGTTGATCTCTCCCCCTTAAGCCCACCCTCTCTTAACTTCCCTCCAAGGTTTGATGGTCTGATCAACGTTTCTATGTCTCTGGAACTGTTTTTGTCCATCAGTTTATGTTGTTAATTATATTCCAAAAATGAGTGAGATCATGTGATACTTATCTTTCTCTGACTGGCTTATTTCACTTAGCATAAGGCTCTCCAGTTCCATTCATGTTGTTGCAAATGGTAGGAATTCCTTCTTTTTTTAGCACAGCATAGTATTCCATTGTATAGATGTAGCACAGTTTTTTTGTTTTTTTATTAATTTTTTATACATATCTCCCCATTGCCCCCCTCCCTCCCAGGCATAACCCACTCCCCCAGTGTCTATGTTCATTGGTTATGCTTATATGCATGCATACAAGTCCTTTGATTGATCTCTTATCTACCTCACCTAACTTTAATCTTCCTGCTGTAATTTCACAGTCTGTTCGAAGCTTTACTGTCTCTGTATCTATCCTTTTGTTCATCAGTTTATAATGTTCTTTATTATCCACAAATGAGTGACATCATGTGATGCTTCTCCTTCATTGACTGGCTTATTTCACTAAGCATAAGGCTCTCCAGTTCCAACCAGGTTGCTGCAAATGGTAAGAATTCTTTCTTTTTAATGGCAGCATAGAATTCCATTGTAGCACAGTTTTTTAACTCACTCATCTGCTGATGGACACTTAAGCTGTTTCCAAATCTTAGCTATGGTAAATTGTGCTGCTATGAACATAGGAGTGCATATATCCTTTGTGATTGATGTTTCTAGCTTCTTCGGATATATTCCTACAAGTGGTATTACTGGGTCAAATGGGAGTTCCATTTTTAGTTTTTTTGAGGAAACTCCATACTGTTCTCCACAGTGGCTGCACCAATCTGCATCCCCACCAGCAGTGCACCAAGGTTCCTTTTTCTCTGCATCCTCGCCAACATTTGTCATTTATTTATTTGTTGATTATAGCCTTTCTGACAGGTGTGAGATAGTACCTCATTGGTGTTTTGATTTGCATCTCTCAGATAATTAGTGACTTTGAGCATGTTTTCATATGTCTCTTGGCCTTCCTTCTGTTTTCTTTAGAAAAATCTCTATTTAGATCTATTGCCCATTTCTTGATTGGATTGTTTATCTTCGTTTTGTTGAGTTGTATGAGTTCTCTGTAAATGTTGGACGTTAAACCCTTATCAGTGATAACATGAGCAAATATGCTCTCCCATGTAGTGGTCTTTCTTGTTTTGTTGATAGTTTCTTTTGCTGTGCAAACCCTTTTTATTTTGATGTAGTCCCATTTCTTTATTTTCTCTTTATTTTCCATTGCCCTAGGAGCAGTATCAGTGAAGAAGTTCCTTTGGCATATGTCTGAGATTTTGCTGTCTGTGGATTCCTCTAGTATTTTTATGGTTTCTCATCTTATGTTTAAGTCCTTTATCCATTTTGAGTTTATTTTTGTGTATAGTGTAAGTTGGTGGTCCAGTTTCATTTTTTGCATGTATCTGTCCAATTTTCCCAACACCAATTATTAAAGAGACTGTCTTGACTCTGTATTATGTTCATGCCTCCTTTGTCGAATATTAATTGGGCATACTGGTTTGGGTCAATTTCTGGGTTCTCTATTCTAGTCCATTAATCTATATGTCTGTTCTTGTGCCAGTACCAGACTGTTCTGAGAACAGTGGTTTTGTAATATAGCTTCATATCTGGTATTGAGATGCCACCTACTTTATTCTTCTTTCTCAGGATTGCTGTGTCTATTCGGGGTCTATTTTTATTCCAGGTGAATTTTTGGAGAGTTCTTTCTAGGTCTGTGGAATATACTGTTGGTATTTTAATAGGGTAGTGCATTGAATCTATAGATTGCTTTGGGTAGAATGGATATTTTGATGATGCTAATTTTACCAATCCATGAACATGGTATGTTCTTCGATCTGTTTATGTCTTCCTCTAACTCTTCTTTCAGTGTCCTATAATTTTTTGCATATAGGTCTTTTACCTCCTTAGTTAAGTTTATTCCTAGGTAACTTAATTATTTTGGTGTGATGGTAAATGGGATTGCTATTTTAGTCTCTCTTTCTGTAAGTTCACTATTGGTGTACAGAAATGCCATTGATTTCTTGGCATTAATTTTGTATCCTGCTACATTGCCGAATTCATTTATTAAGTCTATTAGATTTTGATGGGGTCTTTCAGGTTTTCTATGTACAGTATCATGTCATCTGCGAATAAGGACAGTTTTACTTTTCCTTTTCCAATTTGGATGTCTTTTATTTCTTCTTGTCTGATATCAATGGCTAGTACTTCCAGTACTATGTCAAACAGAAGTGGTGAGAGTGGGCATCTGTGTCTTGTTCCTGTTCTTAAGGAAAATGGTTTTAGTTTTTGTCCATTGAGTGTGATGCTGGCTATGGGTTTATTGTATATGGCTTTTATGATGTTGAGGTATGATCCTTCTATTCATACCTTGCTGAGAGTTTTTATCAAGAAAGGGTGTTGGATTTTGTCCCAATTGATGCTTTTTCTGCATCAATTGATACGACTATGTGATTTTCCCAATTTGTTTATGTGATGTATCACGTTTATTGATTTGCGGATAATGTACCATCCTTGCATTCCTGGGATAAATCCTGCTTGGTCATGGTGTATGATCTTTCTGATGTACCACTGGATGCAATTTGCTAGGATTTTGTTAAGGATTTTGGCATCTATGTCCATGACAGATATTGGCCTGTGATTCTCTTTCATTGTGTTGTCTTTATCTGGTTTTGTTATTAGGGTGATGCTGGCTTCATAGAATGAGTTTGGAAGTGTTCCTCCTCTTTAATTTTTTTGAATAGTCTAAGGATAGGTTTTAATTCTTCCTTGAATGTTTGGTATAACTCTCCTGTGAAGCCATCTGGGCCTGGGCTTTTGTTTGCTGGAAGCTTTGTGATGACTGCTTCCATTTCTTCCATAGTTATTGGCCTATTGAAATTTTTAGAATCTTCCTGATTGAGTTTTGGAAGGTTGTATTTTAAGAATGTGTCCATTTCCTCCAGGTTGTCCAGTTTGTTGGAATAGAGTTATTCATAATATTTTTTAAATAATCCTTTGTATTTCTGTGGGGTATGTTGTTATTTCGCCTCTACCATTTCTGATTTTGTTTATTTGAGTCCTCTCTCTTTGCTTCTTGGTAAGCCTGGCTAGAGGTTCATCAATCTTGTTTATCCTTTCAAAGAACTAGCTTTGGTTTCATTGATCTTTTGTATTTTTTTCTCTATGTCATTTATTTCTGCTCTAATCTTTTAAAAAATATATATTTTATTGATTTCTTACAGAGAGAAGGGCAAGGAATAGAGAGTTAGAAACATCGATGAGAGAGAGACATCAATCAGCCGCCTCCTGCACGCCCCCTACTGGAGATGTGCCAGCAACAAAGATACATGCCCTTGACTGAAATCGAACCTGGGACCTTTCAGTCTGCAGGCCGACGCTCTATCCACTGAGCCAAACCGGTCTTGGCATCTGCTCTAATCTTTATTATCTTCTTCCTTCTACTCACTCTGGGCTTTTCTTGTTGCTTTCTTTGTAATTCTTTGAGTTGTAGCATTAGATACTTTACTACCATTTTTTATTGTTTTTTGAGGTGAGCCTGTAGAGCTATAAACTTCCCTCTCAGTACTGCTTTCATTGTGTCCCATAGGTTTTGGATTGTTATGTTTTTATTGTTATTAGTTTCCAGAATATTTTAAAATTTTTTTTTATCTCATTGGTAACTCAATCAATATTTAATAACATGCTATTCAGCTTCCAAGTGTTTGAGTGCTTTGGATTGTTTTTATTGTAGTTTATTTCCTTTTTTTTATTATTGATTTTTTACAGAAAAGAAGGGAGAGGGATAGAGAGTTAGAAACATCGATGAGAGAGAAACATAGATCAGCTGCCTCTTGCACACCCTCTACTGGGGATGTGCCCGAAACCAAGGTACATGCCCTTGACCAGAACTGAACCTGGGACCTTTCAGTCCACAGGCCAATGCTCTATCCACTGAGCCAAACCAGTTTTGGCTATTGTAGTTTATTTCTAATATTATGCCATTGTGGTCTGAAAAATTGCTTGGTATGATTTCAATCTTCTTGAATTTGGGTAGACATTGCTTGTGACCCAGTATGTGGTCTATTTTTGAAAATGTTCCATGTGCACTTGAGAAGAAGATATATTCTGCAACTTTGGGATGAAATGTTCTGAAGATGTCAATTAAGTCTATCTGATCTAGTGAGTCATTTAGGATTATTGTTTCTTTTCTGCTTTTTTGTCTAGAGCAGCGGTTCTCAACCCTTTTTAATGCTGTGGCCTTTTAATACAGTTCCTCATGTTGTGGTGACCCCCAATCTTAAAATTATTTTCATTGCTACTTCATAACTGTAATTTTTGCTACTGTTAATGAATCATAATGTAAATATCTGTTTTCAGATGGTCTTAGGCAACCTTGGTAGCAGTTTTCAACTTGTGGGTCACAACCCACAAGTTGAGAACCGCTGCTGTAGAGCCTAAGACCATCGTAAAACACAGATATTTACATTATCACTTTGAGGTCTATTTTGTCAGATATAAGTATTGCTACCCCAGCTTTTTTTTTTTTCATTTCCATTTGCCTGAAAGGTATATTTCCATCCCTTTACTTTCAGTCTGTGTGAGTCCCTTGTTCTGAGGTGGGTCTCTTGTATACAGCCTATATAAGGGTCATGTTTTCTTCTTTTATTATTTTTTTATTTTTTTCTGTTTTTATAGATTTTTTAAATTAATTTTTTATACATATCTCCCCATTGCCCCCCTCCCTCCCAGGCATACACCAACCCCCCAGTGTCTATGTTCATTGGTTATGATTATATGCATAGATACAAGTCCTTTGATTGATCTCTTATCTACCTCACCTAACTTTAATCTTCCTGCTGTAATTTCACAGTCTGTTTGAAGCTTTACTGTCTCTGTATCTATCCTTTTGTTCATCAGTTTATAATGTTCTTTATTATCCCCCAATGAGTGCGATCATGTGATGCTTCTCCTTCATTGACTGGCTTATTTCACTAAGCATAAGGCTCTCCAGTTCCAACCAGGTTGCTGCAAATGGTAAGAATTCCTTCTTTTTAATGGCAGCATAGAATTCCATTGTGTAGATGTACCACGGTTTTCTGATCCACTCATCTGCTGACGGGCACCTAGGCTGTTTCCAAATTGTGGCTATTGTAAATTATGCTGCTATGAACATAGGGGTGCATAAATCCTTTCTGATTGGTGTTTGTAATTTCTTAGGATAAATTCCTAAGAGTGGGATTACAGGGTCAAATGGGAGATCCATTTTTAGTTTTTTGAGGAAACTCCATACTGTTCTCCACAGTGGCTGCACCAGTCTGCATTCCCACCAACAGTGCACAAGGGTTCCTTTTTCTCCGCATCCACGCCAACACGGGTCATGTTTTCTTATCCATTCAGCCACTCAATGTCTTTTGCTTGGAGCATTTAGTCCATTTATGTTTAAAGTTATTATTGAAAGGTGCTTGTTTGTAGCCATTTTTATTTCTTGAGGCTGTGTTCCTTCTTACCTTTTTGTTTCTTCTCTTTACAGCATTCCCTTTAGCATTCCTTGCATTGCTGGTTTGGTAGTGATAAACTCCCTTAGTCTTTTTTTTTCTCTGTGAAGCTCCTGATTTCCCCTTCAATTTTGGTTTATAGTCTTGGATTAAGTCCCTGCTTTGCATTACTTTGTATATCTCTTTCTATTCCCTTCTAGCTTGATGTGTTTTTGTTGAGAAATCATTTGATCATATGATGGAGTTCCTTTGTAGGTAACTCTCTGTCTCTTGCAGCTTTTAAGATTCTCTCTTTGTCAATAACATTTGCCATTGTAATTTTGGCTTGTCTTGGTGTGGGTTTTTTGGAATTAATCTTGCTTGGTACTCTGTACTTGAGTAAATTTTTTCTTCCCCATATCAGGAAATTTTTCTGTTATTATTTCTTCAAATAAATTTTCTAATCCTTGCTGTTCTTCTTGACCTTCTTGCAGCCCTATTATACATATGTTATTTCATTTTGCATTGTCCCAAAGCTCCCTTAGGCTCTTCTCCTGCTTTTTAGTTTTTTTCTCTAGTTGCTATTCAGATTGGGCTTGTTTCTGTACTTGATCTTCTAACTTGCTAATTCGATCCTCTGCTTCTTTAGTCTACTGTTGAAGCCGTCCATGGTGTTTTTGTTTTTGTTGTTTTTTAAGAAATAAATCTTTATTGTTCAGTTTATTACAGATGTTCCTCTTTTTTTTCCACCATAGCTCCCCTCCACCTGATTCCCCACCCCTCACCCCATGCCCTTACCCCTTGCCACTGTCCTCATCTATTTGGTGTAAGATTTTTGTCCAATCTCTTCCCACAACCTCCTCACCCCTTTCCCTCCGAGAATTGTTAGTCCATTCCCTTTCTATGTCCCTAATTCTATTATATTCATAAGTTTATTCTGTTCATCAGATTTTTCATTCATTTGATTTTTAGATTCACTTGTTGATAGGTATGTATTTGTTATCACTTTGTTGTTCATAATTTTTATCTTTACCTTTTTCTTCTTCTTCCTCTTCTTAAAGAATATCTTACAGCATTTCAAATAATCTTGGTTTGCTAGTGATGAACTCCTTTAGCTTTTTCTTGTCTGTGAAGCTCTTTATCTGACCTTTAATTCTGAATGATAGCTTTGGTGGGTAGAGCACTCTTGGTTGTAGGTTCTTGCTATTCATCACTTTGAATATTTCCCACCATTTTCTTCTGGCCTGCATAGTTTCTGTTGAGAAATCAGCTGACAGTCATATGGGTACTCCCTTGTAAGTAACTAACTGTTTTTCTCTTGCTGCTTTCAAGATTCTCTCTTTGTCCTTTGCCCTTGGCATTTTAATTATGATGTGTCTTCGTGTGGTCCACTTTGGATTTCTTTTGTTTGGGGTACTATGCTCTTTCTGGACTGGTAAGTCCATTTCTTTTACCAGGTAGGGAAAGTTTTCAGTCATTATTTCTTCAAATACGTTTTCAGTATCTTGCTCTCTGTCTTCTTCTGGAACTCCCATAATTCTGATGTTGATCCTCTTTTTTTAATTAATTTTTATTAATTTTTTATACATATCTCCCCATTGCCCCCCTCCCTCCCAGGCGTACCCCGACCCCCCAGTGTCTGTGATCATTGGTTATGTTTATAAGCATACAAGTCCTTTGATTGATCACTTATTTACCTCACCTAACTTTAATCTTTCTGCTATAATTTCACAGTCTGTTTGATGCTTTATGATTTTTGTCCTCCTGAGAATTATCAGTCTACTCCCTTTCTGTGCTCCTGATTCTATTATATTCACCAGTTTATTCTGTTGATCAGATTTTTAATTCACTTAATTTTTAGATTCACTTGTTGACAGATGTGTATTTGTTGTTCATAATTTTTTGTCTTTTACCTTTTTCTTCTTCCTCTTCTAAAAGGGTACCTTTCAGCATTTCATATAATACTGGTTTGGAGTTGATGAACTCCTTTAGCTTTTTCTTCTCTGTGAAGGTCTTTATCTGCCCTTCAATTCTGAATGATAGCTTTGCTGGATAGATTATTCTTGGTTGTAGGTTCTTGTTGTTCATCATGTTGAATATTTCTTGCCACTCCTGTCTGGCCTGCATCGTTTCTGTTGAGAAATCAGCTGACAGTCGTATGGGTGCTCCCTTGTAGGTAATAAACTGTTTTTCTCTTGCTGCTTTTAATATTCTCTCTTTCTCTTTTGCTCTTGGCATTTTAATTATGATGTGTCTTGGTGTAGTCCTCTTTGGGTTCCTTTTCTTTGGGGTTCTGTGTGCTTCCTCGACTTGTAAGTCTATTTCTTTTACCAGATGTGGGAAGTTTTCAGTCATTATTTCTTTAAACAGGTTTTCAGTATCTTGCTCTCTCTCTTCTTCTGGCACCCCCACAATTCTGATGTTGGTATGCTTGAAGCTGTCCCAGAGGCTCCTTACATTATCTTCACATTTTTGGATTCTTTTCTCTTCTTGCTTTTCCAGTTGAATGTTTTCTGCTTCTTTATATTTCAAATTTTTGACTTGATCCTTGCCTTTCTCTAGTCTGCTGTTAGTACTCTGCATAATAGTTTTTATTTCAGTCAGTGTATTTATCATCTCCTCTTGGGTCTCACTAAATTTATCCATCTTTTCTAGCATATTCTTGAAAAACCTTATAAGCGTGGTTTTGAACTCTATATCCAGTCGTTTTTTTTCCTCCATTTCTTTTGCTTGTAATCCCTTCCATTGTCTCGGCATTTTCACTGTGCCGGGGAAACTTCTGTGCTGGAATCAGCCGCAGAAGCCTAGGTTGAGCTTGGGAGGGGTGGAGTTTCAGGGCTTAAGGGACCACCTTGCCTTCCAGTCGGCCCCGCCCTCCACGGCCCCTGAGTCTCACGTGACTGGGTAATGGCTGGAGCGGTCCTTGTGTGCGCACCCGCAGCGCCTCTAATCGCTGCCTTTCCGGCTCCCCTGCGAACCAGGACCACACGAGTCTAGGTCCCCAGGGTTTCGCCCAAAACAGGGGCTCAGTGGACTCAGAAGTGGCACAGTTCGGAGGGTCTGTCTCCCGCCCACTCGCGAAAGCCAGCGGCACAATCAGCAATCTGTCCTCCGCGTGGTTCCGTGCGCGACCAGACCTCCGATCCTTTGCAACTCCCCTAAATTTCCGTGCACTTCTCCCTTTTCATAGTCCAAACTCCCCCCGTATGAGTCTCGGCTGGATCTGGGGTTTAGTGTCGTAAGATAAGGGGTTCAATGCCGTTGGGAGTCTCCGTTTCCCTCCCGCCAGAGAAAGCCAGCCAGGTACTCCGGCACCCGCTCTCTCAGCGCGTCTCCGTACCTCAGCTTTTTGCAGCTCCTCTTGGTCTCCGTGAGCCCCTCTCTTTCCCTCTAGTTGTAGAACTTCCACTCAGCCAGCTTTCCTGTGGTTCTGGATGATGTCCATTCTGTCTTTTAGTTGTAGTTTTGAAATTGTTGTGCGAGGCAGCAGTATAGGTGTTTACCTATGCCACCATCTTGGATTTCTCCTCTGATGTTGATCCTCTTGAAGTTGTCCCAGAGGCTCCTTACACTGTCTTCACATTTTTGGACTCTTTTTTCTTTTTGTTTTTCTGGTTGGGTGTTTTTTGCTTCCTCATATTTCAGATCTTTGGTTTGATTGTTGGAGTCCTCTAGTGTGCTGTTGGATTTCTGTATATTATTCTTTATTTCAGATAGTGTATGCTTAATTTCTGACTGGTCCTTTTACTTTTTTTTTTTTGGCATTCTCATTAAGATCCTTGAAGGTCTTACTAAGTTTCTCAGAGGTCTCATTAAGTTTCTCAGTGGTTTGTAGAAGATTCTTGAGTAACCTTATAAATGTGGTTTTGAACTCTATGTCCACTAGTTTGCTTTCCTCTATTTCTTTCATTCGTTACAAGTTTCTTTGTCTCCACATTTTGGGTGCTTCCCTGTGTTGATGGAGTGGCTTTGTGTGCTAGTTGTCCTTTAGGGCCCAGTAGCTTCTCACCAATCACCTGAGGTAGACACTCTTGGTGTACCCCTTTGTGGGCTGGGTACACAGTCTTGTTTTAGTTAATCCTTGATTGCTATTGGTACAGTGGGAGGAATTGACCTCCAGGACAATTGACTGTGAGGATTAGCTGTGTCTATGATGGAAGAACTGCTATGCTAGAGATACCCCTATGGGGCAGGACTTACTTCAGTGGGGCTTTGGTGCTCACTGAGTCTGCCTCTTGAGTGTGTCATTTATGTATGTGAGGAGTTGAAATCTGGTGTCGTCTCACACTGACCTCTCAGTACACTGGTTCCTGAATCTCAAAGGAGGTGCACCTCAGCTAGTGTCTGAGCCCATCCAGCAGGAACTATAGGGAGATCTGCAGATTTCTCCTCTTTGCTTGGAGTTTTTCCAACCCAGTTGCAATTTGTTAGATTAAGCTAGAGGGCAGGCCATTCATATGCAAAAGCTGCTGCACACAGCTAAGTGGGTTTTTAAATTGGGCAGGGCAGGGTCTCAGGAAATTGCTAGGCTAGGGCATGGCAAACAGTGCTGGCTGCCAGTCAGCCCTCTCTATGTCTCTGTGTTTCCACATCCCAGTGTCTAGCATCCCAGGCCCCAGTGCAGTAAACAATGATTCCTGTGTGCACCTCTGCCAGAGAGCCACCCTCTCTTTCTGATCCGATGGCTGACAGTCCAGTTTCTCCCTGTATGTGTCTGGGTCCCCAGAATATCACCAGAAACTGGAGTTCAGAGCAGTTGGGAACTTGTAACTCCCTCCCAATTGAAAAAAAAACAGCTCATGCCAGCCCGATTCACATGTGCACGTCTCTGTACCTGTGCCTTTTTGAGCCTCTGCACATCCTACCAGGTCTCAATGCAGTTTTTTCTTTCCTTCTAGTTGTAGAACTTCCACTCTGCCAGCTTTCCTGTGGTTCTGGGGCATAGTCGTTTTGTCTTTTAGTTGTAGTTTTGGTGTGGTTGTGAGAGGCAGTACGTATACCCTGTTTCCCCAAAAGTAAGACATCCCCCGAAAATAAGACCTATTTCCAGTTTTGCCTCTCGCTGTAATATAAGGCATCCCCCTGAAAATAAGACCTCTCCAATAATAAGGCCTCCCCTGAACATAAAGGCTCCCCGGAATATAAGGCCCCCAAAGCTACCATAAGGCCTCTGATTTAAAGAGACCTCACACTGCCTGAACAGCTCCGGCTGTGCTGCGGCCAATCAGTGAGCTGGTTTGTGATGACAACTACTACCATGCCGTATACAGGTAATAAATTTCCTTTTTTTTTTTTTGTTCAACAATAAATGTGTACCGTATTCTTCTTCATGGAAAAATAAGACATCCCCTGAAAATAAGACCTAGCGCATCTTTGGGAGTAAAAATTAATATATGACACTGTCTTATTTTCGGGAAAACAGGGGAGGTGTATACCTTATGCCACCATCTTGATTCCCCCCTCTATGATGTTTTTGATTGGAGCTATATCATTTTTCATTTCTTCCTGATTTTTGCATAGGTTGTTGATTTTCTCATCCATCCAATGTATGAACTGTATGACCAATACTCTGAATTCTTTTTCTGTCATGTTTTATACTTCTGTTTCACTTATTTCCTTATTTGGCGATTCCTTCATTTCTTTCCTCTGGGGATTGCTTCATTGTCTCCCCATTCTGACTATCACCAGAAGGTTCAGATATCGAGTTGTGGAGGCCTGGACCATGTACAGTGGGAGTTTTGCACCTCCTAAATGTCACTGAAGAGCTCTGACACTAAGACATGTGGTTGCTGTGGGTTGGCAGGAACCACACTTGCCCTAGGTCAGTGTCACAGGTGCTTAGTGTGACCTCATATGTGAACCTAGAATCAGGGAAGCTGTCTGCGCCACGTTGAAACAGAGAACCCACTGGTGTGTGCCAAAAATCAAAGTCCCCTATTGCATGTCAGGAGTCAGAGGCTCCCTGTGTTCATGCCAAGAATTGAGTATCAGAGTCTCTGTTTCTTGGTGCTACCTCACACTGAGAATCAGATCCCTATGTACACATGCGCCAAGATTTGGAGTCACTGGCTCTTAGTGTGACTCTTCTGGGAATCAGGGATCTCAGATGCATGTAATGAGGAATAGTCTATTCATTCGTGGTCAATGCTGCCTCTTGTGTGGAGATGCAGTGTCCCCAATCTTCCCAGGAGACCCAGTTGCTCAGTCGCACTGTGTCAATAGGAGGTCCACTTCTGCCCAGTGATAAACAGCCTTCTGTGTGCAGTTACCCTGAATCAAATTCAGGTGGCACTGCCCCTTAGTGTGAGTATGGGGTCTGGTCACACGGGTGTGCACTGTAAAACAAACTCCCTGTGTCCATGTACCCTAGTTCAAATTCAGTGCTGCCTTCCTGTGTGGGCACAGGGTCTGGTCATAGGGAACAAACTCCCTGAGACCACACATCCAGGTTCAAATTCACCACAGCCTCTCTGCTAAAGTGTAGGGTTTGGTCATGGGAAACTAACTCCCCGGGTTTGCACCCCCAGGCTCAAATTCGTTCCTGTCTCCCTTCATGGGTGTAGGATCTGGCCACAAAAAACAATCTCCCCAAGGTCGTGCAGCTATGCTCACATTCAGGACTGCCTTCCTAGAGGCAAGTCGTGGGAATAAAATTCCCCAAGTTCACAAGACCAGGCTCAAGTTCAGCACTGTTTCCCTGCCCTACATGGGCACAGGATATGGTCGCAGAAGACCAGCTCCTTAGGGATGGGTGGCTAGGCTCAAGTTCTACTCAGTCTCTCTGCCTGGGTGCAGAGATGAGTTGTGGAAAACAAATTCCTCGAGTTCACAAGTCCGGGGTTAAGTTCAGCGCTGTCTCCCTACCCTATGTGGGCGCAGGGTCTGGTCACAGAAGACCAGCTCCCTAGGAATGAGCAGATAGGCTCGAGTTACATTTAGTCTCCCTGCTTGGGCACAGAGACTATTTGTGGGAAACAAATTTCCTGTGTCTGAATCCAAAGCTCAAAGTCAGGCAGAGACACCACCACTGCTTTGTGTATGTGCAGAAAGCTTTATTGTGCAGCTTAGGTCTGGTAGTTTCTATGTTGCTGCCGCACAGGTGGCAGGGGGAGGGGATTGGCTTTGTGACTCACAGAAATCTGCGGCCGAGTGTCTAGAGTCCTGGTGTCCCTGGGTCTGCAACTGTGGTGGCAGGTCTTCTATCAGAGCAGCTGTAGGGTCCTGGTTTGCTTCTGATACTAGAACAGGTGGTGGCAAGGATAGGATCCTAGTCTCAGGCAGTTCTGTTCTTCAAGATGGCATGGTCTCTGTGCCACCAGTGTCCTCCCCGGAGTGTTTGCAGTGGCCATTGGGTTTTGCCATCTAAGACTGCCTGGATTGGCAGGCCCCTGGAAGAACTGCAGGGTCTAACTGTCCCTGTTTAACTCACACACACATCCACACACATCCACACCACACACATCTCTATTGCTCCCTCACTCTCTCACGCACTCTCCCTCCCTACCTTACTGCTGGTCACCAACTTGCCTCCTTCCCAGAAAGGAAAATTTAAAGAATAGCCTATATCTAGGCTAAATCCTGTATAAAGATAGAATTGTCCCAGCTAAAGTCCTCACTACACTGACTTTTTCCTGGAGTTGCTCTTGGGGCCTCATCTGCCTCCAGATGGGTGAGAAAAGCTTCCCCAGCCTTCTGGGAAGAGTTGCTGTGGCTGCTAAACTAGGCAAAGTGATCAGCTTTCCCAAAGATGTGTACTAGTATGCTGCTATAGCAATAGGCCTCAGCCCCTATGGGGGTTACAGAGCAAGATAACAGCCTAGAATCCAGGTGTAGGTCTCAGTAGTTATCAGAGGTCATTCTGCCAGATCAGCAGGCTGTGCTCCAGACAACAGAGGTGCCCTATGCTCGTCAGCTGAGTTGTTAGCCCAGCTCCTCCTAAGCCTTCTCTCCAGGCCTCTCTTGTTTCTGCATTATCCTGACACAAGAGCATGCCTTACCAGTGACTGAGCCCCAGGGAGACTTCCCTAGTCAGCTCACCTAAGCCAGGTATCTAGCTAGACTAGGGAATGTTCCATGGGAGGAGCCAGGAACTGTCACCTAGAAAGGCTTCAGAGCCTTAGGGTGGGTTCTAGACAGCTCTCAATTGCCCTTAGAGACTGACTCAGGATTTGTCATCTCTCAGTGACAGAAACCCTAATAACCCAGACCCATACACCTGTGTTCCCTGTGCTATGTGCTCAGGAAAGTCTGGGCCCAGCTGTGCCAGAACAGCAGGTGTTCAAAGAGCATGCCACCTTGTTCCCAGGTGTTTCCCACACAAAGTTTAGTGTAGTTCTATGGACAGGGGAAAAGGTGTATCCTTAACAACCAGTATACACCTACAGACTCATTTGGCAAATCTATGTTGAGTACCTGTTCTGAACAAGGCCCTGTGCCAAGTACTGAGGGGAAGAGAAGAGGATAGACAAAGAATTAAGAATAGTTCTTGCCCAAGGACCACAAGCGCCTCCTTCAGCTCTGTCCCAGACTGAACAAGGTTTTGTGCCATTAACTGAATTTTGCTGATCCCTTTCTCCCTGATGACGAGGCCACCCAAATGCTGGGCAAGACCTGCTGGGAGGCCCTGGTCAGCCCCCTGGTGCAGAACATCACCTCCCCCAATGTGGAAAGTGTGAGCTCCCTGGGATGGCTGCTGGGTCCATACTTAGAGCAGAGGGAGAGCTCTTGGAACCCCCTGAGTCAAGCATCATCCTTTGTCTCTCAAGTTTGTCGCCTTTGCCACTTGCTGGTGCATGTGGAGCCTTCCCCAGGGCCTTCTCCTGAGCCATCTTCTCAGCCACACACACCTCTATTGCTCCCTCACTCTCTCACACCACAGCCCCTTAGCAAGAATGCTAAGAGCCAGAATCAAACCCCTGGGCCTTCAGCTGTTCTTCTAAGCAGAAGCCTGAGGAACATAACATAGTGCTGGCTGAGCGTGGTGCAGGAGCAGGTCAACAGGTTCCTGGCTGCAGCTTGGAGGGTCCCAGACTTCATGCCTCCTTACTGTGCACTCTATGAGCACTTGCAGAGAGCAGACTCAGAGCTCTTTGGGTCTCGAGCAGCCTTCACTCTGGCTCTGCACAGTGGCTTCTCACGTGCCTTGCTGCAGCAATTCTTCCTCACAGCTGCTCACATGAGTGAGCAGTTTGCCAGACACATAGACCAGCAGATCCAGGACTGCCTGATTGGCAGAACCCTTGGAGCATATACGCTGGAGTAACTTCAGTGGCACCTGGAGCCCATCATGGTCCTTTCTGGCCTTTAGCTGGCCACTACTGTTGAGCACTTTTACCAGCACTACATGGCGGACCATCTCCTGTGCCTGGGCTCCAGCTGGATGGAGGGGGCTGTGCAGGAGCAGATCAGTTCCTGCTTCCCCAACTGCCTCCCCCCAGCAGATGCTACAGAGCCTTAGTGCCTCCAAGTGGCTGCAGTGCCAGTTCCACCTCTTCCAGCCCCAGCGGCTTGACAGGCTGCTCTTGGAGCAAAAGAATGAGGAAGAACAGGGCCTGGAAGAAGAGAGAAAGAAGTATTTATCGAGGACCCAGGTCACCATGCTGCTGGCCCGTCTTCCCACTCTGCTACCTATACCATCCCAGAGAGTGCCTTCCCACAGAATTCTGTGGTGCCCTTGACCGTTTATCCAAATTCTACAGCCAGAGTGAGGAGATAGGGACGGGCAGTTGGATATTGGGGTGAGATTTGGGGTGGCAAGAGAGGAAGAGGAGATGATCTTTGGACAGAAATACATAGATATGAAGAAACATTCTCTAGCAACAGCAGTCTCCTAGGAAAGGGTGAGGAAGTGTGGGTTAGATTTTTATTAATTTCTCATTTCTTTCAACTTATTATGAATTGGTTCTATTTTCCTTTTTCTAACTTCAAGTTGCATGCTAGTCTTCTCAAACTTCTTTTTAAATAAAAGTATTTAAGGCTATTAAAAAAAAAAAGAATGGTCATTGCCCTTAAGGACTTTGTCCTCTACCAGAGAAGCCAGCCATATGTGTAACTAGCTATAATGAGACCAAACTCATTCACTGATTTAACATTTGCTGAATACATATTCTGGGTGGGGCACAGCAGAGGAGAGAAAAATTCCTACCCTTAAGGAGTTTATACCCCAACTAGAGTCCCAGTGCACAAAATCCATGCACAGGTAGGGTCCCTAGTGGCTACCAACTGCAGGCCAGGGCCTCTGTTCCCCTGGTTGCCTGTTGCTGCCACCGATCAGGCCTCCTCCCCTCGCACCCGCCATGGCCTGTCATTGCCTGTTCACCTGCTCTACCATCCCACCAAGGTCACACTCTCATCAGGGCCCATCAGGCTGCCAGCACCATGTTACCAACTCCCTCCATGTTCCACGCTGCCCCCTGGTGGTCAACACATGTCTAACTTCTGGTTGGTCAAACTCCTTCCCATAGGGACAATTTGCATATTAGCCTTTTATTATATAGAATGAGGGAGGCAGAGAAGACAGTTACAATATATAGATGCTCCTCAACTTACAACAAACCCATTATAAATTGAAAATATTGTAAGTCATAATGCATTTATTACACACAACCTATCGAATATCATAACTTAGTGTCACCTATCTTAAACATGCTCAAAACACATATTTCCTACATTTGAGCAACTATCTCAAGTTTCATCTTAAGAGTAATTGCCTACCTCTTCTCACCAGAAGCAAAAGACACAGTTTTGCAGACATGATGAGGTGCAAAATCACAAAACACAATATCAAAAAATATATATATGCTGGCAACATAGCACACTGTAGAGTATTGCTTGTTTACTTGCATGATCACGTGGCTGACAAGGAGCTGCAGCTTGCAGTAATTACCCAACATTACAAGAGGGTATGATACCATATATTGCTAACCTAAGAAAAATAAAAATTCAACATTTGAAGTAAAGTTTTTACTGAATGCATATTGCTCTTGTGCCATTGTAAAGTAGAAAAATTGTAATTGGAGCCATTATAAGTTGAAGACTATCTATAGTGTGACAAGGGTGTGATAGAGGTTAGCCTACAGAGCTTTGGATGTGAACAGCGGGGATACATAATGGACACTTGGAAAATCTGGAAAAGCTTGTAAGAAAAAGTTACATCTAAACCAAGACCCACAGCTACCCCTTGGTATGGTTACACTGTGAATGGTGCCCCTCAGAGTTGTGCACCACCA
Organism: Lasiurus cinereus; assembly: GCA_011751065.1. Lineage (NCBI taxonomy): Eukaryota > Metazoa > Chordata > Mammalia > Chiroptera > Vespertilionidae > Lasiurus > Lasiurus cinereus. The sequence goes on along the minus strand of JAAGEH010000015.1, from coordinate 31,928,291 downwards.
TTTGTGGTAGTCTGGGCTGAAGGACAAATAGGAGTTAGCCAAGAGTACTGAGCAGATGTGGTGCACCAAAAGTGGCTCAAATGGCTAGAGTGCAAGGGTCAACTGGTAAATGTGGATGGAGTGAGTATGCAGCTACCATTGTAATGACCAAATTGAACAAAAATTATAAATAGATGCTAAATGTAGGGGAGATTTTAGTGAAAAGCAGGATATTTGCATGGTCTTAAAGTGTCTCCCACAGGTTGCTTATTATAGGCAAGGGAGAAAAAAAGTAGCTAGAGTAGAGAAATCGGGTACCACCTTGAACTGGTGATCAACATTAACACCACCAATGAGAGACAGATGTACATTTGAGTACCCCCAGGTCAGGCACCAGTGTGCCAGCAGAGATGCATATCTAATGTGACAAAACATCAAGCACATGCAACACGAGGGGCATGCTGTTAAAAAAAAATGTTAGTAAGCCCAGCCAGTGTGATTCAGTTATTGAGTGTTGACCTATGAACCAGGAGGTTGCCATTCAATTCCAGCCTGGATTGTGGACTTGGTCCCCAGTTGGGGGCATGTGGGAGGCAGCCATTTGATGATTCTCTCTCACCATTGATGTTTTTATCTCTCTCTCTCCTCCCTTCCTCTCTGAAATCAATAAAAATATTTAATATAATAAAAAGCTAATATGCAAATTGTTTGACCACTTGCTATGATGAGTGCTAACCACCAGGGGGTGGTGCAGAACAAAGGAAGGCCCCCGCTAGCAGCCAGAAGGCCCCAATCGTCCCTGATCACCAGCCAGGCCTAGGGACACTACCTGTGCACGAATTTTGTGCAGTCTACTAGTATTTTTATAAAAGAGAAAATGTTAGCAGAAAGGGATTCTGTATCCTTCAAAATTAGCAAGGTCATATAAGGCCCCCAAATGCTGTGGAATGTTCTAGATTAATGAAGCCTAAGTAGAAAGAACAACCCAATGCAATGCCTGACCCTAGAGTAGCTCTTGTACTGGAGGGGAAGAAATATTCTAAAGGACATCAGCTGATAAAAGTGCAATATACACAGTAAATTAAAGTATTTTGACACTGTTAGATTTACGAAATTGATAGCTGCACTGTGGCTATGGAAGAGGATATTTCTGTGCTTAGAAAATACACACTGAAGTGTAGGCATAAAGGATTGTGAAGTATACAACTTACTCTCAAATGCTTCAGAAAAAGTGTGTGTATATATATAAAATGGATAAACATAATGCGTATATACTTAATAAAAGAGTAATATGCAAATTGACTGTACCTCGGCTGCACCACAAGCCACACCCATTAGCCACACCCACCAGCCAATCAGGAGTGAGTATGCAAATTAGCCCCAACCAAGATGGCTTTAGCCATGGAGTGAGCAGGAGGGAGGCTTGGGTTTCCCCAGCGATGGAGGAAGTCAAGCTTTCCACACACCATGGCCGGCCCAAGCCTCCACTTAATGCTATAAAGTTTCAATTATAGAAGAGAAATACGTAAATCCCAACAGAAATGGCAGCAGCCACAGAACTGCAGAGAGCAGGAGGCTTGATTTGCCCCTGGTAATGGAGAAAGCCAAGCTTTCCGCAGCCCTGGCCTGCCTTGGCTTCTGCTTAAGGCTACAAAGTTTCAATTATAGAAGATAAATAAATCCCAACAGAAATGACTGGGACCACTGAGCGAGCGAGCAGGCGAGCAGGAGGCTTGGCTCCACTCAAGGCTACAAAGTTTCAATTGTAGAAGATAAATAAACCCCAGAGACCAGGACCTCTGCTTGGGTCGTTGGGGGTGTGGCCAGCCTGCAAACCACCACAGGCCCCGTGCCCAGGCCACCCCACACCCCAAGGAAACCCCCACCCTGATCTGGGACACCCTTCAGGGCAAACCAGCTGGCCCCCACCCATGCACCAGACCTTTATCAAATCTAATAAAAGAGTAATATGCAAATTGACCATCACTCCAACACACAAGATGGCTGCCCCCATATGGTCAAAGATCCTGCCCCCATGTGGACACAAGATGGCCTGCAAGGGAGGGCAGTTGTGGGTGATCAGACCAGCAGAGGAGGGGAGTTGGGAGGGACCAGGCCTGCAAGAGAGGGCAATTGGGGGCAATCAAGCCTGCAGGGAAGGGCAGTTAGGGATGACCAGGTCAGCAGAGAAGAGAAGTTGGGGGTGACTGGGCCTGCAGGGGAAGGCAGTTAGGGTGACCAGGCCTACAGGGGAGGGTAGGTAGGGGCAAACAGGTTGGCAGAGGAGCAGTTAGGCATCAATCAGACTGGCAGGGGAGTGGTTAGGGGGTGATCAGGCTGGCAGACAAAAGCAGTTAGGGGCAATCAGGAAGGCAAGCAGTTGGGAGCCAGCAATCCTGAATTGTGAAAGAGATGTCCGACTGCCTGTTTTGGGGCTAAATGGGCAGTCGGACATCCCTCAAGGAGTCCCATATTGGAGAAGGTGCAGGCTGGGCTAAGGGACACTCCCAGCCCCCTGTGCACGAACTTCGTGCACCGGGCCTCTAGTGTATATATAATGTATATACATTTGTACAAATTTCAGTTTTGTACAAATGGATATATATATATATACAAGAGTATATATATATATATATATATATATATGATCCTCACTACATAGCATGTATGTGGTGTGCATAGAGAGAGAGAGAACCCAAATAATATAGGAAATGGGATAAAATGTCAACAATAGGTGATCTGGGTAAAGGATACACAAGTATTCTTTGTACTATTTTTATTTTTGCAATGTTTTGTAAATTTGAAATGATTTCCAAATAAAAGTTAAATTCCCAGCTAGTTTGGCTCTGTAGTTAGAACATCAGCCCCAGACTGAAGGGTTTGGGTTTGATTCCAGTCAAGGGCACATACCTCAGTTGCAGGCTCAAAACTCATGACCAAGTCTCAGGTACAAAGGATGGGAGGGTGGAAAGCAGCAGCCAGATCTTTTTTCTCCCAGTTTAACTAACATATAGCTAACATGTAACACTGTGTAAGTTTAAGATGTGCAACGTGATGATTTCATACACTTATATATTGCAAAATTATTACTACTATATGTTAGCTAACACCACCATCACGTCACTTAGTTATCATTTCTTTTTTATGCTGAGAACATTTAAGATCTACTTTTAGCAACTTTCAAGTATATAAAAAATATTATCAACTATAATCATCAGACTGTACATTAGATCCCTAGGACACTCATCTTCTAACTTCAAGAGACTTGCACATCCTAGTTGGAATATGAACTTTATCCTGAGAACAATGAAATATAAATAACATGCCAAAATTGGTTTGGCTCAGTGGATAGAGCTTTGGCCTGAGGACTGAAGGGTCCCAGGTTCGATTCAGGTCAAGGGCATGTACCTTGGTTGTGGGCACATCCCCTGGTAGGCCTTCTTCCTGCTGACTTGGGCACATCAAGAACTGGTTTATGGACAGTATGGAGTGGGGGTGGAGTAGGGAAGATCGGGAAACTGGAGGCAAGAAAGCTCATCGAGAGGCAGTTGCTGGTACTTCAAGAAGACAGCAACCTGACCTAAAGTCTTTTAAAAAAAAAAATAGGTTTTTATTAATTTCAGAGAGAGAAAGGAAGAGGGAGATAGAGATAGAAACATCAATGACGAGAGAGAGTCATTGATCAGTTGCCTCCTGCATGCTTCCTACTGGGGATTGACCCCCAAACCCAGGCATGGTCAACACTCAGCCACTGAGCTATACCAGCCAGGTATGATGTAATGTCTTGATAGGGTATACAGGGTTAGGTTGATGAAACAAAAATGTGCAGAAAAAGCCTGACTGCATGACTGAATGTGTGGAGATGTGGGAGAAGGGAGTGTCCAGTTTTCTTGCTTGGCTAAGCAGGTGAGTGGTAATGCCATTCATTAAGAAAGATCATCTGGCAGGACAGACTAAGTTTGAGGAGGAAGGAAAGGATGATAAATGTGGTTGGATATATTAATTTGAGCTGCCTGTGGTACAACTAAGTGGGGTTGTCCATGGAGCTCTTGGGGGGTGGAGTCTGGAGCATAGGAGCAAAGTCTGGCCTGGAAACAAAGTTTTAATATTTTATCACAAACACAGACACACACAAAAATACACCCACAGACACCAAAACTTCTACTTTGGTTCACTCACAGGGTCACTGAGTGCAGCACAGATTGACAGAAAAAGGTGTGATTGTCCTTGGAGACAAGGGTGGAGAGTCCCTGCACAGTGGCTGTACAATTCCTCCTTAACAGTCATTATGCAGCATCATAAAGACAACAGTCATAAGGGGCCCAGAGATGGTTGACTATTGAAGAGCCATGGCTCCCTGCAGACTTCATAGCAGGCCTCCCCTCTTTTCCACCCTCCACCTATGAATAGTGTTGTCAGAAGGCATTTGCTGGAGAATGTGTGGGAATGCTGTGTGGGTTGGGTGGGAGCTCTTGACAGAGAGTGGAATGCTCATAAATCTGTAGAGTTTGATCCCTTCCTTTTCAGAGTGCATTGAGCCCTTAATGTCTGCCTTCTTACCCTCGTCAATCCCCATCCCGTGTATTAACGGGAGGGCAGCACCACCCTCTCAGCTGCACAGGATGTTCTCAGGCTGATGCCAAGAGCAAATCAGTCCAAGTCAGCACTTCTGCCAGCCTCTTAGGCACAGGGTGGAGCAGCATGCGTGGCCATGGGGGGCAGAGGTGACTTGCCTCATAGGTGGAAAGAAAAACAATTGATGTCTGAACTTCCTGGTTACAGAACATCTGGCTAATAAAAACCTGCATGTATATAGAGATGGAGGTTGGGATGTTTCCCTCCCCCAAATGTTAGCAATAATAAAGGACACTCCTTTTAAAGATGACTAGAGGACTCCTACACAGGACTTTACACTGGGCTTCTGTTTCACCAGGAGGAAATATTGAATGCCAGCCAGGCTTGTACTCATTGATTCATTCAGTCACTGAGGGCTGGTCTTTGTACTGAGTGCTGGGTGGGGCGGGGCTAAGGACTGTGCCCCTGGAGTGCTGCCAGCCTAGGTGCAAACACAGAACACTCAATTGTGCAGTGTCATCAGAGCAGCGTATCCCAACATGGCTCCATCAGAGCAGTTGTACCTGATAAGTTATCTGGGGGTGACCTGGGGAGTGGAGACAAGTGCAAGTGGCTCAGGAGGAGCCAGGGTTCATTCCAGGCCTGACACAAAGGATGGCTCAGAATTCCTGATGGGCTTTCCATCAGAAAGGAGCATGTTCCAAAGCAGACTGAGCCAGTCAGCGAGATGCCTAACTACAGACCCACAGTCCCAATGCCACCCTCACCTGCTGAAAAGGAAACGGCTACAAAATTGCAGATTCCGGGCCACCTGCAGAAGTAGCTTCCAGGGCTCTGGTTGGCATCTGAAAGGCAAGAGACAAGGGTTTGGCCCCATACCCAAACTACAGTCTCCAGTGTCACCAGCCTTTCTAGTGACAATAAATAACAGCCCAGTCAGGAGCAGGGCCAAGTGGACAGAAAAAAGAATGAGCCAGAGCTCCCCTGACCTCACTCCATTCTTCTCTTCCCCTCAGTCTTGGAGTGCTTGCCCAATGTGCCTTCCAGAATCACTGCAAGTGTCCCCCGCTCTTGGCCACCTCTGCTTTTTTTTTTTAAGGCAGAAAGAGACCACAGCCATGGTAAAGCATTGTCAAACTGTCTCCAGCACTCTCGTTCAAGGTGGTAGCTAGAGTTAGTTCTAGAGTTCCCTATCCATGGTGGTGGGCTGAATTAATGGCAAAGCAGAACGGGAGTAGGGATGAGGGTGGTTCAGGACCTAGAACTATACACAAACCGAGGGGTGTGCTGGGGTTGACTAATTCTGGCACCTGAAAGCCAAATACTACATATTCAGAAATGTTGTGAGCTAGTTATTAAACTCAGCTATTGTTAAAAAAATAGATAGGCCCCATTAGTGTGACTCGGTTGTTGAATGTTGACCCATGAACTAGGACAGTGGTTGGCAAACTCATTAGTCAGCAGAGCCAAATATCAACAGTACAACAATTGAAATTTCTTTTGAGAGCCAAATTTTTTAAACTTAAACTTCTAACGCCACTTTTTCAAAATAGACTCACCCAGGCCGTGGTATTTTGTGGAAGAGCCACACTCAAGGGGCCAAAGAGCAGCATGTGGCTCATGAGCTGCAGTTTGCCAACCACTGAACTAGGAGGTCAGGGTTCAGTTCCCAGTCAGGGCATGTGCCTGGGTTGCAGGCTACATCCCAATGAAGTGTGGAAGAGGCAGCCAATCAATGATTCTCATCATTGCTATTTCTCTCCCGCTCTCCCTCTCCCTTCCTCTCTCTGAAATTAATAAAAACATATTTAAATATGTGTGTGTGTGTGAAATAAATTCTATTAAAAATAAGGTAATAAATATCCCCCAAACTCATTAATTCCTAATCAGTTTATTATATTTTATTCTTACCTGTGCACTTGACATTATTTATTGTCTGCATGGTTGAAATACTGTGCGATTGTACCTGAGATAGGCAGCTTGAAATCAGCCATGGTGGCAGTATTTACAACCCAGAAGTCAGTAAAAGCTGCAAATTGTGGCTTGATTTATTTTATTCATTACCTGGATCTAAGAAAGTGATGGAGGAAAATGTTACTAATGCAGATTAAACTCAGTTGTGTGCCATGTAACTGTTACACTGTGAATCATACCAAAATATGAGGAAATGATCTTCCAGTGTTTGAAAATCATGAACCAATTTATTAATCCCTCACATTATTGAAGAATTAATGAAAGTTCTGACATATGTCTTTGCTGTTTCACACATAAATGAATATATCAACCAACATTCATGTTAGAACTACATTTGTTCATCAATTGCAAACCATAGGTTGGCTCCAAATATAAGAATCTGACAAAAATTAATGAAAGCATTCTGTGAGAATCAGTTGGCTGCTGAGTAATAAATAATATTGATGTTATCATTAATATTAATAAATATTACAAATATTAATATCATTTATTTTAATAACATTATATGTTTTATTATTATGTTTAATTTGTGTGATATACATCCTTTACATCAGTAAAATTTCTAATTAACCTCTTTACAGATATACATACACACACTTCTCCCCAGAGAGCCAGTTGTTAAACATTTACCATCACACCACTGATTAAGCTCGAGGTTCAGAACTCCTTTGGCACCAGAAACACAAGGTCCAAAGATTCAAGAGGTACTCCAACTTTAATCAACATCTGGTAGAGGACAGACACATGACTGAAAAATGTCTATGTCTTTAAAAAAAAAAGCAAACAAAAACCTTTTTAAAAAATCTCACTAACTCCATGAAAGTAGGGACCTTGCCTTTCATTCATAGTGATATCCTCAGTGCCTAGTCAGTGCCTGGTACATTGGAGGTGGTGCTCAGTCAATTCTTCCAGAAAAAAAAATGATTTTTTTAATGTAAACTATCTGATCTAGCTGCTTCTTACAATACCACCCAGAGGTGACCCTGACTGGAGACCAAGGCCTATACTCCTTAGCCTAGATAATCCCTTCTTCACAGGGTCCTGTTTCACCCTCAGTCCAGCTCTGGGAGGACTCCCACACCAGCATGTTGCATTGGTGCCTGACAGGAAAGTCTGCTGTTTTACTTCCTGGATGTTGTCTCTCTAGAAATTGGCCTGGACTGACCTGGTGCCTCCATACCTAACAAATCACTTTGGTATAGGAGGAAGCAAAAGTGTGTGGAAAGCATCCCAGATGATGAGGCACACTGGAAGGAAAATAAACACTGCAACTTCTGAAAGGCTTGGATCAATTCATGGCTGATCGTTTTTTTATTTTTTATTTTTATTGATTTCAGAGAGGGAGAGAGAGATAGCAACATCAATGATGAGAGAGAGTTATTGATTGGTTGCCTCCTGCACACACCCCACTGGGAATCAAGCCTACAACTTAGGCATGCGCCCTGACTGGGAATCGAACCATGACCTCTTGGTTCATAGGTCAATTCTCAACCTCTGAGCAACACTGGCTGGGCTATGGCTGATAGTTTACTAAAGAACTCAAAGACAACGTTTGGGTATTCATATCCCATGATGCCCTTGCCTGAGTCACAGGAATCAGGCCTCACCCACAATGTGGCATTTTTATGCTCTTATGTTTCCATGTCCTTCAAATGCCCTGGCTCAAGTCCACACTGCTGGGTATGCATGCCCACACTTTCTTCCTACATCCTGAACCACTGCCCGAAGACATGCAAGGTGATCTGCAAAGTGAAATCTGTCAGCTTCCAGGGAAAGAACAGGAGGCTTCTTCTCAATCCCCAACTGCAAGATGGGCTCAAGTCCTGGCCAGTGTTAGCTCTCGGCCACTTTTTCTGCCTGTATTTTCCCGGTGCTCAGAAAATGCTGTGGAAACAATATGCTGGCATTTTCCAGTCCTGCCTCCATACTGCACATATAAGTGTTCCCTAACAACATTTTCCTGCTGCTACTCTTCTGTTCAAAATGCCTCCAACTGACAGCTATTTTTGCATGTAAATTCATGGCCTGACCTTCAAAGAGAAGTTATCATTAATTCAGTGTTTACTTTGTGCCATGCATTGAATCTAAGCATTGCATACCCTGAATGTAGTAGCAAGTCTCAGATGAGCCCTCTGCTCTTTGTCAAATGGGTAAGTGCATAACAAACAACCCTTTTCAAAACAATCCTGAAAAGCAGGCATTATTATTCTCCATTCTACCAATTAGGAGATTAAGGCTTAGAGAAGTTAAGTAAGAGGAAGAGTCAGGGTTCAAACCCAGGTCTGTCTGACTCTAAATTCAGGAGATTTTATATATATAATCTTCAAGTTTCCCCTATCCTCAACCTCCCTTACCCAGAAAGTTTCGGGACTAACAGTCCTGTGATTTATTTTTGTTCCAGTTATTTCTGTGAATATGGCTGCATCCCTCCAGGCAGAGGGCACATATGCCAGCTGCCCCATCTACAGGCACTGCCTACCACAAATGACTCATAATCCAAGGATTGGTCATATAATAAGGTAGCTGCCCTAGGAAATTTCCACAGCCTTCCTGGGAGAAGCACACCCTTGGCCAGTCACAACCTCTGGTCCATCACAAAGAAGGCACTTCCTGCAAGTTCTATGGTAGAGGTAGAGGATTTCCTTTTAGGGAGCTGCTGTGTAGCCAGGAACCAGTGCTCTTATCAGCAAGGACAGGACAGCTCCACCTTGGCCTCACCTTGGCTCCACCTTCCACAGTATGGGTTGCTTCTAAGTACCCCACTTTGCTCCTGTGGAACCTACTGACCTCTTGTGGGCAGAGTGTAAATGCACTAAGGCCAGACATCCTTAGAGGGCTTGGCCCTCACTCAGCCTGCTGCCACTGCAAAGAGCTGTGCTTCCATATTTTCCTGTTCATTGGAAGCCAGCTAACCCTTGTAAGGTTTGATTTGACTCTGACTGCTGTCTCGACCTCATGGCACCTCCTTTCTTTATCTATAAAATGGAGGCAAACGAAGACCCCCACCATATTTTTTAAAATATATTTTTATTGATTTCAGAGAGGAAGAGAGAGGGAGAAGAGAGAGAGAGAGACAAAAATATCAGTGATGAGAGCAAATCATTCATCAGCTGCCTTCTGCACACCCCCTATTGGGGATGGAGCCCACAATCCGGGCATGTGCCCTTGACCGGAAGTGAACCCAAAACCTTCAGTCCACAGGCCAATGCTCTATCCATTGAGTCAAACCAGCTCGGGCTTCCACCATATTTTTTAAAAATATTTTTTTATTGTTTTCAGAGAGGGAGAGATAGAAACATCCATGATGGGAGAGAATCATAGATCGGTTGTCTCCTACACACCCCCTATTGGGGATCAAACCCAACCATTGAGCTACACCAGCTGGGCAGATAGACCTCCACCATATTTTAAAACCTGAGAAAAAGCTTTAATTGAGGGGAAATGTGCAGATAGATTCAAGATGTCAAGGCTCCAGAGAGGTACTCATAAAATTCTTGATATCTGACTAGAATTATTAGGTATTATTGAACAAAGTTTATAACCTTTTTTGTTTGTTTGCTTATGACACCTTTTTATGTCACAGCACACACAGAAAATATTTGTCTAACACACTGGAGTAAAAGGAAGTAAGCAATGCTGTCCCTGATTTGGCCCAGCTACACCGAAGTTGGAGGGTATGATATCTCAGCCTTCCTAGAAGCCTTTAAAAGGTTTATGTCAAAGCAGTCAAAGAAGCAGTTCTTTTCCCTCTTTCATATTAGTCAGCCAGCAAAGGTTTGGTTGGGTGGCCCTGCCTCTTAGAGACCTACAGAGACCATAGACGCAGGTGGGAATGGTCACTGAGCACTGGGCAAGGGTTTTATATGCCTGCCCCAGCCACATGGCGGAGTCTGCGGGCTCTGACTCACTTGTGCTTCTTTCCTAATGTAGAGAGGTGAGGACATCACAGCCACCCACAGACCTCCGGGCAAAGCACATTGCATTTTAGGATAATCTGTCTGTCAGACACTAAAAGACAGGGTGTATAGCCAAAATAAAATTGTGTGACAGGCGCATTGGTCTCCCATCAAGCTCTTGTTCCCTTTCCTCTTCCTGCTACCCACTCATGCTTCATTGATGCATTCATTCAAAAAGCCCTTAAAGAGTGGACCAATTGCCAAACCGTGTGCCAGGTACTCGGATTATGGGTTGGTACTATTGGCTTCAAAGAACTCAGTCTGGTAGAAAGACTGGAAAGAGAGGAGCTGGGCAAGGGTGCAATAAGTTCAGTGGTGTCTGTAAAAAGGTGAAGAAGTGCCAGGACCTAAGGTAGCTTCAGAGTCAGGCAAGTTTGCAAGGATGCTTGAAGAATAAATGGGGACTGGAGAAGGAGGAGTAACTAGGGAGTAACAAAGCCGCTATCCAGAGAGGACATGTACAAAGGAGGCATTGAGATGTGAGAGAGTGAAACATGTTCAAAGTACTTCAAGTTGTCCAGTTGTGATAGAATATACATGCTAGATTGGGGTGGGGCAGGGTTGGGGGAGTAATGAAGCCAGGCAGACAGCAGCTAGATCTGAGAGGTACCAGTTAAAGGAATTTTTACTTCATTCTAAAGGCAATAGGGGGTGCCTGGGGCATTCTGAATAGGCAAGCACCATATCCAAATTACTTTTAAGAAGTATTGCTCTGGCCCTGCCAGCATGGCTCCGTGGTTGAGCATCAACCTATGAACCAGGAGATCAAAGTTCTGTTCCCAGTCAGGGCACATGCCCAGGTTGCAGGCTCCATCCCCCAATGTGGCAACCAACTAATGATCCTTTCATAACTGATGTTTCTATCTCTCTCTCCCCTTTCCTTCCTCTCTGAAATCAATTTAAAAAAATTTTTTAAAGAAATTGCTCTGGCAACAGAGAAGGGCAGGGTCTTCCAGGCAGGGAGACTGGTGAGGAAGCTGTTGCAATCATTTGGGTTATAGAGGTACAAAGCCCAAACTAGGACATTGCCAGGGAGGGTATAAAGGAGGGCTTTGAGAATTCTTAAATCAGCAGAATTAATAGAATGTGGTGATTGATGGGAAGTAGGTGATAAGGGAGAGAAGTTGTGCCAAGGGAAGTGCAAGTTTGCTGACTTGAGTAACTGAGTACATAGTGGCGCTATTAACTGAGTTCTGGAACACAGAGAAGACCTAGGCTGGGCCAGGGTTGGAGACAAGGGCCATTGTGGATATGTTGGGTTTGAGATACTTGTGGGACATGGAAGTGGGGATGTCTGCTTGGATATATAAGTGTTATCACTCAGTAGCAGAAGTCTGGGCTAGAGATATGAATTTGGACATCTTCCACATATGGGGGCAGTTGAAGCCATGGTTCTGAATCAGATGATGAATAAGAAAAGAAGAGAGTTAAGGATGGAGCTCTGAAGATCACAAGTATTTAAGGAATGTAAAGAAAGTAGGAGAGCCAAGTGTTCTAGAAATGAAGGGAGGAGAGAATGGCTGAGAGCCCAATGCACCAGAGCAGTAAAATAAGACAGGGTTGAACAAGGAGGAGAAAGATATGTCAGCAGAGTGGTGGAGGCAGAAACTAGACTGCAGTGGGCTAATCCCAGAAGTTTAGACTGTGAAGGGGAAGAAATAACAAAAGCTAGAAGGGGATTCTGTGTCAAAGAAGGTTTTTGTTGAAGTTATTTGTTCAAATTTCCAGGTGGAGAGGAAGAGATAGAGAGGGAAAGGTTGAAGTTACACGAAAGAGAGAGGAAATGATGGAACAATAAACAATATGGTTCCTAGGGAAGGCCCAAGAGGAGAATAGGACCTGAGCATACAGGGGCAGGGTCTCAGCCTTTGGCAAGAGAAGGGAGTTGGGATAGGAGAAGAGGGCATTCCAGGTTGAATTTGCTGAGAAGCCAATTTGATTTGGAGATCAGCATGCAGGATATTTATTAGAGAGCACCTTTGGGTTCATCAGCCATGGAAGAGAATGAATTGAAGGAGGTAGCCATTGGTCTGCACTGCAGGTTTGAAAAAGACCTCAGCTTACCATGGGAAGCACTGAAGCTAGGAGTTGGGGTCAGGGGGCCAGGCCTTTATACCCCCATCAGTCATTCACTGGATGCAGGCTGCCCTGGAAAGAGGGCATGGCCTTGGGAAAAGCAGGTCTCTTCAGCTGAGGCAAACCCCAAAGGGCAGCTGAAGGGTGTCTGCTGCAGGCATTGAGTCTTTCAGTCCTGAAGAGGTTCAGGGAAGCACATACTGTGTCCACTACAGAAAGGAAAGGGGTACTATTACATTTGAGTTTAATCTGTGGGTTAGTAAGGGGCTGAAGTAGTTTACATTGTCAGCCTGAATTTTCCCTGTGAAAATGAAAACAAGTCCTTCTGCTGAAAAGGGTGGGGCTTAGGGCTGGAGGAAAGTAAAATGGCTGTGGGGTGGTTGCTTTAGGACACTGAAGAGGAGCTGACCAGGGACATACAATAGGATTGCCAAGTGGTGTTTGGGTCTTAATTGAAATGAGAGAATGAATCATTTTTGGCAAGCCAATGCATTCAGATTTCAAGGTTTTAGTTAGTTTGTTTCAGATGTTTATATTATTTATCAATTTATTTTTAATTTTATAGTAAATTTTAATTGATTTCAAGGAGGAAGGAACTGGAAGAGAGAGATAGAAACATCAATGACAAGAGAGAATCATTAATCAGCTGCCTCCTGCACACCCTCTAATGGGGACCGAGTCCACAACCCAGGAATGTGCTCTGACCAGAAATCGAACCCTGACCTCCTGGTTCATAGATCAAGGTTCAACCACTGAGCCACGACAATCGGAAAAACATATTATGACACAGTGTTCTTTTTGCAAACTTTTCATCTATTTCCTAAATTCGCAAACTTTTTACCTAAATTATTTCATAAACAAAATCTGCATTCAAGGACTTTAGTAGATAACTATTATTTTTGTTACAATAACAGTTACTAATGGCAACAATCTGGCTAATGGCAAGTAAAACTATTATATTAAAATATCATAAACCAATCAACCAATCAAGAAAATTATTTCAGAGTGGACATTAAAGAAAAGAAATGTTTGTTTATGGCCAAAAATTATAGGAGTCAAGATTAAACCTAATTAGCAGGCAAATACAAAATGTAGAAAATTACAAAGAAAAACAAATTATGAACTACAAAGGAAAAACTGCTGCTATAATGGTGAAATGTAGAACAGGTGACCCATCAGGGACTAGAGCGACAAAAGATAAGTATACTGCCTATTTAAATTGGCTTTTAAAATCCATGCAGGATTTACATGGGCAATCATTCAAAAACAGTACCTTGCTGTTCTGAGAAGAAAGGGTCCCTGCATGAGGAGTGGTTAGAATAAGAACTCACTCGGCCTAAAGCCCCAAACGTGGGCTAGGCAGCCAACTGTGCCTAGCTTAGGACACCAGTTTTTCATCTATAAGTAGCTATGAGTCAGTAGCAGAAACTTTTATAACTGGCAGTAGCAATGTGGTTCCTAGGGGAAAAAAGAAATATCCAACTCAAGAACAAAATCAACATCTATAATGGGGCCTCATCCTGCTTCTCTGCATAGAGTTGTCACTGAGCATACATTTTAACAAAGGCTTTGTTGCCTAACCTATGACATGGAGAAGAGCAGATCTATAGAGTTGCTATGCAGTAGGTATTACTTTGATGCATCCTAACTCATTCCAGATACAAAGTGAGTCAGTATTGCTTCCAGTTCTACCCTAGAGGAGAGATGGGGCTCCCCACAGCCTCCAGGGGCCAATCACTCCCAGCAAATTATCATCTTACTAGTGGCCTGGTGCATGGATTTGTGCACATTGGAAAAGAAATTAATTAGAAGAAATATCTTAATATCGCTATTTACCCTTTGTCTATAATGGAAGTGTCAGCCAAATTCTCAATTATGACATTAAAACACAGGTGTGTGATAGGCACCAGTGAGAGCTTTATATATATCATGCATGTGTGAGTCAACTTAGGCTTTTATATATATAGAATAAACTTGCTTAATTAGACCTGTTTTCTGATTTAGCTAAACTTTTTCCAGCCCAGTGAAGCATCCCAACTTCTCTTTCAGGTAATTGTCAGCAACACAACAGTAAATATCAACATGAAGCAGATTATTATTGTAGATTACACAGGGAGAACAAAGGGTAAAATATTTAACTGCAGTAGTGTTTGACTATTCTACACAGTGATCATTTTCTTTTTTTAAAATATATTTTATTTATTTTTTACAGAGAGGAAGGGAAAGGAATATAGAGTTAGAAACATCAATGAGAGAAACATCGATCAGCTGCCTCCTGCATGTCCCCTACTGGGGATGTGCCCGTAACCAGGATACATGCCCTTGACCAGAATCGAACCTGGGACCTTTCAGCCCATAAGCCGATGCTCTATCCACTGAGCCAAACTGGTTTTGGCTATAGTCATCATTTTCAAGGCCCACCATTTCTTACTTCTTTTCAGTTGAGTCAAGTTTCTAAGCTTTCTAAATCTTCATTTTTCAGCTAATGAAAAGAAAATAGGATTCCACTGAGTTTCCTATCTACCTACTCCAGGACTTCTGTGAGGATCAAATGAGATGAGGTACGGTAAAACGATTCACAGACATTTGGTTACAGTGTAAAATGTTTCCACCTGGCTAAAGTGTTTCTGGACTGAAGAAACTTCAAGGATGCTATTCATCACTAGGGAAAGGAAGCCAGGCTTTGCTACATATCATTACCCTGATGGTGGGAAGGACACTTAGCATATTAGCCTTTTATATATATAGATAGCTCTTTCCACCTGCCTGCCTGACTACTCAGTACAGTTTACAGGAACTGCAATTACTGTTCCCCATCCCTTATTTCAGTGTTAGAAACACACATGCATGCAAACACAAAGTACAGGCAGTCTTTTTTAAAAAATATATTCTTATTGATTTCAGAGAGGAAGGGAGAGGGAGAGAGATAGAAACATCAATGATGAGAGAGAATCATTGACCAGCTGCCTCCTGCATGCCTACACTGAGGATTAAGCCACAACCTGAACATGTGCTCTGACTGGGAATTGAACCGTGACCTCCTGGTTCATAGGTTGGTTATTAGTACTGAGCCACACAGGTTAGGCCAAAGTATAGGTGATTTTTAAAAATATTTTACTTTTCAATTTTAGTTCACACTTAATATTATTTTGTATTAGTTTTAGATGTATACCATAGTGGTCAGACAATCATATACATTACAGAGGGATTGCCAAACAATAAAACCAGCAACAAAAATATATAGAGCTTTTTAGGAAGAAAGCAAGGAAGTATGGGAAGGTGACAAAATTTCAGATAGAATGGACAGCAAAGTTATTTCTGAGAAAATGACATTTAAGTGAAGACCTAAAGTAAGTGAGGGAGCAGGCCACGCAGATATCTGAGGGAAGAGTGTACGCAGCAGAGCAAACAGCAAATGCAAAGGCCTGAGAGTGGGGTATGCCTGGCATGTTTGAGGGCCAGGGAGGAGACTACTGAAGCTGTACGGGAGTAAGTTGAGGGAGATTGTAGTAGGGGTTGAGGTCAGAATGAATGAACAAGTAGTGGAGATTGTGTCTGGTGCCTGGGAGTATGGGAACCAAGCTGGTCCCATAATGTGGAAGCCCTCCAAATCCTGCTGGAACTCACAAGGGAGAGTAGAGGCCCCACAGAATGCCTATTAATAACTCACTCTCATGGATATAGAGAACAGACAGCTGTTAGAGGGGAGAGTGTGGGGGCTGGGTGAGAAGGTTGAAGGAATTAAGCAAAAGGGAAAAAAGACTCATGGACACAGACAACAGCTCGGTGATTGCCAGAGGGAAGGGGCGGTATAAAAGACATTAAAGGGGGGATAAATATCACTTGACTTGAGGTGGTGAACACACAATATAATATACAGATGATATATTATAGAATTGTACATCTGAAATCTATATAATCCTATTAACCAATGTCATACAATAAATTCAATAAAAAAATAAGTCACTCTCTCCAGCTCCATTCCAAAGGCATGACTGGATTCAATCCCCAACCCACAGCCACCTTGGAGGATAGTGAGGGCCTTCTTTGAATCTCCTCCTCAGTCTAAGATTAGGGCTAAACTTGCAGGAGCAAACTGAGATTATGAATTGACCTTTAGAGTTTAAACAGTTCATCCTGCCGAGACCGGTTTGGCTCAGTGGATAGAGCGTCGGCTTGCAGACTGAGAGGTCCCAGGTTCGATTCCGGTCGGGGGCATGTACCTTGCTTGCAGGCACATCTCCACTGTGGGGCGTGCAGGAGGCAGCTGATCGATGTCTCTCTCTCATGGATGTTTCTGACTTTCTATCCCTCTCCCTTTCTCTGTAAAAAAATCAATAAAATATATATATTTAAACAGTTCATCCTTTCACCTCCAGAGAGTACTTTATTCATTTGTCCTTTGAGATAGTGAGGGTATAATGGGCTTGTGGCCACTTGCTCCCTCTAGTCCTTCTGATAGAGAAAACTTTCAATTAGGGTTTATAGACAGCAAATTCTCTTCCAAAGTCCCACTTTCCCACCTGCCTGCCTGACTCTAGCTCTAGAGTGTACACAGCAGAGCGAACAAAAACTGCAAAGGCCTTAGAGTGGGGTATGCCTGGCATTTCTGAGGGCCAGGGAGGAGACTATTGGATCTGTAGGGGAGTAAGTTGAGGGAGATTGTAGTAGGGGTTGGGGTCAGAATGAATGAACAAGTAGTGTTCATTCCCCAGAGTCCAAAGTCAAACCCTCCATTTTCTGAATGATGATTTGTAGTTCTTTAGATATTTTGATATGAGATTTATACTCTTTGGTATTATAAATATCTTCACCCACTCTGTGGCTTGCTTTTTCACTCTATTTTTTCCTTTTATTTTCTTTCACTCTAATAGTATCTTTTGATGAACAGAAGTTCTTGATTTTTAAAAATATTTTTATTGTATTTATTTATTTCAGACAGGAAGGGAGGGGGAGAGAGAGATCGAAACATCAATGATGAGAGAGAATCTTTGATCAGTTGCCTCCTGCATGTGCCAAACTGGGGATCGAGCCTGCAACTTGGACATATGCCCTGACCGGAAATCACACTGTGGCCTCCAGGTTCAAAGGTTGATGCTCAACCACTGAGCCACGTCAGCTGGGCAAGAAGTACTTAATTTTAATGTAGTCAAGTGATCGATCTTTTATGTTAGTTTTCTTTTGTTTTTTTTTTGAATATGTATTTTCATTGATTTCAGAAAGGAAAGGAGAGGGAGACATCAATGATGAGAAAGAGTCATTGATTGGCTGCTTCCTGTAGGTCTACACCTACTGGGAATTGAGCCCACAACCCAGGCATGTTCCCTGACCAGGAATCACACCATGACCTCTTGGTTCAGAGGTCGACACAACCACTGAGCACACCAGCCGGACTATTTTCTTATATTTATCCTTAGATATCTATGCTATGGTAATGACTTAATTTTTATTTTTTAAGTTTCCAACTGCTTGTTGCTTATATACAGAAATAAAATCAAATTTCCATTTCAACTACATATCTAGCAACCTTTTAAATTTATCAATCCAAATCTTTATCCTTCAGTTCTTTTGGATATTTGATGCACATAGTTGTGTTTTCTACAAATGATGAGTGTTGTTTTGTTTTTACCCCCAAATCTTTAACCTTTTAAGTCTTTTTCTTCTCAGATTGCCCTGGCTAGGATTCCCAACGTAATGGTAATAGAGGGAATCCTTATCTTATTTCCACTTTCAGGGGCAATAATACAGCTTTTAAGTATACTTGCTGTAAGGATTTTAGTAGATACCTTTTAGCATAATGAAGAAATTTTGCTGTATTCCTAGTTCCTCATTTCCATGTTTATCTTTACAATTATTTAAGACTAGAAGCCCATTGCATAAAGATTCATGCAATAGGCCTTTCTTTCCCTGGCTGCCGGCATCAGTTTTCCTTTGACACCCGGAACTCAGGGTGCAGCAGAGTCAAGCCTTCAGCCTTCATCAGAGCCAAGCCATCAGCCTTCAGGCTTGACTCCGACTACAGTGAGCCTTCAGTCTTTAGTCCTCAGTCTTCAGTCTTCGCTCCGGCAGAGCGTTCAGTCTTCAATCCATGCCTGTATATACAAATTAATCTGCCATTTTGTTGGGTTAATTTGCATACTCACTCCTGATGGGCTGGTGGGCACCGTGGAGGTACAATCAATTTGCATCTTTCTCTTTTATTAGTGTAGATGAGAATCTGTTCCTAGCATCCAAAGAACCCTATTAAAACAATGATAATTCATCCTAGCTGGTTTTGCTCAGTGGAGAGAGCATTGGCCTGTGGACTGAAGGGTCACAGATTCCATTCCTGTCAAGAGCATGTGCTTGGGTTGCAGGCTTGACCCCCAGAAGGGGGAGTGCAGGAGGCAGCCAACCAATGATTCTCTCTCATCATTGATGTTTCTATCTTTCTCTCCCTCCCACTGCCTTTCTAAAATCAATGAAAACATATTTTAAAAAATGATAATTTTATCACTGTCAACCAATATTTATAACTCAATTTTATTTTTGGTACCATTTTTTAATTTAAAAAATTTTCAATTACACTTAAAATTCAATATTATGCCAAAACTGGTTTGGCTCAGTGGATAGAGTGTCAGCCTGCGGACTGAAAGTTCCCAGGTTCGGTTCTGGTCAAGGGCATGTATCTTGGTTGTGAGCACATCCCCAGTAGGGGGCGTGCAGGAGGAAGCTGATTGATGTTTCTCTCTCATTGATGTTTCTAACTATCCCTCTCCCTTCTTCTCTGTAAACAATTAATAAAATATATATTTTTTAAAAACTGCCTAAACTTCTTTAAAAAATTCAATATTATTTTGTATTAGATTCAGGAGTACAGCACAGTGGTTAAACAATTATGTACTTGACAAAGTGTTGCCCCTGACATTTCCTATAGCCACCTGGCACCATACATAGTTATCACAATATTATTGACTGTATTCCCTGTGCTGTACTTTACATCCCCCTATTTTATAACTATCAATTTGTATTTCTTAATCCCTTCACCTCCTTCACCCAGTTTCCAAATCCACCTCCTTTCTGGCAACCACAGGTCTGCTCTCTGTATCTATGAGTATGTTTTAATTTTGTTATTCTTTAGATTCCACATATAAGTGAAATTATATGGTATTTGGCGTTTTCTAATTTATTTCAGTTAGCATAATATCCTCTAGGTCCATCCATGCTGTCAAAATTTGTAATATTTCATTCTTTTTTTTTCTTTTTTTAAATTAATTTTTATTAATTTTTTATACATATCTCCCCATTGCCCCCCCTCCCTCCCAGGCGTACCCCGACCCCCCAGTGTCTGTGATCATTGGTTATGTTTATAAGCATGCATACAAGTCCTTTGATTGATCACTTCTTTACCTCACCTAACTTTAATTTTTCTGCTATAATTTCACAGTCTGTTTGATGCTTTATGATTTTTGTCCTCCTGAGAATTATCAGTCTACTCCCTTTCTGTGCTCCTGATTCTATTATATTCACCAGTTTATTCTGTTGATCAGATTTTTAATTCACTTAATTTTTAGATTCACTTGTTGATAGATGTGTATTTGTTGTTCATAATTTTTTGTCTTTTACCTTTTTCTTCTTCCTCTTCTAAAAGAGTACCTTTCAGCATTTCATATAATACTGGTTTGGAGTTGATGAACTCCTTTAGCTTTTTCTTCTCTGTGAAGGTCTTTATCTGCCCTTCAATTCTGAATGATAGCTTTGCTGGATAGATTATTCTTGGTTGTAGGTTCTTGTTGTTCATCACGTTGAATATTTCTTGCCACTCCCGTCTGGCCTGCATCGTTTCTGTTGAGAAATCAGCTGACAGTCGTATGGGTGCTCCCTTGTAGGTAATGAACTGTTTTTCTCTTGCTGCTTTTAATATTCTCTCTTTCTCTTTTGCTCTTGGCATTTTAATTATGATGTGTCTTGGTGTAGTCCTCTTTGGGTTCCTTTTCTTTGGGGTTCTGTGTGCTTCCTCGACTTGTAAGTCTATTTCTTTTACCAGATGTGGGAAGTTTTCAGTCATTATTTCTTTAAACAGGTTTTCAGTATCTTGCTCTCTCTCTTCTTCTGGCACCCCCACAATTCTGATGTTGGTATGCTTGAAGCTGTCCCAGAGGCTCCTTACATTATCTTCACATTTTTGGATTCTTTTCTCTTCTTGCTTTTCCAGTTGAATGTTTTCTGCTTCTTTATATTTCAAATTTTTGACTTGATCCTTGCCTTTCTCTAGTCTGCTGTTAGTACTCTGTATAATAGTTTTTATTTCAGTCAGTGTATTTATCATCTCCTCTTGGGTCTCACTAAATTTATCCATCTTTTCTAGCATATTCTTGCAAAACCTTATAATCGTGGTTTTGAACTCTATATCCAGTCGTTTTTTTTCCTCCATTTCTTTTGCTTGTAATCCCTTCCCTTGTCTCGGCATTTTCACTGTGCCGGGGAAACTTCTGTGCTGGATTCAGCTGAAGAAGCCTCTGCTGAGCTTGGGAGGGTGGAGTCTCAGGGCTTAAGGGACCGCCTTGCCTTCCAGTCGGCCCCGCCCTCCACGGCCCCTGAGTCTCACGTGACTGGGTAATGGCTGGAGCGCTCCTTGTGCACGCGCGCACCCGCAGCGCCTCTGACCGCTGCCTTTCCGGCTCCCCTGCGAACCAGGACCACACGAGTCTAGGTCCCCAGGGTTTCGCCCAAAACAGGGGCCCAGTAGAGTCAGAAGTGGCGCAGTTGGGAGGGTCTGTCTCCCGCCCACTCGCGAAAGCCAGCGGCACAATCAGCAATCTGTCCTCCGCGTGGTGCCGTGTGCGACCAGACCTCCGATCCTTTGCAACTCCCCTAAATTTCCGTGCACCTCTCCCTTTTCACAGTCCAAACTCCCCCCGTATGAGTTTCGGCTGGATCTGGGGTTTAGTGTCGTAAGATAAGGGGTTCAATGCCGTTGGGAGTCTCCGTTTCCCGCCCGCCAGAGAAAGCCAGCCAGGTACTCCGGCACCCGCTCTCTCAGCCCGCGTCTCCGTACCTCAGCTTTTTGCAGCTCCTCTGGGTCTCTGTGAGCCCCTCTCTTTCCCTCTAGTTGTAGAACTTCCACTCAGCCAGCTTTCCTGTGGTTCTGGATGATGTCCGTTCTGTCTTTTAGTTGTAGTTTTGAAATTGTTGTGCGAGGCAGCAGTATAGGTGTTTATCTATGCCGCCATCTTGGATTCTCCTGGTTTGCTAATATTTTTAAATATATGTTTTCATTGATTTTTAGAGAGAGAGGAAGGAAGAGGGATAGAAAGATAGAAACATCGATGAGAGAAACATCATTAACCAGTTGCCTTCTGCATGCTCACTTTTGAGGATTGAGTCTGCAACATGGGCATGGAGCCTAACCAGGAACAATCGAGATCTCTTGGTTCCTGGGTTGGTGCTCAAGCACTGAGCAACACTGGCCAGACTTGCAAATATTTTGTTGAGAATTTTTGCTTCTACCAACTTTTTATTTTATTTAGTAGAACCTCCCTAATAATATTGAATAATAATGATAGCAAGCACCCTAGTCTTGTTTCTGACATTAATAAAAATGCCTCTAGCATTTCATCTGAATTTTATTTGCTACTATTTTATGTGTAACTGTTACATCTATATTCAGGATTTTATATCTGTATTTGTAGGTGAGATTGGTTCATATATTTCTTTGTTCCTGTTATCACTGTCAAGTTTGATATCAGTTATCCCATTTTCATACAAAGAATTGGGGATGGCTGAAACCGGTTTGGCTCAGTGGATAGAGTGTCGGTCTGTGGACTGAAAGGTCCCAGGTTCAATTCCGGTCAAGGGCATGTACCTTGGTTGCAGGCACATCCCCAGTAGGGAGTGTGCAAGAGGCAGCTGATCAATGTCTCTCTCTCATCGATGTTTCTCTCTCTTTCTCTCCCCTTCATCTCTGTAAAAAATCAATAAAATATATTTTTTTAAAAAAAAGAATTGGGGATGCCCTGGTCGAGTGGCTCAGTTGGCTATAGCACCCACCTGTACACCCAAAGGTCACAGGTTTGATCCCCAGTTGGGGTGCATATGGGATGCAACTGATCTTTCTCTCACCTTTCTCTCTCTCTCTCTCTCTCTCTCTCTCTCTCTCTCTCTCTCTCTCCCTCTCCCTTTCCCTCTCCCTCTCCCTCTCCCTCTCTTCCTCTCTTCCTCCCTCCTATTTCGCTCTCTCTAACAAATCAATAAACAGTCTGGCCTGTGTGACTCTGGTTGAGAATTGACCTGTGAACAAGGAGGTCATGGTTCGATTCCTGGTCAGGGTACATGCCCAGGTTGTGGGCTCAATCCCTGGTAGGGGCCATGCAGGAGGCAACCAATCAATGAATCTCTCTCATCATCATCATATATCTCTCTCTCTCTCTCTCTCTCTCTCTCTCTCTCTCTCTCTCCCTCCCTCCCTTCTTTCCTCTCTGAAATCAATAAAAATACATTTTTTAAAAACAAGCCATTCTCCATGTAGCATCTAGAATAATTTTATAGCATAAATCATGTTACTCCTCTGTTTTAAAGACTCCAATAATTTCCCACTGTACTTTTAAGATATAAAATCTTTATTTAAGTCTGAAATGCCACAAATGGACTGGCTTCTGCTCACTGTTCTGAACTCACCTCTTGCCAGTTGTTCATCCTCTCGCTCAATACAATCTAGTCACATTGGCTTTCTTTCTGTTCGTCCAATGTGCTAAGCTTATCCTTCCACTGGGCCTTTGTATTTCCTGTCACCATCATCTAGAATGCCATCCTTCAGGTTTTATGTGGCTTAAATGGCCCCTCCTCAGAGTCCATCTCTGACCACCTGTCATTCTCTATCACATCACACTATTTTAACTGATAATTTTCTTGTTCACTTATTTGTTATCCCTGTTCCCAGAATGTGAACTTATTTCTTCCCCACTATATCCCCACATCAAGTACAGTACAGTAGTCCTCACTTAACGTTATCAAGAGGTTCTTGGAAACTGTGACTTTAAGCAAAATAAATTATAACAAGACCAATTTTACCATAGACTAATTGATATAAAATAAGAGTTAAACTGCCATTGCATATGTCTGATCACAAAAACATCACCAAACTTCTAAATAAAGATCCAAAGCACTTCTAATATTAAACAATGAAATAAATGTGAGCTATACATCTATTTAAGAAAAATGTTTAAAAACAAGTAACATCATCATTTTCCAACCAGCTTATTCCAGTTCAAGGTCATGGGTAGCTGGAACTTTTCCTGGCAGCTCAGGGTGCAAGGCAAGAACCAACCATTGACATAATGCCCTTCTATTGCAGGGCACACTTACATACATACCTATTCTCAGTCATGCCAGAACACTGTAGATACGTCGATTCACCTCATATGCACAACTTTGGGATGTAGGACGAAACTAGAGTACCCATAGAAGACCCACACAGTCATGGGGAGAATGTGCACTCCACACAGATAGTGGCCCTGGCTGGGAATCTATTTTTTTCCATCATTATAACACTGAATGAAAGATTATTCAAGGACCCGCTCTATCTAGCATGACATAGATATTGAATATATATCAGAATAGGTAGCAGATTAACCTTGAGCAGGAATAGGGGCCACCACTTCCTCTGAGACTGGAAAGAGAAAAGGATAGGAGCTAGTACAAATAAGCATTCCCCTACATTCTCAGTGCTTTGGGGAAGGAAATCATCTACTGAGAGTTTGCAGGCAGATGTTTGGGGAAAGTGGTTGGTGAAGACTCTAAATTGTTCCTGAGGGAAGCAGGATACTTGCTGATCCAAAATATATAGTAGAAGGGTTGACTAGCTGTGAAGAGAACATTGATATTGGAACCATAAATTCACAAGGTCAAATAGCACTCATTTACAAGCTATGGACACTCACCTATTTGGGTAAAAGATAAGAGAAAGCAGATTGTAGGGCTGACTCTAAATTGGGTGCTCACAAGGCATATATTATCATATTAAAAGAAGGTAAGATTTACCTATTAAAATATATTATATATATATATTTATTTACTTATTTATTTATTTCATAGAGGAAGGGAGAGGGAAAGAGATAGAAACATAAATGATGAATCATTGATCAGCTGCCTCCTGCATGCCCACTACTGGGAATTGAACTGTGACCTCCTGGTTCATAGGTTAATGCTCAACCACTGAGCCACACTGGCTCAGCTATTTATTTTCTTCAATTAAGAATGGCTGCTGTGGCAGAGGAACTAAGATGGCAGCATAGGTAAACACCCAAAGTTGCTGTCTCACACAACCACATCAAAACTACAACTGAAAGAAAAAATGGATATAATCCAGAACCATATGAAGGCTGGCTGAATGGAAGTTCTATAACAAGAAGTAAAGAGAAAAGTGCATCTATACTGGTAGGAGGTGCAGCGGTGTGCAAGAGCGAAGGTACAGAGGCGCACGGAAACAGGCTGGAAACCCTGTAGTTTTTTTCAGTCGAGAGGGAGATACAAACTCCCGACTTCTCTGAACTCCAGTTCCAGGTGAGACTCTGGGGATCCAGACTCATAAAGGGAAAAACTGGACTGTCTGTATTTGGGTGGAATTCAAGGGTGGCTTTCTCTCAGAGGTGTTTGCAGACATTACCAAGGGACACTTAGACCCGGGGGCCTCTTACAGCAGGGCTGAGGATCAGCCATAGCTGTTTGCTCTACTCTGTTGATTTCCTGAGACCCTGCCCCACCCAACCTGTGTGCAGAGGCTTTTGCATATGAATGGCCTGGCCCTTTGTAATCTAAAAATACCTAACAAACTGCAGCTGGGTCAGAGAGCACCAGAACTTCCAAAAGAAAGCCCAAGGCCCCACAGAAGCTTGCATTGTTTCATAGCTGGGCCTCATCTGGGCACCTCCAAACCCCAAACAAAGAAGAGGAATCTGCAGATCTCTCCATAGCTTCTGATGGGTGTCCTCAGGCAGATGCTAAATTTGCACCTCCTTGGAGATCCAAGAGCCAGTGTATCCAGTGGTCAGAGTGGGATAATTCAAATAATAACTCCTCACATCTATAGAGACACACTCAAAGGGCAGACTCAGTGAGCACCAAAGCCCCACTGAAGTAAGTCTTGCCCCATAAGGGTGTCTCCAGCACAGAAGTTCTCCCTGCATAGACAAAGCTGATCCTCACAGCCAACTGGCCTGGAGGTCAATTTCACCCAGTGATACCAACAATAATCCAGGTTTAACTACAATAAGACTGTGCACACAGCCCACAAAGGGGTGCACGAAGAGTGTCCACCTCAGGTAATTGGGGATACTTAACCACTGGGCCCAATAGGACACCTAGCACACAAAGCCACTCTATCAACACAGGGAAGCAGGCAAAATGTGGAGACAAAGAAACAGATCACAAATGAAAGAAATGGAGGAAATCAAACAAATGGATATAGAGTTCAAAACCACAATTACAAGGTTTTTCAAGAATCTTCCAGAAACTGTCAATAAATTTAGTGAGACCCTCGAGGACATAAAAAAGGACCAACTAAAAATTAAGCATACACTGACTGAAATAAAGAATAATATACGGAGATCCAACAGCAGACTAGAGGATTGCAAGAACCAAGTCAAAGATTTAAAATACAAAGAAGCAAAAAACACCCAACTGGAAAAGCAAAAAATAAAAAAGAGCCCTAACCAGTTTGGCTCAGTGGATAGAGCATCAGCCTATGGACTGAAAGGTCCTAGGTTCGATTACAGTCAAGGATATGTATCTTGATTTTGGGCACATCCCCAGTAGGAGGTGTGCAGGAGGCAGCTGATCGATGTTTCGCTCTCATCAATGTTTCTAACTTTCTATCCTTCTCTCTTCCTCTCTGTAAAAAAATAATTAATTATATATATATATATGAATTCAAAAATATGAAGTGTAAGGAGCCTCTGGGACAACTTCAAGTGTACCAACATCCGAATTATGTTCAGCCAGAAGAAGAGAGAGAGCAAGATACTGAAAACCTATTTCAAGAAATAATGACAGAAAGCTTCCCCCACCTCATAAAAGAAATAGACTTACAAGTCCAGGAAGCACAGAGAACTCCAAACAAAAGAAATCCAAAGAGGACCACACCAAGACACATCATAATTAAAATACCAATAGCAAAAGACAAAGAGAGAATATTAAAAGCAGAAAGAGAAAAACAGTTAGTTACCTACAAAGGGGCACTCATACAATTGTCAGCTGATTTATCAACAGAAACTATGCATGCCAGATGGGAGTGGCAGGAAATACTCAAAGTGATGAATAGCAAAAACTTACTACCAAGATTACTCTGCCCAGCAAAGCTATCATTCAGAATTGAAGGGAAGATAAAGAGCTTCACAGATAAGAAAAAGCTAAAGGAGTTCATCACCACCAAACCAGGATTATATGAAATACTGAAGGGTATTCTTTTAAAAAAATATATATATATATTTTATTGATTTTTCATAGAGAGGAAGGGAAAGGGATAGAAAGCCAGAAACATCGATGAGAGAGACATCGATCAGCTGCCTCCTGCATGCCCCCTACTGGGGATGTGCCCGCAACCAATGTACATTCCCTTGACCAGAATAGAACCTGGGACCTTTCAGTCCCCAGGCTGACACTCTATCGACTGAGCCAAGGGTATTCTTGAAGAAGAAAAAGAAGAAGAAGAAGTAGAAGAAGAAGAAGAAGAAGAAGAAGAAGAAGA
>JAAGEH010000015.1:31881432-31900909 GCA_011751065.1 Lasiurus cinereus | reverse complement strand
GGGAGAGGGGGAGGAGGAGGGAGAGGGAGAAGGAGAGGGAGAAGGTAAAGGTAAAAATTGTGAACAACAAATACATATCTATCAATAAGTGAATCTAAAAATCAAGTGAATAAAAAATTTGATGGGTTGCCGCTGAGGGGAGGAGGCAGTGCGGCCTCCACTGTTGTGCAGATCCGGGCACTGCTGTGGGAAGGGTGCCTGGGCCAGCGACCTCCCAGAGGCAGGAGAGAGCCAGCAGGGCTGGGATGCCAAGTGCCCCCGCAGCCATGAACAACTAGGGTGCCGAGGAGATTGGGAAGCTCTTCATGGGCGGTCTTGACTGGAGCACCACCCAAGAGACTGTTCGCAGCTACTTCTCCCAGTATGGAAAAGTTGTGGACTGTGTGATCATGAAAGATAAGACAACCAACCAGTCTCAATGCTTCAAGTTTGTCAAGTTTAAGGACCAAACTGTGTGGGCACAGTGCTGGCCAGCAGACCACACACACTGGATGGTCAAAATATTGACCCAAAGCCATGTACACGTTGGGAAATGCAGTCAGAGAGGAAGTGGCCAAAAGAAGGCTGGAAGGGACCCAGGAACGATAACAGTAAATCAAATAAGATAAGTGTTGGTGGAATTCCTCACAATTGTGGTGAGACAGAGCTCAGGGAATACTTCAAGAAATTCGGAGTGGTCACAGAAGTGGTCGTGATCTACGGCGCAGAAAAGCAGAGGCCTCGCGGTTTTGGATTTATTACTTTCGAGGACGAACAATCAGTGGACCAGGCTGTCAACATGCATTTTCACGACATCATGGGCAAAAGAGTGGAGGTTAAACGGGACTGAGCCTCGTGACAGTAAAGGTCAAGTGCCTGGACAGCCAGAGACCAGCCAGTGGGGCAGCCGTGTCATGCCCAGTATCCACCAATGGGCAAACCAGCCCTCACCTAAGTGGCAGCAAGGATATGGCCCACAAGAAATGTGGGTCGCCAGCAGGACAGGCAATTGGTGACTATGGACCGCCCCCTGTGGGAAGAGGAGCTCCCCCACCACCCCTGCCATTCACCTCTTATATTGTATCTACCCCTCCTGGAGAGTTCCTTCCTCCACAGGGCTTCCCACAGGGCTATGGTGCTCCCTCCCGCCTCCCCCAATTCAGTTTTGGCTAAGGGCTCCACCTCCACCGCCAGATCAGTTTGTGCCACCAGGGGTCCTCCCTCCACCTGCCACTCCTGGGGCAGCACCTCTGGCCTTCCCACCACCTTCCTCTCAGGCTGTCCCTGATATGAGCAAGCCCCCAGTGACACAACCAGACTTCCCTCACAGTCAGTATGGTTATGGATAGGACTTGGCCGACTTTGGGCAGGGTTTCTCAGACTCCAGCCCACAGCCCCCCTCCTAAGGGGGCCCCTCAGTGCCAGGCTCCAGGAGGGTGGGGCGCCTGCTGGTGGAAGTGGCTTCAGAGGAGGTGAGAACCACAATGTTCAAGGATTCCACCCCTACCGATGCTACCTAGCTAGTGCCACGCAGGCAGCTAGATGGCTGAGACCCAGGATTTGAAACTTGTGACAATCACAAACTTGGCAGAAAAATCGAAATTCAACCTTGGGGGGAGGGGCAGACGTGAGGCTTTTAGAGGCGGCTGTGGGTGACTGAACTGAAATTTTTAAATATATTTCTTTTCAAACCAATCAGCACAATAAAAAAAAAAAGAAAAGTCACTAGTTCTACAACAGGGTTTTAAAAAGTCTTCAGCTTTAGCTGAGGCTGGTTTGGCTCAGTGGATAGAGTGTCGGCTTGCAGGCTGAAAGGTCCTGGGTTCGATTCTGGTTGGGGGCATGTACCTTGCTTGCGGGCACATCTCCACAGTGGACCTTGCAGGAGGCAGCTGATCGATGTCTCTCTCTCTCATCGATGTTTCTGACTTTCTATCTCTCTCCCTTCCTCTCTGTAAAAGATCAATAAAATATAATTTTTAAAAGTCTTCAGCTTTAATTCAAAACTTCAGGTTTCTTTTTCTTCCTTTTTTTTTTTGAAATTATTTTCCCAAGCCTTTTGTTTTACCGTATATTGTAAACTTTTATGTTAAAAAAATATATATATAGCCGAAACCGGTTTGGCTCAGTGGATAGAGCGTCGGCCTGCAGACTGAAGGGTCCCAGGTTCGATTCCGGTCAAGGGCATGTACCTTGGTTGCGGGCACATCCCCAGTAGGGGGCGTGCAGGAGGCGGCTGATTGATGTCTCTCTCATTGATGTTTCTAGCTTTCTATCCCTCTCCCTTCCTCTCTGTAAAAAATCAATAAAATATATTTAAATATATATACATTTACAAATTGTGAGATTTTTAAGATAAATTTTCTACAATATATACTGGCTTATTTTTTAATTTAAAACAGGATTTCTGTCAGCACTGGAAGTGAGGGGCATTTTTGGTCCCCATACTCCTGGCTTTGAGGGGTGGGACTTCTTGGTCCAGAAACTCTGGAGCTTAAAAAAGCAATCTACTGAATGTGTTTCATTTTTGTTTATTCCTTGTTTTTGTCAATTGATTGCCTGGCAGTGTCTGCAAGTACATCATGGGGGCTGGGCCTGCCTGGCTCAGCTGGCAACCACCCCGAACCCAACTGCATCAAGGACCAGGAGGTCTTATCAGCCTACTTCCTCTGCTTGTGGCTTCAGGGCACCCCCACTTACCAGTTTGACCCTGGTTTGAATAAAGAGAATTTCATTTGGATTTTTAAAAAATCTGATGAACAGAATAAACTGGTGAATATAATAGAATCAGAGGCATAGAAAGGGAGTGGACTGACCATTTTCAGAGGAAGCGGGTGTGGGGATGCAGGAAGAGATTGGACAAAAATCATACACTTATGGATGAGGACAGTGGCAGGGGTGGGTAAGGGCAGAGGTGGGGTGGGAACTGGGTGGAGGGGAGTTATGTGAAGAAAAAGAGGAACAACTGTAATAATCTGAACAATAAAAACTTATTTTTTTTAAAAAAAGAATGGCTGCTGTAATTGAGACCAAGTCCAGTAGCATCAAAATGTTTGATAATTAGGAATCATTTCCAGTGGCTTCAAATATTTGGGCAGAAGATTATTTCCCTAGATTTATGTAAAAACTTAAAAAAAAAGAATTACAGGTCTGGCTTATGTACAACTAGTTCTAATCACTGTCACTATAATGAAGTGCTATTGCCTCTCACCCATTTCCCAGACCTGTTGCAAGCTGGTTTACCTTTGAACCAAGAGATAGTGCATCTCCTTGACATTGCCGCAAATATGTAATATGAAATGTTTTTATGACCTTCCCCCAAAAGTTCTGCAGCTATTTTTCAGAATTACTATCAACTCGAAAAGGGCAATACTCGGAAAATGGCTCTGGGCAGTCAAAATGCCACTGTAAGACAAGTCAAACTGGAGTTTAGGGTAGGGGGCCAGGAGATAAATGGAATTTCAGCCTGAGTTCATATCAGAACTGGCCTACTTAGTCTGCAAATACACCCTGAGTTTGTTTTCCTTGTTTAAAAAGAGGTAAGGTTTACAATAACACCAGAAAAATTAAGTACTTAGGTATAAATTTAAAATATTTGCAGGATCTGTACATGAAAAACTATAAGATACTGATGTCAAACCTCAGAGGGAAGGTGGGTGGGAAGAGATAAACCAAAGAACTTATATGTATATATACATGATCCATGAACATAGACAATAGTGTGCTGAGGGTAGGAAGCAGGGGCGGGCTAGAAGAGGTCAATACTTTCAACAATAAAGAATTAAAAACAAACAAACAAACAAACAATATGGTGGGAGATTCAATTTTAAAAAAGACACTGATGGCCGAAACCGGTTTGGCTCAGTGGATAGAACATCAGCCTGCAGACTAAAAGGTCCCAGGTTCAATTCTGGTCAAGGGCATGTATCTTGGTTGCAGACACATCCCCAATGGGGGGCGTGCAGGAGGCGGCTGATTGATGTCTCTCTCTCTCATCAATGTTTCTAACTCTCTATCCCTCTTCCTTCCTCTCTGTAAAAAATCAATAAAATATATTTTCAAAAAAAATTAAAAAAGACACTGATGAAATAAATCAAACATCTAAATAAATGGAGAGATATACCATATTCATGGATTAGAAGACACAATGTTATTAACATGTTAATTCTACACAACTTGATCTTTAGATTTTACACAATTCCAATCAAAATTCCAGCAAGAATTTTAGAGATACCAATAAGCTGATTCTAAAATTTATATGGAAAAGCAAAGTAACTAGAATAACTAAAATAATTCTTAAAAGGACCAAGTTAGAAGATTCATACTACCTGATATCAAGACTTACTATAAAGTTATAATAATAATTACATCAAGACAGTGTGGTATTGGTGCAAAGAGAGACAATAGAATGAAAAGCCCCAAAATATAGTCAACTGATTTTTGACAAAGGTACAAAGAGAATTGAATGAAGAATCTTTTCAACAAATAGCACTGAAAAACTGGACCTCTATACACACACTAGAGGCCTGATGCTTGAAATTCATGCCTAGGAAGGGTCCCTAGGCCTGGATGGTGATCAGGGTCATCTGTGGGCGACCTGTGGGTGGGGCAATCAGGGGGCCTCCCACTGGTGCCCACCTTGACTGGAAAACTGGTGCTGCCTGCTGACCAGCCCCACCTCCTAATCACTGCCACTAGTTGCCTAACTCTAGGAGGGGGGACAGACACTCAATGCAGGAGCTTCCCCCGTCAGTACATGTCACAACAACAAGTCGTTCCACCGTTTGGTCAATTTGTATATTAGGCTTTTATTATATAGGATGCCTCACACCTTATGTAATAATTAATTCAAAATCAACCATAGGCCTAAATATAAAATATACAACTGCTATAAGAAAATCTGCATGATCCTGAGTCATATAAGGTACTGTACTATTAAGAGAATGAAGACTGGGAGGTTTTGCAAAATCATATATCTGATAAAAGATATGCCCAGAAAAAAAGTTCTTAAAACTCAACAATTAAAAAAAAAATAGTTTAGGGGGAGAAACCAAGATGGTGGCATAGGTAAACACCTACACTGCTGCCTTGCACAACAATTTCAAAACTACAACTAAAAGACAGAATGGACATTATCCAGAACCACAGGAAAGCTGGCTGAGTGGAAATTGTACAACTAGAGGGAAAGAGAGGGGCTCAGGGAGACCCAGAGGAGCTGCAAAAAGCTGAGGTACGGAGACGTGCATGTGGAGAGAGCAGGTGGCGGAGTACCTGGCTGGTTTTCTCTGGCGGGAGGGAGACGGAGACTCTCAACAGCATTGAACCCCTTATCCTACAACACTAAACCCCAGTTCAGCCAAAAGTCATATGGGGGGAGTTTGGACTGTGAAAAGGGAGAGGTGCAAGGAAATATAGGGGAGTCGCAAAAGATCAGAAGTCTGGTGGCGCGGACGGCACTGCTCGCAGAGGACTGACTGCTAATTGTACTGCTGGCTTACATGAGTGGGCGGGAGACAGACTCTCCCAACTGCATCACTTCTAACTCCACTAAATCCCGTTTTGGGTCAAAACCCTGGGGATCCAGACTCATACGGTCCCAGAGTGTAGGGGAGCCGGAAAGGCAGCAGTCTAGAGGCACTTCGAGAGAAAGCGCACGTGCACAGGGACTGCTCCAGCGATTACCCAGTCACATGAGACTCAGGGGCCATGGAGGGCGGGGCCGACTGGAAGGCA
Organism: Lasiurus cinereus; assembly: GCA_011751065.1. Taxonomy (NCBI): domain Eukaryota; kingdom Metazoa; phylum Chordata; class Mammalia; order Chiroptera; family Vespertilionidae; genus Lasiurus; species Lasiurus cinereus. The sequence continues at coordinate 31,895,197 of JAAGEH010000015.1, read as the reverse complement.
AGGCGATCCCTTAAGCCCTGAGACTCCACCCATCCCAAGCTCAACAGAGAGGCTTCTGCGGCTTTGCAAGTCTGGTATCATAAGGCTGAATCCAACACAGAAGTTCTCCGGGCATAGTGAAAATGCAGAGACAAGGGAAGGGGTCACAAACAAAAAAAATGTAGGAAAACAAACGACTGGATATAGAGTTCAAAACCACGCTTATAAGGTTTTTCAAGAATATCCTAGAAAAGTTGGATAAAGTTAGTGAGACCCAAGAGGAGATGAAAAAGAACCAACTGGAGATGAAAAAGAACCAACTAGAGATGGAACAGATCCAACTAGAGATGACAAAGGACCAACTAGAAATTAAAAATACACTGACTGAAATAAAAAATATTATACAGAGACCTAACAGCAGATTAAAGGAAGGCAAGAATCAAGTAAAAAATTTGAAATATAAAGAATCAGAAAACACTCAACTGGAAAAGAAAGAAGAGAGAAGAATCCAAAAATGTGAAGATAATGTAAGGAGCCTCTGGGACAGCTTCAAGTGTACCAACATCAGAATTGTGGGGGTGCCAGAAGAAGACAGAGAGCAAGATACTGAAAATCTATTTAAATAAATAATGACTGGGGAGAATCCAAGATGGCGGCATAAGTAAACAACTACACTGTTGCCTTGCACAACAATTTCAAAACTACAACTAAAAGACAGAACGGACATCATCCAGAACCACAGGAAAGCTGGCTGAGTGGAAATTCTACAACTAGAGGGAAAGAGAGGGGCTCAGGGAGACCCAGAGGAGCTGCAAAAAGCTGAGGTACGGAGATGCACGCGTGGAGAGAGCGGATGCCGGAGTACCTGGCTGGTTTTCTCTGGCAGGAGGGAAATGGAGACTCTCAAAGACATTGAACCCCTTATCCTACGACACTAAACCCCAGATCCAGCCGAAACTCATACGGGGGGGAGTTTGGACTTTGAAAAGGGAGAGGTGCACAGAAATTTAGGGGAGCCGCAAAAGATCAGAGGTCTGATGGCACGAACGGCATTGCGTGCAGAGGACAGACTGCTGATTGTGCCGCTGGCTTTCGCGAGAAGGCAGGAGACAGACCCTCCCAACTGCATCACTTCTGACTCCACTAAGCCCCAGTTTTGGGTGAAACCCTGGGCACCTAGACTCGTGTGGTCCTGGAGCGCAGGGGAGCCGGAAAGGCAGCGGTCTAGAGGCACTGTGCGTGCGCACAAGGACTACACATCTGGTGAAAGAAATAGACTTACAAGTCCAGGAAGCACACAGAACCCCATATAAAAGGAATCCAAAGAGGACTACACCAAGACACATCATCATTAAAATACCAAGAGCAAAAGACAGAGAGAATATTAAAAGCAGCAAGAGAAAAACAGTTCATTACCTACAAGGGAGCACCCATACGACTGTCAGCTGATTTCTCAACGGAAACAATGCAGGCCAGACGGGAGTGGCAAGAAATATACAACGTGATGAATAGCAAGAACCTACAACCAAAAATACTCTATCCAGCAAAGCTATCATTCAGAATTGAAGGGCAGATAAAGAGCTTTACAGATAAGAAAAAGCTAAAGGAGTTCATCAACTCCAAACTAGTATTATATGAAATGCTGAAAGGTACTCTTTTAGAAGAGGAAGAAGAAAAAGGTAAAAGATAAAAAATTATGAACAAATACATATCTATCAACAAATGAATCTAAAAATTAAGTGAATTAAAAATTTGATCAACAGAATAAACTGGTGAATATAATAGAATCAGGAGCACAGAAAGGGAGTGGACTGATAAGTCTCAGGGGGAAAGGGGTCAGGGTGTACAGGAAGAGACTGGACAAAAATCATACACCTATGGATGAGGTCAACGGGAAGGAGGTAAGGGTAGAGGGAGGGGTGGGAGCCGGGTGGAGGGGAGCTATGGAGGGGAAAAAAGAGAAACAAATGTAATAATCTGAATAATAAAGATTTAATTTAAAAAAAGTTTAAAAATGGGCAAAAGATCTGAACAAACTCTTCACAAAGAAGTTATACAGACAAAAATTAGAAAATAAAAATATGTCCACAATAAGCTGAAACCGGTTTGCCTCAGTGGATAGAGCATCAGCCTGGGGACTGAAAGGTCCCAGGTTCGATTCCGGTCAAGGGCATGTGCATTGGTTGCGGGCACATCCCCAGTAGGGGGCGTGCAGGAGGCGGCTGGTGGATGCCTCTCTCTCATTGATGTTTCTGGCTTTCTGTCCCTTTCCCTTCCTCTCTGTGAAAAATCAATAAAAATATATTTTAAAAAATATGTCCACAATAAAAAATCAAATCACCCAATTAAAAATGGGCAAATAATTGAATAGCTATTTCTCCAAAGACACAAATGGCCAACAAGTATAAAAAGTTGCAGTGTCAGTAATTGTAAGAGAAATGCAGATCAAAATCAGAAAAATATCACTTCACACTGTCATAAATTAGAGGACACTAAAGAGACATGATAGTTGCCCAGCTCAGTGGTTATGTTGACCTATGAACCAGGAGGTCACAGTTCGATTCCCATGCCTGGGTTGAGGGCTCGGTCCCCAGTGTGGGGCATGCGGGAGGCGGCTGATCAGTGGTTCGCTCTCATCATTAACATTTTTATCACCCTCTCCCACTTTCTTCCTCTCTGAAATCAATAAACTATTTTTTTTCTTTTAAAGAGACATGACAGCTAAATCCAACGTGGGATACTAGAACAAAGAGGACATAGCAGAAAAACTGATGAAATCCAAATGAAGTCTGTAGTTTAATGTTATTAGACCAATGTTGATTTCTTCGTTGTGACCAGTATAATATGGTTTTATACAGGTGGGGCAAATGTAGATTTACAGTTGTGAGTATGCAAAACAAAGTTTATTCTTGTATTATTATTTATTAAATGAATTATTTACCATATGAACACCTGTAAACCTACTTTAGCCCCACCCTGTATATATTAGTCTGCTAGGGTTCCTATAACAAAATATCAAAAACTGGGTGGCTTAATAAATAGATATTTATTTCTAACAGTCCTGGATACTGGGAAGTCCAAGATTAAGGTGCTTGCTGATTCAGTGAAAGCTCTCTTCTGAGAAACAAAGACAGGAACAGAGACTGATACACACAGAGACAAAGAAACAGTGAAATGCAGAGGCAGTGCCCTCTTATGAAGGCCCTAAACCAGTGGTTCCCAAAGTGGGGCACATGCCCCACAGGGGGGCAATTTGATTTTTAAGGGGGGAATTCAAGAATGAGTTATTAATAGTGAATTTTTTTGCATTTCTTATGGTTCTAGGGGTCTCATAGACAGTATATAAATATACTGGAAACCCGGTGCACCAAATTCATGCACAGGTAGGGTCCCTAGGCCTGGCCAGCAATCAAAGCCAATTAGGTTCCCCGCCTCTCTACCTCCTCCTTCCCTCACTCTCTCAGCACCACACCACCACTGGTCGCCTGCCATGTTCCCCCCGCTCCCTGGTGATCAGCACACGTCATAGTGAGCAATCAAACTCCCATTCTTCTGGTAGAACTTTGCATATTAGCCTTTTACATATATATATAGAAGATAATGTGAAATACTTATGCATTTCAGTTCTCTATTATATGTTTTGAAATTTTATTTGCTATTTTTTCATATCACTTCATATAATTATTTTTTAACAATTTCTTAGTGATTTCTTCCTCAGTACTTCAGCTGTTCTTTTTGTTCTTTTATTTTTCTTTTTCATGGATGCCATGTTCTTTGAAAGCTTGTTTAGACTAAGTTAATGGCCTTTTAGGCTTCCTCCACGTGAATCGGAGTTCCCTTTTGAATAATAAAAATTAGATGTCACAGGGTGGCATCAGTATTTGAGAGATACTTTGGTGTGGCAGGGCCAAAGAAAGGTTGGGAACCACTGCTCTAAACCCATCATAAGGATCCCTCTCTCAAGACCACATCTAAACCTAATTAACTCCCAAAGACCCATCTCCAAATACTATTACAGCAAGGGTTAGGGCTTCAATGTATGAATTTTGAAGGAAGGGCACAATCCACCCCATAGTATTATATAACTTGTTAATATTAGGGGAACCACAGTGAAGAGTATACATGAACTTCCTGTACTACCTTTGAAATTTTTATGTAAATCTAAAATTATTCAAAGATTTATAAAAGTGAAAAAAAATAAAGAAGGGTTAAAAGTGCCTGGTCAGTGTAGCTCAGTGGTTGAGCATTGACCTATGAACCAGGAAGTCATGGTTCAATTCCTGGTCAGGCACATATCCAGGTTGCAGGCTCAAATCCCCAGTGTGGGGCATGCAGGAGGCAGGCGATCAATGATTTTCTCTCTCATCATTGATGTTGTTATCTCTATCTCCCTCTCCCTTTCTCTCTGAAATAAATAAAAATATTTTTAAGAGGAGTTAAAGGTGCTGCTGAGGAAAATTCAGATCTTCAATCACAGAATCAGGCTGAGTTAAAAGAGAGATGGTGGTGGAATGGAAATACTGGGGAAAACAGGAGGAACAAGGTTCTATGAAGTTGAAAACAGGTTTAGTTCACCATAAGTAATGACTTTTATTTTCCTTGAAAATATGGAATATTTAAAGCTCACATACAATGGAGTGTGCTTCATTATAATAAAATGAAAATGAAGAGTAGTCAGGTAAAGAAGCAGAATAAAAAATCAGAGAAATAAAAAAGGCAAGATTTTTTTCTTGAGACTGGGAGGTGGGTCTATAGCTAATGATTAACAAAGGATAATTTATTAAAAGCTTTTCAATTTTTCTTAAACAATAAAATTATATTTCCAAATTTCAGGGTTAACATTTTATAACATTTTACTATTTTAGCACACTTGATAATTTAAAAACAACAAAAAAATAGAATAAGACTCTGAAATTTCAATATGCTTCTTTATACTAACATTGAAGCACTGTAATTGCTGCTAAAATACAAATAAAGACAACAGAGAAATGCCATGTTATTTTAATAATTATTTCAATATGAAGAAATAAAAGATAATGAAGAGCACATTCTTGTTTGGTGCTAATGTTGGAACAATCTGCAGTCTTAAAGATGAAGCAAAATGCATAATTTGAACCAAATGTTGAAATGGTTTAAGATTAGAAAGGTAACCACATATTTACTACAGAAAATTCTCTATGCCATTGGTCATCAAAATGCGGTTCACAAGCCACTTGTGACTCTTTGGCCCCTTGAGTGTGCATCTTCCACAAAATACCATGGCCTGGGCAAATCTATTTTGAAGAAGTGGTGTTAGAAGAAGTTTAAGTTTAAAAAATTTGGCTCTCAAAAGAAATTTCAATTGTTGTACTGTTGATATTTGGCTCTGTTGACTAACGAGTTTGCCAACCACTGCTCTATGCAATTGTCTTTACATTGCATTTTACTTGGTTTGTCAAAATGAAATTGTGATCTGTTCTCAATAGTGTGTGTGTGTGTGTGTGTGTGTGTGTGTGTGTGTTAATATTTTCTGAAGCAACACTTCAGAGAGGAAGGAAGAGAGAGAAAGAGAGAAACATCAATGAAGAGAGAAAATCATTGATTGGCTGCCTCCTGCATGCCCCCAAAAAGAGATTGAGCCCACAACCTGGCATGTGCCCTGCCTGGGAATCAAACTGTGACCTCCTGATTCATAGGTTGATGTTCAACCACTGAGGCACACCAGTCGGGCAGTAATATCATAATAAAAGGTCAAGAGGCATCACAACCAAAATGACCAACCAACCAGTCACCAGGAGGTGCATGGAGCATCTCGGCCATAATGACCTATCAACTGGTCACCATGACGCCCACTGTGGCTGGCGAACTGGCCCAATCAGGGGATGCGGTCACTGCCCAAACACCCATGGCCCCTCCTCCAGCCAGCCCAGCACTGATCTGGGGCCTTGGTGCAGGCAGGCTGGCTGACCAACATCCTGCTATCTCCTCCTCTCAACACTGATCCACCCTGATTGGGCCCAGGCTGGCTGGACCCCACCCATGCGCAAATTTGTGCATTGGGCCTCTAGTATACATATATACATATATTTTAATACCACATGAGATTCAATGTAGCTGCATAATCAGATTTCTGGCTTTATCACTCACTAGTTATGGGAACTTGGGAAACTGAAACTTGCAGAGCCTCAGAGTACATATTTGTAGTATTATAATGATAGATAGCAGAGTAGCCCCCTACACACACACACACCCTTAACTGTGGTTTTGCTTTACACGTTTCAGTTATCCCTGGTCAACCACGGACGGAAAATATTAAATGGAAAATAAGTTTCAAATGGTATGTGGTGCTAAAATTTCATGCCTGAGACATGAGCTATCCCTTTGTCCACCGACACCGTATATACTCCCTACCTATCAGTCTCTTAGTAGATATCTCAGTTGTCTTATCGACTGTCAAGGTATCACAGTGCTCATGTAAAAGTAACCCTTATTTAACTTAATAATGGTCTCAAAGCACAACTCACATAAGCCAAAGAGAAGCTATAAAGTATATGTATGCATAGAAAAAAAAACATAGTATATATAAGATTCAGACATTCACTGGGGATCTTGGGATATATACCCCTGGATAAAGGGGAAGGCTACTGCAATTAAACCTCTCTCATGAGATTATCATCAGGGGGAAAAGAATAGTTGGACATCTCCCGAGCCTGGTCCTAGAGCAGATAGAAAGAACACACGGGGAGTGTTTGTTGGTGAGTTAAGGGACAGCTATACTCCAGGAGAAGGTGGGGGACTGCTGGACAGGGCTCCCACTGCTGCTGGGTTCCTTCCTGGAACCACCAGCTTGGATGCGGATACTGTATCATCTTGAAAGGGAAAGTGGATGTTATAGGAATCCTGAAAATCTACAACTACGGCACCCACCTAACAGCTGGAAATCCCAGAAAACGGGTCCCCAATTGGCACAAACACACAAATTAAGAGGAGCTCTACACTCTACCATGGAAAGATTGGATTTCACCAGGGATAAAGAGAGAGAGAACTACATAACCAGACATCCGGAAATGAGAGTCCATGGGGAGACAAAGAAAGAGCCCACATATGAAAGAAAAGCGAGCATCAACAGAAAAGGAAGTAAACGAAATGAAGGCAAGCAACCTGCCAGATAAAGAATTCAGAGAAATGGTCATAAGGTGGCTGAAAAGAATGAAAGACTTTCAACAATATGAGTAAGAACCAAGAAGAAATGAAAAATGACATCGCTGCTGTAAAGAACTCAATAGAAAACATCAAGAGTAGACTAGAAGAAGCAGAGGACCGCATCCGTGAGCTAGAAGACAAGGTAGGAAAAAATACACAAGTAGACCACCTTCTAGAAAAAAAAAATTGAAAAGCAGAAGGAGAGCCTAACAGTACTTTGGGACAACACAAAACAAAACAACAACTGCATAATAGGAATTCTAGAAGGAGAGGAAACTTAGCAAGGAATAGAAAACCTGTTTGAAGAAATAATGACAGATAACTTCCCTGATATAGGGAAGAAAAAACCCACACAAATCCAAGAAACTCATGGAGTCCCTAGCAAAATGAACCCCACGCCACATCACATTATATTTAAATTGGCAAAAACCAACAACAAACTAAGAATCTTAAAAGCAGCCAGACAGAGACAGAAAGTTACCTACAAAAGAACACCCATCAGACTAGCGACTGATTTCTCAACAGAACTCATCAGGCCATAAGGGAATGGAATGAAATATACAAAGTCATGCAAAGGAAGGGTCTGAATCCAAGAATACTGTACCCAGCAAGGCTAACAATTAAAATTGAAGGTGAAATCGGGAGCTTCACAGATAAAAAAGGACTAAGGGAATTTATTACCACCAAACCAGCAATGCAAAAAATGCTAAAGGGACTGCTGTAAAAAAAAGAAATAGGAAGCTAAGAAGGAACACAGGAGTAAAGAATAAAAATGGCGACAAATAAGTACCTATCAATAATAACCTTAAATGTAAATGGATTAAATGAACCCATCAAAAGACACAGGGTAATGGACTGGATAAGAAAACATGACCCATATATATCTGCTGTCTACAAGAAACTCACCTCAGAAAAGAAGATGCACACAGACTGAGGGTGAAGAGATGGAAAACGGTTTTTCAGGTGAATGGAAATGAAAAAGAAGCTGGGGTAGCAATACTTATATCTGACAAATTAGATCTCAAAGTGCAGGACAAAAGAAGAGAGATAAGGAAGGCCACTTCATAATACTAAAGGGAGCAACCCAACAAGAAGAAATAACTCTGGTAAATATATACGCACCCAATACAGGAGCATCCAAATACATAAAAAAAAAAACTCCTGGAGGATATCAAGGGAGAGATTGACAGCAATACAATCATAGTAAGAGATTTTAATACCCCACTATCACCATTGGACAAATCCTCTAAACAAAAAATCAGCAAAGAAATATCAATCCTAAATGACTCACTAGACCAGATGGAATTAATTGACATCTTCAGAACATTTCACCCCTAAGTCACAGAATATACATTCTTCTCAAGTGCACATGGGTCCTTTTCAAAGATAGACCATACATTGGGTCATAGGCAAAGTCTCTTCAAATTCAAGAAGATAGAAATCATATCAAGCATCTTCTCAGATCATAGTGACATAAAACTGGAAATCAACTACAATAAAAACAATCCAAAGAAATCAAACACATGGAGACTAAACAGCATGCTATTAAACAATAACTGGGTAACCAGAGAGATCAGGGAAGAAATAAAAAAAACATCATGGCGGACGTGGTGCCCAGAGGAATGAGCCAGTGCCTCAATCTCCTTCCTCTCCCTTCCCATCGCCTCGCCGCCTTCACCTACCCACACCAGACTGGAACTATGTGATCTGGAAGTTCTGGTGCCATTGCTGTGTGGGATAAACAGTAATGGTGGAGGCTGCAGCTCCTGGAACAACAGCCAAACCATCAGGAGCAGGAGCAGGAGCAGGAGCAGCAGCGCCTCCCTTACCCCTATCCCCACAGCCACTTCCCTGTCCGTGGGGGCAGGGGGTGGGGGAGGTGGCAGCAGCAGCTAGACGAAACAGGTCACCTGCAGGTATTTCATGCACAGGGTTTGTAAGGAAGGAGATAACTGTCACTACTCACATGACCTCTCTGACAGTCCATACGGTGTGCTATGCAAGTATTTTCAGCGAGGGTACTGTATTTACAGAGACCGCTGCAGATACGAACATAGCAAACCATTGAAACAGGAAGAAGCAACTGCTATAGATATAACTGCAAACCCATTCCTTGCTGCTTCCTCAAGTCTTTCATCAGTAGTTGGACCAATTGTGGAAATGAATATGGGTGAGGCTGAGTCAAGAAATTCAAACTTTGCAACTGTAGGAGCAGGTTCAAAAGACTGGGTGAATGCCATTGATTTTGTTCCTGGGCAGCCCTACTGTGGCCATATTGCCCCTTCTTGCATTGAAGCACCCCTGCAGAGCTCAGTGACCAAGGAAGAGCCAGAGAAGGAGCCAAGTGCAATGGACACGAAGAAGCAGCTTTGTCCCTATGCAGCAGTGGGAGAGTGCTGCTATGGGAAGAACTGTGTGTATCTCCACGAAAACTACTGTGACATGTGTGGGCTGCAGGTCCTACACCCAGTGGATGCTGCCCAGAGATCACAGCACATAAAATCTTGCATTGAGGCCCATGAGAAGGACATGGAGCTCTCATTTGCCATCCAGCGCAGTAAGGACAAAGTGTGTGGGATGTGCATGGAAGTGGTCTACAAGAAAGCCAACCCTAGTGAGCGCCACTTTGGGATCCTCTCCAACTGCAACCACACCTACTGCCTCAAGTGTATTCACAAGTGGAGGAGTGCTAAGCAATTTGAGAGCAAGATCATAAAGTGAGACTCGTCCCCAATCTTCGTTTGTGCTTTCTATTTGGGGGAAGAATTTAGTGTCTTATGCCAACTTTCAAGCAGATGGACCACATTTAAATGCATGCATTTTATTTTGAAACGGGATATTCTTTGAATTGGGGTTTCTTGTTTGTATTTTAGCTAGCTTCTAGGTTAGTTGGTATATCTACTTTTATTTGAATGAGGAAATGCTATGTAACAGTTAGTAGAATCTTTTTCTGAGGAGATTGTTTAACAGATTAGCCCCTTTAGGCTCAATGAACAAGCTTATCTAGCTCTGAATGTATGTTTACTGATGTTTTACATTTTCCACTTTCCTATTTTCATCCATTAAGCTAGTCAATAATCCACCATCCTTTAAAGATTGTTCTCATAACTAAACAAAAAAAAACATGACTTAAACGGAGCAAAGTTATAAGAAATAAAAAAACATGCTTATAAGGTTTTTTAAGAATATCCTAGAAAAGATGGATAAAGTTAGCGAGACCCAAGAGGTGATGAAAAAGAACCAACTAGAGATGGAAAAGGTCCAACCAGAAATTAAACATACACTGAATGAATTAAAAAATATCATACAGAGACCTAACAGCAGACTAGAGGAAGGCAAGAATGAAGTAAAGAATTTGAAATATAAAGAAGCAGAAAACACTCAACTGGAAAAGCAAGAAGAAAAAAGAATCCAAAAATGTGAAGATAATGTGAGGAGCCTCTGGGACCGTTTCAAGTGTATCAACATCAGAATTGTGGGGGTTCCAGAAGAAGAGAGAGAGCAAGATACTGAAAACCTACTTAAAGAAATAATGACTGAAAACTTCCCACATCTGGTAAAAGAAATAGACTTACAAGTCCAGGAAGTACAAAGAACCTCATATAAAAGGAATCTAAAGGGGACTATACCAAGACACATCATAATTAAAAAACCAAGAGCAAAAGACAAAGAGAGAATATTAAAAGCAGCAAGAGAAAAATAGTTCATTACCTACCTACAAGGGAGCACCCATACAATTGTCAGCTGATTTCTCAACAGAAACGATGCAGGCCAGATGGGAGTGGCAAGAAATATTCAACGTGATGAATAGCAAAACCTACAACCAAGAATACTCTATCCAGCAAAGCTATCATTCAGAATTGAAGGACAGATAAAGAGCTTCACAGATAAGAAAAAGCTAAAGGAGTTCATCAACTTCAAACCAGTATTATGTGAAATGCTGATAGGTATTCTTTTAGAAGAGGAAGAAGAAAAAGGTAAAAGATAAAAAATTATGAACAACAAATACATATCTATCAACAAGTGAATCTAAAAATTAAGTGAATTAAAAATTTGATCAACAGAATAAACTGGTGAATATAATAGAATCAGGAGCACAGAAAGGGAGTGGACTGATAATTCTCAGGGGGGAAAGGGGTGAGGGGTGGACAGGGAGAGACTGGACAAAAATCATACACCTATGGATGAGATCAATGGGAGGGAGGTAAGGGTATAGAGGGAGTGTTGGGATCCGGGTGGAAGGGAGCTATGGAGGGGGAAAAAAGGAAACAAAAGTAATAATCTGAATAATAAAGATTTTTTTTAAAAAAAGACCTATACCTGAAAAACTATGGGACACTAAAAAAGGAGAGGAAGATGTAAACATATGGAAGAAAATACCATGTTCATGGATTGGGAGAATCAACATCATTAAAATGTCCATGCTACCCAAAGCAATCTATAGATTCAATGCACTCTCCATTAAAATACCAATGTCATATTTCACAGACCTAGAAAGAACCAAAAATTCATCTGGAATAAAAGAAGACCCCGAATAGCCACAGCAATCCTGAGAAAGAATAAAGTAGGTGGGATCTCAATACCAGATTTCAAGCTGTATTACAAACGCACTGTTCTCAAAATAACCTGGTACTGGCACAAGAACAGACATATAAAACAATGGAATAGAAGAGAGAATCCAGATTTCGACCCAAACCACTGTGCTCTATTAATATTTATTTGACCAAGGAGGCATGAACATACAATGGAGTCAAGACAGTCTCTTCAATAAACGGTGTTGGGGAAAATGGACAGATACATGCAAAAAATGAAACTAGACCACCAACTTACACCATACACAAAAATTAACTCAAAATGGATACAGAACTTAAACATAAGATGGGAAACCATAAAAATACCAGAGGAATCCACAGGCAGCAAAATCTCAGACACATGCTGAAGGAACTTCTTCACTGATACTGCTCCTAGGGCAATGGAAGCTAAAGAGAAAATAAACAAGACTACATCAAAATAAAAAGCATTTTCACAGCAAAAGGAACCATCAACAAAACAACAAGAAAGCTGCAAACCAGTCTGGATCAGTGTATAGAGTGTTGGCCTGCGGACTGGGGAGTCCTGGGTTCCCTTCTGGTCAAGGGCATCTATCCTGGCAGCTGATCAATATCTCTCTGTCATCGATGTTTATAACTCTCTATCCCTCTTACTTCCTCTCTGTAAAAAATGAATAAAAAATATTAAACAACAAGAAAGCCCACTGTATGGGAGAACTTATTTCCAAATGTTATCAATGATAAAGGTTTAATCTCCAACATCTATAGGCAACTTATACAACTTAATAAAAGAAAGATAAATGACCTAATTAAAAAAAATGGGCTACAAACCTAAATAGAATCTTTTCAAAAGAAGTCTGAAGGAAGGCCAAAAGACACATGAAAACATGCTCAAAGTCACTAATTATCTGAGAGATGCAAATCAAAACTACAATGTGATACCATCTCACACCTGTCAGAATGGCAATCATCAACAAATCAACAAACAACAAGTGTTGGTGAGGATGTGGAGAAAAAGGACCCTCGTGCAGTGCTGGTGGGAATGCAGACTGGTGTAGAAACTGTGGAGAACAGTATGGAGTTTCCTCATAAAACTAAAAATAGAACTCCCATTTGACCCAGTAATCCCACTCCTAGGAATATATCCCAAGAAACTAGAAACACCAATCAGAAAAGATTTATGCACCCCTATGTTCATAGCAGCACAATTTACAATAGCTACGATTTAGAAACAGCCTAGATGCCCATCAGCAGATGACTGGATGAGAAAACTATGGTACATCTACACAGTGGAATACTATGCTGCCACAAAAAAGAAGAAATTCTTACTATTTGCAGCAACCTGCATGGAACTCGAGAGCATTATCCTAAGGGAAATAAGCCAGTCAATGAAAGAAAAATACCACAAGATCTCACTCATTTATGAATAATAAAGAACATTATAAACTGATGAACAAAAATATAGATACAGAGGCAGTGAAGCATCGAACAGACTGTCAAATTACGGCAGGAAGGTTAGGGAGAGGTGGGGTAGATAAGAGATCAACTGAAGGACTTATACGCATGCATATAAGCATAACCAATGGACACAAGACACTGGGGAGTGAGGGCATATATGAGAATGGGTGGGTGGTAATGAGAAGATATGTACACATGTAATAACTTAATTTAAAAAATGGAAAATAAATAAATATTAAAAATTTATCATCAAATTAAGTTTATACCTGGTTTGTCCATATAGTGGAATATTATTTGACATAAAAAGGAGTGGAGTGTTGCTATAGTCTTCAATATGAATGAATGCTGCCAATATTATGGTATGTGAAAGAAGCCAGTCCCTGAGACCAAATATTGCCCACCAGTATGGCTCAGTAGTTGAGGATTAACCTATGGTTGAGGTCACAGTTCAATTACCAGTAAAGGTACATCCTTGGGTTGCTGGCTCCATCCCCAGTTGGGGGCATGCAAAAGGCAGCCTATCAATAATTCTCTCTCATCACTGATGTTTCTCTCTCTCTCTCTCTCTCTCTCTCTCTCTCTCTCTCTCTCTCTCT
>JAAGEH010000015.1:31858399-31881422 GCA_011751065.1 Lasiurus cinereus | reverse complement strand
TCTCTCTCTCTCTCTCTCTCTCTCTCTCTCTCTCTCTCTCTCTCTCTCCCTCTCCTTTGCTCTATGATATAAAAATAAATACAGTGGTACCTCGAAACACGAGTTTAATTCGTTCCGTAACCTTGAGGCGTGGGAAACTATGAGAAGCTCGAGTCGTGGTAAACTGGTGGGTTGTGTGCAGCCGTCCAATCTGCACGATTACTCCTATCTCCAATGTTGCTCTTATTTCAAAGCAAAAATTGCTCGCTCGACAGCTCGTATGTTAGGGCATTCGTATCTCGATGTACCACTGTAAATAAATTTAAGTAATACTTATAAAGTGCTTTCCATGGTACCTGATGCATAGTAAGTACTCAATAAAATGTAGCTAGTATTATTATTATTATTACTATTTTTTAAATTACTATAAATAAAACAATCACCAAAATTACCCTACAAATCTAAGAACGAACAAAACACGTTTAGTGAAAGTGAGAGTACAAGCATAGCAATGATAGGTTGTTGGCAGAGAACAGAATACTGGATTTCAGAATAGATGACATCTAGGCTGTATCATGGTAGTTTGGGGCTCAAGTGGTGTGAAGGTAAAGGTCACTGTTTGGAGTTGAGGTCAAGGAAATGTGTGGAGGTTATGGTTGGTTATCCACATGATGTCTAATTATGTCTCCAAATGAGGACAGGAAATGAGGTGGGGAGGACAACTCAGTTGTAAAGAATCACTAGATGCAGGTGATAACTTTTTAATACAGATGAACAGATGAAAATATAGATACAAGCACTATATATTGATATAATTGAAGCAATGTATAGTGGTACCTCGAGATACGAGTGCCCCAACATACGAGATTTTTGAGATACGAGCAGTCGAGCGAGCGATTTTTTGCTTTGAAATATGAGCAACATTTGAGATACGAGTAATCACATGGATCGGCCTGCTGCACACAACCCACCAGTTTACCGCGCCTAGAGCGTCTCATAGTTTCCCACGCCTCAGTCAGTGTGCTTGTTTACCTCATTGCCGAAGCATCTTTTGTGCATTTACATACTTTATCACATTTCTTTTTATAACCATGGGTCCGGAGAAAGCGAGTGGAAAGGTCAGTGCTCAGAAGAGGATGATGTCTATTGAATTAAAGCGTGAAATCATAGAAAAATAGAGCAAGGTGTGCGAGTGGCTGACTTGGCGAGGCGATACGGGAGTAGTACTTCAACGATATGCACTGTGCTTAAACAGAAGGAGTCAATAAAGGGTATAATGCCAGCTAAGGGCGTTACAATAATTTCTGAGCTCCGTAGCTCTCTCCATGAAAAGATGGAGAATCTACTGATGGTGTGGGTGATGGAGAAGCAGCTTAAAGGAGATACATTAACACAGGGAATCATATGCGAGAAGGCGCAAGTGATTTACGGTGATTTGCTGGAGCAGACCCCGCGCACTTCCACGGACGAAGCATCGAAAGACTCATTTAAAGCCAGTAGAGGCTGGTTTGATAACTTCAGGAAAAGGTCCGGCATTCACTCCATCGTCAGGCATGGTGAGGCAGCAAGTTCGAATGTGAAGGCAGCTGAGGATTACCTCAAAACTTTTTCCGAACTGATAGAAGCCAAAGGATATATCCCCCAGCAAGTCTTCAACTGTGACGAGACAGGTCTTTCCTGAAAGAAGATGCCGAATAGGACTTATATAATGGCAGAGGAGAAGGCGATGCCAGGCCACAAACCCATGAAGGACAGGCTAACTCTCGCACTGTGCGCCAATGTGAGTGGGACTGCAAGATCAAGCTTCTGCTCATATACCATTCAGAAAACCCCAGAGTCTTTAAGTCACATAAGATTTTAAAAGAAAAACTGCAAGTTATGTGGAGGGCAAACCCGAAGGCATGGGTCACCAGGCAGTTCTTTGTGGAGTGGGTAAACCTGGTTTTCGGCCCTTCTGTTAAGAAATATCTACAGGAAAACAACCTAACCATGCAAGCCCTCCTCGTCCTCGACAATGCTCCTGCTCACCCACTGAACCTTGAAGATGAACTCCTCGAAGAGTTCAAGTTTATAAAGGTTGTCTACCTACCTCCCAACACCACTCCTATCCTGCAGCCCATGGATCAGGAGGTGATTTCTAATTTTAAAAAGCTCTACATCAAGCACCTGTTGCGGTGCTGTTTTGAGGTGACGGAGAACACAAACCTCACCCTTCGAGAGTTCTGGAAGAACCACTTTAACATTGTGATATGCCTCAGAATTATTGATCAGGCCTGGCTGGGTGTTACAAGGAGGACTTTGACCTCTGCATGGAAGAAGCTGTGGCCTGAGGCCGTAGCCCAAAGGAGCTTAGAAGGATTCGAACCCAAGGTTCCAATGGAGGAGGAGATAGTGTCTCTGGGAAAATCCATGGGCCTGGAGGTGGATGAGAGACGTGAATTAGCTCGCCGAGAAGCACTCTCTGGAACTCATCACAGAGGAGTTACAAGAGTTGCAGTCTCAGCAACATGTGGAGGTTCTCCAAGAAATTGGTTTCGAGGAGGAGCCAGAGTAGAGGAGATCTCTACAAGTGAGATAAAGGAGATCTTAGGAATGTGGGAGAGGGTGTCACAAAAAGAAACACCCCAAAAAAGGTGCTACTGGTCGTGCATCAGAGCTGTTCAATGAAACTTGCCTCACCCATTTCAGAAACATTCTGAAAGGGAGGAAGAGGCAAACCTCATTGGACACGTTTTTTTTTTTTTTTTAAATCGGCCAAAAATGCAAAGACCAGTAGCAATTAAGTTCAGTGAAGATTAGTTAAGCTACATTGATTGTAACGAGTAGGTAAATACACTTTATAAAACTAGTTTATTCCTTTACATTCTTTTATTATGTTTTTATACAATATTTGTCATTTATAAATACATTTTTCTTATTCAAAAACACGTAACAAGAACAACTGGGGTGGCATTTTGGGGGCTGGAACGGATTAACGGCATTTCCACTGATTTCAATGGGGAAATTTGCTTTGAGATACGAGCAACTTGATATACGAGGAAGGTTACGGAACGAATTAAACTCGTATCTCGAGGTACCACTGTAACATTAAATATTTATAAGACTCCCCACAAATAGCAAATGTGAAATAAATACCCAGCATCCTTTCTTACTCTATAATATCTCCGTCCCACGTACCCACAAACAGAAGCAGTACTCTTTAGTTATTTGACAGGATGGTAGCTCCCCTGAGTTGGTAATTGAGATTCCATTTTCATTCAGATCTCATTTATCCTATCCCTTCACTCCAATCTTGCTTTTGCTTCTTTAGGTACAAAGTCTGATTATAGCTTTCATATTTGAAGTAAAGGAAGTTTTATGCAGATTCTGGTTTTTTATGGATTTTCTCTCCCAGTAGGACAGATTCAAGCCATAGTAACACCTGCCAGTCTAGGAAGATAGATAGAGTTACCTACAAGGATCTGACTTATTGTAACTTTAAAATCTAATCCATGCCACTTTTTTTGGATAACATACCACAATGTTTTTTTCCAAAAATCTTTAAACATTTTATTAAAGACCAACTACTTTACAAACCAGAGACACTTAAACACTGATCTATTCATAGTTTCTGTATAGCTAAATAAATTACATCAAATGGGCAAAAATAGTACAGAAGACACATATATAGAAAGATTTTTAAAATTCACCTCTAGAAAGCAGGTCTGATGGACTCAAAGACTTCACTGAATGTAGGAAGCAACATAAAAACTTTTGCTGCTGAAACCGGTTTGGCTCAGTGGATAGAGCGTCGGCCTGGGGACTGAAAGGTCCCAGGTTCGATTCCAGTCAAGGGTATGTACATTGGTTGCAGGCACATCCCCAGGAGGCAGTTGATCGATGTCTCTCTCTCATCGATGTTTCTGGCTTTCTATCCCTCTCCCTTCCTCTCTGTGAAAAATCAATAAAAATATATTTAAAAAAAAAACTTTTACTGGTGCATAAAGGTTAGGAAGCCAGTCCATGCAGTCAATAAAAAGTTCTTTTACTCGTGGACACAAACAACAGTGTGGTGACTGCCAGGGGGAAGAAAGGTAGGGGGAAATGGAGGAAGGTAAAGGGGAGATCAATGGTGATGGACAAAGACTTGACTTTGGGTGGTGACCACACAATACAATATACAGATGATGTGTTATACAACTGGACACCTGAAATCTATATAATTTTGTTAACCAGTGTTATCCCAATAAATTAAACAAAAAGAAATAAAAATTTATTCTGCCTTCTGGTCTAAATGTTTGTTTCTAATCTGGGTTCAGAGAAAGGTCCTGATCATTTGAACTGGTTGTCAATCAAAGTCCCCTTCATTTTTGCTTTCTTGGCTTCCAGTTCAGCCTGGAGAGAAAGAAAAGTATATATACTGATACATGACATGAAATTCTCCTTTTCCTTCCTTATTTTAACTGCCTAAACACTATCCCTCCATGCTCATTTAGTATACAAACTAGAATACTGGTTCTAACATCCTTATGAATCTCTAGCAACTGCTATGGCATGCAAAGAAAATTATAATATCTATATAACAAAACGGGGTAAATACACAAGGCTGCAGTCAAGGGTAATCAATGTAGAGCTATCTCCCAGACCCAGGACTCCCAATGAGCCAAGGGAAATCAATCAATATTGTAGTTCACTAGTATCTTATTCTTGGCATAAAAAAGAAGAACACCGTTCTATAACAGTGCTAGTTAATGTTGTGTGGTCCATGAACTGTTTGTTATTGGTACATGCAAGATATGTACAAAAATTGAGAGTAACCATGTAGAAGCTTTTATTGCCATTTGACAGAATAATAATAAAATAAAATAATTTAATAAGAACTGAGGCAAACTTATTTTATTGCACTTTATAAATCATAAATCTGTTCTTGCAAATTGGAAATTTAAAAAAAGATAGAACACTGGACTTCACCTCAGAAAATTTGGTAAGTACTGCTTTAAACCACCATGGCAAGGTAAAGAAGCTACCAAGATCTACCCACCTCTTTCACCAAAAAATCCTCTACAATCATTAGGATAGACAGGTATGATTTTTAATGAGGTACCAATGAAGTGCCATTGGTTTTAAAGAAATATCGTAAGTAAATTATTATAAAAAAATAGAAACACCATCATATATAGGTGTGCATGCTCTATGATGAGCCCATGAATAATGCAGAAACTGGTTGTGGTACAGAGGCTTTAAGAAGCAATGACCAGCCTGGCCAGTATGGCTCAGTGGTTGAGCTTCAACCCATGCAGTTCACATGCCCAGGTTGCAGGCTCAATACCCAGCAGGGGTATGCAGGAGGCAGCCAATCAATGTTTCTCTCTCATCGATATTTCTATCTTTCCTTTACTCTGTCTCTAAAAATCAATCTATAATAATAAAAGCATAATATAATAATTAGACTGGACAGCTGAACAACCTTCTGGACGAAGCCAGGGCTGCGAGGGCCGAGGCAAGCACAGCTGTGAGGGCTAAGGCAAGCCACTGTGGCTGCGAGGGCTGAGCCCTTTGCACAAATTTCGTGTAAAACAAAAAAGCAGCAATGACCAGCCCCAACCCCAGTCCTACTATCGTGTGCCATTACATCCTGGGAAAGCATCCATAAACCTTGATCTTTAACTCCTGACCTTGGACCACAAGTAACAGAATAAAATATCATTCTACTTAGGGCTAGGTAACAGGTACTGTCTTTTAGAGCCTGGATCCTGTAGTCACTACCCCAGAGCAGGGCATACAGACAGTCATAGCCCAGACAGAGTTAGATATCTGACAACTGGCTACACTAGTAACCCCTGACAGACTTCCTAAAAGACTTTCCCGACTGCCAGAGGATCTTTCCGACCAAGAGATCCAAAGAGTCCAGCCCAGCACCTTGCTGCTACATGCTACTCACCAGCTCTTGCAGCCGCCTTTTGCTCATGCCTTTGCGCTCCAACTGTTTTTCAATCACTTTGGCATTCTGTGCATACGAGTCAGCAACTTCCCGCTGAAGGGGAAAAAAGCAGCATCCTTAAAGCAGCAGTCACACCAATACGCAACAACAGAGGCCTTAAGTAGCAAGTTATACCACTCAAATTATGAAATTATCACTGAAATGGTATAGCTGTTCCATTTTAACTCTTCAGTAATCTAGGAGAGTTCAGGTTTCAACTGAAACCATTAAAAAAAATAACAGATAACATTTCTCCCTCTGTAAACATCATTATACTGAAGTACCATAAAGGTAATTGCTGCTACTGCTAAGGGCAGACTCAGAAATCAACAGAGCTGGACTGGAAGGGACCGGAAATCGTTGTAGTATTTAAACTGAAGAGGGGTGAGGGATTTGCCCTTTAGGGCATCTCAAAAGCACAATATTGTTTTAAAAATCACTGATTTAGTCCAACTCCCTGGCTCTCATTTTATAGATAGTACTAGGGATTCAGGGACACAGGAACTAGCCGGCATCACAGTTGCTTACTGGCAGAGCAAGGTCTATGAGCACTAATTATTATACTACCTGGATGCTGGTAGTTCTAGAACCCCTTTCCTTTCATATCCCCTGTCCAATTCCCTTGATAGCAGAAGCACTTACAGCCTCAATCTCCTCTTCCTCTTCATCAATAGTAGACACAGTGACAGAGCTGAACTTGCCCATGTCTTTAGTCCGTTTGGTCATCATCACCTAGAGTCGCAGAAGAAAAATCAGTTAGAAACAGCAACAGGCTCTGTGAGCTATTTGTGTATGGTGCACGCAGATGCACATGTCTGGGTACTGAGCAATGTAGTTTTTGGAAGTGGACATCCACCTCTTTGAAACAGGGTGGCCTATCTAAAAGTACCAATGTGTTTATTTGCATTATATTTTTCTAACATTTTCCATCAAAGGTTTTAAAAGTACTATATTTAAAAATTAGCCTGATTCAGTCCATTTTTAATTTTTTTCACTGGATAAAGAAGAAATTGGAAGGAAATAAATGTGAATAAAAACAATACAATTTCTAATTTTACTTATAGGGCAGCTGTAGGAAAGAAAAAAGAACACAGTATTATACACAAAAATGGTGTTCTCTTAATAAAGAATGCTTTCATAAAGGACAATTTCTTGTGCACTATAATTTAATTTAAAATTTAGGGCTAAATCCATTGTCTCATATATATATATATATATATATATATATATATATATATATATATATAATAAATATATATATATATATATATATTATCATTATTTTTTTTCTAACCCTCACCCAAGGATTTTTTGTGTTTTTGTTTGAGAGAGGAAGAATGAGAGAGAAACATCAATGTAAAAGAGGAACATCAATTAGTTGCTTCCCCTACAGGCCCGAACAGGGCCGAACCCGAACGCCAGGAGAGTGCCCTAACCAGAAATCCAGCCCACCACCCTTTAGTGTATGAGAAGACATTCCAACCAACTAAGCCACCCAGCCAGGGCAAAATCCATAGCTATGTTAACCAGTCTGTCTCCTTCAATGACAATTACCTTCTTCGGAGGCTCTTGCTTCTGAGTATATATATTCGTTTTGCCAAAACCCTGGCCAAACTTGACTACTGCTCCATCCACAATGAAGGTCACAGGAGCATTCTTTGGCTGGGACTGGTAAAAGAGTGGCAGTCCACACCTGAGAACAGGAGAGTGAGTCTTTGGGAGGCCTCAGAATCCAGATTTGCAAAGTGATTTGCAGAGTGTGCTGAGATTTCAGGAATATTTTTGTTTGTGCCATAAACTAATGATGCGCTCTTTCCAGTGTTTTCCAAAACTACTCAATAAGAATCACTGAGGATGCCTGTTAAAATTGCTGATCAGATGCCTATCCCCCATACCAGAATATCCTGATTCAGCAAATCTGGGGATTGTAGCCTTGGAATCTGTCATTTTCCTCAGCATCCCAAGTGATTCTTATCATCACACAAGTCTGGTGAACCCTGGCTCCTGCTATTGATTGCTTTCTAGTCAAAACAGCTGCAATTCTTCCCTGGTGTCTGGATAACTAGTTTGGGGATTTGTCTAGTTTTGTTTTGTTTTTGCATTGTCAAGAGGGTATGTAAAGGCTCCACTGCAGTGATCAGCTCACAAATGCCTGTGATTACTGAAACAAGATTAAACTTATTGTTTAATGTTCTATTAATCTAAATAAACTTCAGAGGTCTGGGGTCCTATAGCATGCTTTATAAATGGGCCTAGATTAAATTACTCTGTTCCATTTACCATAAGACCCAGCAAAACCACTTCAAGAGAAAAACACATGTTCCCACCAAGATTTATATTAGAATGATCATAGCAGCTCTATTTGTAATAGTCAAAACCATTAACAACTCAAATGACCTTCAACAAAGGGATGGTGAAACAAGCTGGTGCAAAGGACTACTACTCAGCAATAAAGAAGGATAGATTACTGGTATACATAACAATTTGGATGAATCCCAAAAGCATTATGCTTCATGAAAGAAACCAGATGTAAAAGATACAGATTCTATACAGTAAAATACATATTGTATAAATTACATAAACTTTTAGAAAAGGCAAAATCCAGAGTACCAGAAAGCAGATTGGTGATTGCCCAAAAAGAGGGGTGAGGAAGGGACTAACTGCAAGGGAACATGGAGTCCTGGAACTGTTCTGTATCATGACAGTGGTGGCATTACATGATGCATGCTTCTGTCAAATGGTACACTTTAAAGTGCAAATTTTATTATATATAAATTATACCTCAACTTAAAAAAATTATATCGTGTTAAAAACTTACTTTTATGGATTGCTGGTCAAAGATGTAATCTTACTGGTCTCTTTGAGAAGCATATTGTTATTTGTATAGAGATTATAAGGATAAAGATATAACAGAAAATTGGATCCAAACAATTCTGGTCCTAACACATTGTTGTCACTACTTGCTTATGCTCAGAGAAATCCACACTGTTAATACTTACTTTGCACACTTCTTCCTGTACTGTCGTTCAATGCCTTCAGGCCTGCACAAAAAACGCAAGTCAAAGAAGAAAGATATGAACAAACTTCATAACCTACCAACATCACTATCTCATTTCTTCAAATGCTAAAAGGAACTTTCAAAATTTTCCATTTCGCACTGACTAGCGTGGTTCAGTTGATTGGGTGTCATTCCATGTAGCGGGAGGTTGCTTGTTCAATTCCCAGTCAAGGGCAAATGCCCCGGTTGTGGACTTGGTCCCCAGTGGTGGCTGATGTTGTGCTCCCACATCAATGTTTCTCTCTCTCCCTTCCCTTCCTCTATCTAAAAATTGATAACATATCTTTAATTTTTTTCATTTTATAGATCAAATGGTTATGAAACATGTATTGATTTTAAAGCATTCCTTCCTTCCACAAATATTTACTGATAGGAGCCAAGCATCTCCCTGACAGAAGAAGAGGAGCAGTTGTGGTCATAGCAACAACTTAGTGGCAGTAATAAGAACAACAACAATAGAGGTAACTACTTATACAGCTTTTACTATGTGCCAGGCAGCTGTTCTAAAGTGTACATGTGTTAATTCATTTAATCCTTAAACAACCCTGTGAGGTAGGTCATATTATCATTCTCATTTTACACATGAGAGCTCCTAAGTTCAAAGTAATCACATGATTTTCCAAGTTCATAGAGTTAGAAAGTAGAACAGGTTGAATTCAAGCCCAGGCCATCAGGCTCAAGAGCTCACAGGACACTGCCTTAGATAACCAATTCTTCCACCCACCATTACCTAAAATAAACCTGGAACTCATCCTTGATTCTCCACTTCCCCTCATCTCCCACATCTATGCATCAGCAAATCCTGTGCATTTTATCTAAAAAAAATCTTAGCCCAGACAGCATGGCTCAGTGGTTGAGTATTAACCTATGAACCAGGAGGTCACAGTTTGATTCCCAATCAGGGCACATGTCCAGGTTGCAGGCTCGATCCCCATGTATGACATGCAGGAGGCAGTTGATTAATGATTCTCTCTCATCACTGATATTTCTACCTCTCTCCCTCTCTCATCCTTTCTGAAATCAATAAAAAATATATCAAAAAATAATAAAATAAAAATAACCCTTAAACCTGTCTACTCTTCTTCACCTTCCTGCCACTATCTTAGCCCAGACCACTGGTATCTCTTGCCTGGACTAGGGTCACAACTTCCTGACTGTATCCTCCTACTCATCCTCCACTCACAATTTTATTTCCCAGAGGCAAATACTATTTCTGTGGCTTTTATTTCTATTCCTCCCAGAGATAGTGGATGATACAAGCAAGAAATCCTTATTTGTACATAGAGAAAATACATTTTTCTTTGCCTTTTTAAACAAGTGTAGCATATTTTGAACTGTATACTAATTAGTAAAATGTGTATTGACTTAAAAATGTTGCCAAGCCTGGCTGGCATGGCTCAGTGGTTGAGCATTGACCCATGAACCAGGAGGTCACAATTCGATTCCAGGTCAGGGCACATGCCCAGTTGTGAGGCTTGATCCCCAGTGTGGGAAGTGCAGGAAGTAGTTGATCAATGAATTCTTTCTCATCATTGATAGTTTTCTCTCTCTCTCTCCCTCTCCTTTCCTCTCTGAAATCAATAAAAATATTATTTTTTAAAATGCTGTGTAGCCAGTATGGCTCAGTAGTTGGGCATCAACCCATTATATTTTATTGATTTTATTATATTTATTGAATCAAATAAAATATACTTGATTCCCTGTCAGGGCACATGCCCGGGTTGTGGGCTCGATCCACAGTTGGGGGCATGCAGGAAGCAGCTGATAGATGATGTTTCTCTCTCATCAATGTTTGTATACCTCTCCCTCTCTCTCTAAAATCAATAAAAGCATATAAAAAGTATATATATGATCCTTCCCCATCGCTGATAAAGAGCTGCTTCATTCTTTACAAGGTCTGTACTGTATGCCTTTATATGGATGAATCAAGATGGCTTTTACTTGTTGAATAAATTCCTAGAAGTGCATCTACTTTAAATTCTGATGAACACTGCCAACATCATTATCTCATTTCTTCAAATGCTAAAAGGGCCTTTCAAAACTCTAGAGAAGTTGAACCAATTTACACTCCCACCACCAATCTGAGAGTTCCTGTTTCCCTACAGTCTCACAACACAGTATGCTATTAAAGTACAATGCCAATCTGGCATGTGAAAAATGTGATCTCATAAATTGTGGGGTGTTTTAAGAGTAAAACTAGGCATCTTTTCATATATTTAACAGGCATTTGTATAGGGGGGTGAACTGTCAGTCTCTACCTTTTGTCTATTGAGTCATCTTTTTATTATATACTAGTGGCCCAGTGCACAAAATTCATGCACATTAAAAGGGAATAATTAGAGGAAATATTTTAATATTGCTATTTGCCCTTTCTCTATAATAGAAGTGTCAGAGATGAAAGAAAATAGTAAAATGTATATGAAAATCTCCCTCCTGTCAGAGTCTGGGGCATACCGCGGGACCCAAAGTCAAGTCCCTGCCCACCCGCACATGCCTTGAAATCACATGAGACCCAGATCTGGCTGGTCCCACCCCCATCAAGCCCCACAGCCTCAGAACCCCTGGCCTGGCACCGGGTGGGGGGCATAACCTCAGGTACCCCGTCAAGCCCCACCAGGTGGGGGGGGGGTGCAGGCTCAGGTCCCCTGGCCCTGGCACGAGGGCTTGATGATCATTTGCATATTAGCTCTTTATTATATAAGATTAAGGAAACTTGCAAATATTTCTTCCCCAGTTTTACATTTCTCTTTGACTTCCCCCCCACCACATAAAAATTTTAGATGTTTGTGTGACCAAATAGTGAAAGAGAGAGAGAGAGACCTTTCCCATTCCAAATTCATATCTAAAATAAAAATTCCAAATGCTTATTCTAGAATCTGCTTCTACTACTGTCTCACCCCAAATCAGTTGCTAAGTACAGTCAAGAGTGGCTTCCCGACGAAACCGGTTTGGCTCAGTGGATAGAGCGTCCTGCAGATTGAAGGGTCCCAGGTTTGATTCCGGTCAAGGGCATGTATCTTGGTTGTGGGCACATCCCCAGTAAGGGGCGTGCAGGAGGCGACTGATCGATGTCTCTCTCATCGATGTTTGTAGCTCTCTATCCCTTTCCCTTCCTCTCTGTAAAAAATCAATAAAATATATTTTTTTAAAAAAAAGAGTGGCTTCCCAAGACATCTATAATAAAATCCAAACTCCTTACCATGGTCTACTAGGCAGCAACTGGGCCCACAATTGGGTCCCTGTCTCATCTCACACATCCCCTCCCTCTATCACTGTGCACTAGCCATGGCAGTCTTCCTTTGTTCTTTGAATCAACAAGTGTCTTTCCACCTCTGACCTTTCAGACACGCTCTTCTCTGCCTGGAATGTTCTTCTTACGACTTTGCCACAGCTGTGCCACTCTTATCTTTTTTGGACTCAGTTCAAATATCACCTAGTCATAGAGGCCTTCCCTGACCACCTTTTAAAGAGGTTCTCATGTGGTTCTCTGTATGAGCCCTTTGTTTCATTCATATGACCTTTCATAATAATAATTATTTTTTCTGTCAACCCACTAGACTGTAAGGTCCATGAGATCAGAAATCAGTGGAGACCATGCCTGTCTGTCTCACCACTCTATCCCCAGAGCTGAACAAAGTACTGGAAACAAAATAAACATGCAATAAATATAAGTTGAATTATTTTAAGAATTCAGTTTAGTGAGTAAAATTATAATCATGGAGGTAAGTTCTTAAATGGAGGAATGTATATAATGTAATTAATGGGAACACAGAGGTTGGAGCTACCAATCTGTCTGAAGCAAGCATGGAAGGCTTCATGAAGAGGTATGTTCAAGCTGACAGTCCTGATAGAAAATGGTATTTCAGGCAGAGGGAATACTATGTGAAAAGGCTAAACAACACAAACTATTCAGAGAATTACAATCTGTTACTAGCCTTAAAAAACCAAAGATCTTATAGACAGAAAGATTTTAAGATCAATTATAAACCAACAAATTAGATTACCTAGATCAGTGGTTCTCAACCTTTCTAATGCCGTGACCCTTTAATATAGTTCCTCATGTTATGGTGACCCCTAACCATAAAATTATTTCCGTTGCTACTTCATAACTGTAATTTTGCTACTGTTATGAATCATAATGTAAATATCTGTGTTTTCCGATGGTTTTAGACAACCCTGCTAGCGGTTCTCAACCTGTGGGTCGCAACCCATAGGTTGAGAACGGCTGCCGTAGAGCCTAAGACCATCAGAAATGGTCTTAGTAGCAACGAAAATAATTAGCAACGAAATAGTAGCAACACAAGGAACTGTATTAAAGGGTCCTGGTATTAGAAAGATTGAGAACCACTGACCTAGAGGAAATGGACAAATCTTAGAAAAGAATGGCACGAACTACCAAAACTCACAGGCAAAGAAGTAGAACATTTAAATAAAGCACAAGCAATCATAAAATGGGACTTGATTAAAATTAAAAACATTTGTGCTTCCAGGAATATCATCAAGAAAGTGAAAATACAACCCACAGAATGAGAAAAGACACTGTGGTGCTGCTTAGAGTGTAAAGCCAAAAACTATGATCTCCACCTTCTTTAACACTTTGCCTCTCTGCTTACAAGTATTACTTATGCCAAATGTGCCCCATTTGCTAACATCACTAAACTAGGGCACTAGCAACATTTCCTGTTTTGTGTACCCCATTTGGTTCCTACTAGGATTCTAAATTCTACTTCAGCTTGAAGGGAAATATTCACCATGCAACTGACTTCTAGAATCCTAAAGTCAGCCAATCTTATAAGCTGGAGCTTTCAAAGCACAGGAATATCAAACAAAAGGGGTTGTATTTTTCCCAATGAGTTTATTTTAAAATACCTATGGCAAATTGGATTTTGTCACGATTATAAAAATTGATCAAGCATAAGACAGGGTTCTTACTCTCAAAAAGTTTATCTTTTTGAGATATTGAGACTCTAATGTAAACTGGTATTTAATGTAAATACTGCCAATGTAATGTAATGTGATCCTTTAGGTACTTAATTGGCATTATAATGTAAATACATAACTGCCACCATCTTAGCATGAATTCAAGCTCATTTCAGAGGAAGGAAGAGGGAGAGATAGAAACATTTAGTATTTACTCTAATTGGTTATCTAAAATACCTGGGCTTGAATTCATGCTAAGATGGTGAATTGGTTATCTAAGGCAGTGTCCTGTGTGAGTTCTTGAGCCTGATGGCCTGGGCTTTAATTCATGCCAAGAGATACCAGTGGTCTGGGCTAAGATGGTGGCAATATTTACATTGTAGCCTGTTTCCTCGCTGAGCCATGATATTAATATAAATGAGATAATGTTTCCTCGCTGAGCCATGATATTAACATAAATGAGATAATGATTTTTTAAAGCCTTTCCTCTAAGGCTTTTAAGTGCTTTGATTATTAAAAAGTGATTAAATGAACTGAATATTTAGACTAAATCATTTTGCTGTCTTTTCCATTGTTAAAAAAATATTTTTTATTGATTTCAGAGAGGAAGGAAGAGGGAGAGATAGAAACATCAGCTATGAGAGAGAATCACTGATCGGCTGCCTTCACACCACACACACGGGGATGGAGCCACAAACCCGGGCATGTGCCCTTGACCAGAATTGAACCCGGGACCCCCTCAGTCCAGGTTGGCATTCTATCCACTGAGCCAAACCAGCTAGGGCTTTCCTATTTTTAATCTTTAGGAATATATGTGATAGGGAAGGCTAAAAACTAAACCAAACATTCTCCCTGGTTGTGACAGACAGCCTCTAAGGTGGCCCCCAAGGATCCTTGATCCCTCATATTGACACTCTTATACTGTCCCCTCCCACAATGAATAGGGCTGACCTGTGACACCAGTAGGACACTGAAGAAATGATAGTCTGTGGCTTCAGTCTTGAACATAAAAGACATTGTAATTTCTGCCTTGCTTTCTCTGATATTACTCACACTGTGGAAAGCCAGTTGCCATGTCATTGAGGAAACTCAAACAACCCTATGGACAATCCCTGTGGTGAGAAACTGAGGCTTTTCCCCAACAGTTACACTCAGCTGCCAATCAGGCAAGTGAGCCACCTTGGAAGTAAAACCTCCAGCACCAATAAAAACTTCAAATTTCTGCACCCATAGTCAATCTCTTAACCACAGCCTCGTGAGAAACCAGAGTCACCCAACTAAGCTGCTCTTGAATCCTGACCCACAAATTATATGAGATGATGTTTCTCAGTTGTTTAAAAAAAAAACCAAGGGCATACCAGGCAAGCCAAGACCAGATCACATAGTTTTTAAATCCTCAGGCTTAGATTTTATCCTGTTAACCAGAATTTTTTAAATTGTGCTCCACGATGACCTCTAAATGAAATCAGATAGGGGAAGGGGGAGGGAAGAGATTCCTTAATGGGTTGGGCTCACCTCCTCCTAAACAGAGCAGCTTCCTGATTATTTATACTTTTGGGTAAGAATTTAATTTTAAGAAAGGATTCATTGTCTAAAAATGTTTGAAAGGCACTGCTATAGGTCATGAAGAAGCACTGAAAGATTTGAAGCAGGAGACTGAAATAATATGCATTTGAGATCATTCAGGCAGAAGGACAGTAAAAGTTAAGGCCAAAAAAACAGATAAAAGGCCACTTCAATAGCCAAGAAAGTGAAGTTGGGTACCAGAATAATGGCAGGGTAGCAGGGCCAAACATGAGGAGGCAGCCACAAGAGAGATTACAAGGTAGAACAGACAGTACATGGTGAGTGGATGTGTGCAGGGGATTGTGGGGACAGGGATGGATGAGAGAAAGAGGATAGGTTCCCAGATTTCTGCCTTGGGCCACTGCATGAAGGGTGGCATCAGCATAGGAGAAGAAAAAAAGAAGAAATTGTGTTTGGCTGACAGTTACAAAGACCTGACTGCAGTGGCTTCAACATAAGAGTTTGTTCTCATGTAAAAGAAGCCTAGAGCAGTGGTCAGCAAACCGCGGCTCGCGAGCCATATGCGGCTCTTTGGCCCCTTAAAGTGTGGCTCTCCCACAAAATACCACGGCCTGGGCGAGTCTATTTTGAAGAAGTGGCATTAGAAAAAGTTAAAAAAAGTTGGCTCTCAAAAGAAATTTCAATCGTTGTACTGTTGATATTTGGCTCTGTTGATTAATGAGTTTGCCGACCACTGGCCTAGAGGAAGGTGGCTCCTGGCAATGGCTGAGATCCAAGAATAGCATGGCAAGAGCTGTGCAATTCTTGTGGCCTTTCTTTCACAGTCCCAGGATGGGTGCTGGTGCTCCAATTATCAAGTCCATTTTCCAAAATAGCAGGAAGAAATAAGAGAAGAAAAGGTTTTCCTTGGAAGCCTCACCCAACAATTTCTACTTCCATCTTTTTTACTTGGCAAAAGCTAAGTCACATTCAGAATATTAGAGGGTTTTTTTTTTTTTTTTTGGTGGGGTCGGGGAGGCTGGAATAAGTACTAACTTTATAGACTCTAGTATTTAAGCGGGTATGAGAGAAGATTTGGAGTGGTGCTGATTGAACCAATCTGCAATATCTTCCACATTAGAGAAATAATGAGTTTGGCCTTAGTCATGTTGGATCTGAGGTAGAACATCAGGTGAGGAGGTAGAGTAGGCAGATATACAATTCTAGGCACAGGAGAAAAACGTAGGCAAATCTAGATTTTGTGAGTCCTCAGCATATAAATGTAACTGATACTACAAAAGGTGGTGAGAATGTCCAAGGACAGTATAAAGAGAGAAGGGAGAAAATCAAGGTCAGAGCCCTGAGGAAGACTACCATTTAAGGGGCAGGAAGAAGAATACAGAAGACCTATAAAGCCAAAGAAGTAGAACCACCACCACCAGAGCAATTTCACAGAAATCAAGGAAGGAGACAGCATCAAGGGAGGCACAAGAAACAAAGATACAGACAGAAATACCCACTGATTTGTAACTGGGGGAGTGCTAGATAAGGGAAAGAGAGGACTAGGGAACAATGTCAAAGGAGTCCAGCCAGTGTGGCTCAGTGGTTGTACACTGACCTATGAACCAGGAGATCACATGCCTGGGTTGCAGGCTCAATCTCGAATGGATGGGGGGCCTGCAGGAGGCAGCCGATCAATGAGTCTCTCTCATCATTGATCTTTCTCTCTCTCTCCCCCTCTCCCTCCCTTTCTGAAGGCCTCCCTTTGTGACTATCATAAGTTTTATTATAATTTGTGCCCCTGGTTTTATCTTAAATATGACCAAAATTTTCTTCAACTGCACAGTTCTGGAAACCTAGTTGTTACAGTGGTTCTTGATGCTTGATTTGCTACTAAATGTCAACTAGCAGTGGTTGCTAATTTTTTCATTAATGCGGGTTGATAATAGTTTGGTTTCTTAAATAAACATAGCTAGATGCCAGCAAGTAGTTTTTTTCTAGTTCAACACTAGAACTTAAGCTCCTTAAGGGCAGGGTTCTTTGCTTGTTTATTGGTTTTACTGGGTTCGATAATGCCCCTTAAAAAGTAATGTTCTTAAGAGCTTTTGACGCTGACTGGCATAGAAACTGACCAATTTAAAAAAAAAAAAACTAATGTTCTTCACCTGGCTGGTGTAGTTCAGTAACTGAGTGTTAACCTATGAACCAGGAGGTCACAATTCAATTCCCGGTCCAGGTTGCAGGCTCCAACCTCAGTGGGAGGTGTGCAAGAGGTAGCCAATCAATGATTCTCTCTCATCATTGATATTTCTCTCTCTCCCCATCTCCCTTCCTTTCTGAAATTAAAATATATATTTTTAAAAAGTAATATTCTTCCAAAAACCTCAGAATGCGGCCTTATTTGAAAAGAGGGTTGTTGCAGATATAATTAATTAAGATGAGGTCATGTAGATGAGTAGAATGTGTTCTTAATCCAATGTGATTGGTATCCTTATAAGAGAAGAAACACAGGGACAGAGGCACACACAAAAAAGCCATATGATGATGCAGACAGATATGAGAGTGATGCATTTACAAGCCAAAAAATGAGAGATATGGCTAGCAAACACCAGAAGCTAAGAAGGGACAAGGAAGGATCCTCCCCTAGAACCTCTGAGAGAGCATGGCTCTGCTGACCCCTTAATTTTAGACTTCTAGCCTCCAGAACTGTGAGAAAATTCATTTCTGTGGTTTTAAGCTATCCAGTTTAGCACATTAATATACTAGGATATTCCGGGTTTCTAGGTCAGCACATGGCACCTGGTAGGAGATCAATAAAGGAAATATTTGCTGAATTAAATGAAGGACTTTTTAATTCCCTAGGATTGACCTCTTGGTGGCATTGGGCATTTGTTGATCACTCTCCCTCCTCTCCACACACACTTCTTGAAACTCTGTCCTCTCCTGTTTTCCACATCATCAGGTTCTTCTGGCTATGTTTCGATTATGATATCTGCTTTTTAAATGTCAATGTTTCTCCGGATTGTATCTCCAGTCCTCTCTTCTTGCTCCACAACCTTTCTATGTAATTTTATGCCTTCCCAAGTTTCAATTCTCCATATATATCAAGGACTCCCAAACTTAAAACAGATCTAACCATGTCACTGCTCTACTTAAAAAAGGAGATGATGTTCAGCCAATATGGCTCAGTGATTGAGCGTTGACCTATGAACCAGGAGGTCATGATTTGATTCCCAGTCAGGGCACATGGCCGATTACAGGCTCGGTCCCCCGTAGTGGGTGTGCAGGAGGCAACCAATCAATGATTCTGTCTCATCATTGTTGCTTCTATCTCTCTCTCTCTCCTTCTCCCTACCTCTCTGAAATAAATACAAATATATATTTTTAATAAAATAAATAAAAGATAAAAAAGGAGATGGTTATTGCCTGCAGATAAGATCCAAATTTGTCTGCTTCAACATTTTATTGTCTTCACCCCAGGAGGCACAAACCCCTTCTTCCTGTAGAGTGACTTGGGCTCTAGGTACAAAGGACTACTCAGATTTCCCAAGCACACATATTTGAGGCTTTTAATGCTTCCATATTCCATCCATTTGAAATGTTCCTCATTTACCTCATTTACTTTGTAAAATTCTAGTTCAAGGCCAAACACAAATGCCACCATCTATTTCTACCTTTCCTTACCACTATTCTGGCAGGATGAGCCACTCCTATGTTTTCCTGTAGCCTTTTGTTCACCATACCAGTATTTTATAATATTACAATATATAGCCTGTTTCCTCGCTGAGCCATGAGCTCTTTAATGGTTAGGATGGTACTTGATTAGTCCTCATAGATGCAGTCCTTAAATCAGTGCCTGCACATAGTATGCTAAGAGATTACAGGTTAAATGAACTCATTCTACTTGCAAAAAATAAAAATTACAGCTCTCAAATGGCAAAAGAATCACATCTCAGTACAATTTCAACAAAATACAATAGAACTACTACTGCATTAACAGAAATTAGAGATCTACCATAAACATCAATGTATTGGGCCCAAAAGACCTGTTCAATGCTAGATGGAGTATTTACAGTCCTCAGACTAGACACCAACACAATAAGGAAATCCTAGACAGAGAACATTGATCTCTTACCTGCGAAGATACATAGTTTCCTCGTCTTCTGTGTTGCAAAACTTGTGAGCATGTTTGGCAGCATCAATTACCCGAGACCTATCCCGGGGCCTCATAGGCAATTTCTCCAGCTGACAGTCTGAAGTAATGAAGAACGATTTGGTCACTAGAGTCACTGAAAAATACCCCGAGGCAATCAGAAGTTTTCAGTGTAATTTTTACATAATTACTATGATTATTGAAGCCTATTATTGAATTTTCCAACTAAAAATGACTTGGTATCAGGACACCTGGAATTCAGTCCCAGTGCTGTTACTATCCTGGTGATCTTTGGCAGGTCACTTCTTTTTGGGGTCTTTTACTTTATTTAAAGGATGAATAGATTTTATTATCTCAAAAGTCTTCCCCAGCACTACAATTCAAGTTTTCTGATATTTCTGTGATTCAAGCATCATAGTACAGTTGGTTTATATTATAATACATTAGAATCAGAAGAAATAATCAAGCATACTCCAATGCCTATGAGGAGAGCATTGAGAAGAATGGATAAGTGCTTAGAAAAGGATTGAGAGGGTAGGTAGTATGCTATATATAGTATGCAGATGACCCACCCCAGTTAGGGAAGTTTTAATACAAAAACACATGGTAAATAAATTATGTACAGTATAGTATAAAGCAGATAGAAAATTGATATAATGCCAATTAAGTACCTAAAGGATCACAGAGAAGTCAAATGATTAGAGGGAATTGAGATTAACAGAGGAGGAGGAGAGGGCAGTTAGAAATCACTAGATAGTTTGTGCGATAGCTCGTTGCTATTCACATTGACCTGTTAGAGTAGATATTTAGTACGTATTCCTAGTTTAAAGATGAGGAACTTGAGCCTGGCCAGTGTTCTCATTGGATGAGTGTTGACCTATGAACCAGGAGGTCATGATTCTATTCCCAGTCAGGGCACATGGTTCGACCGGGTTACAGGCTCGACCCCCAATAGAATCCTGCAGGAGGCAGCCCATCTCTCTCTCATCACTAATGTTTCCATCTCTCTCCCTCACCCTTTCTCTCTGAAATCAATAAAAATGTATTTAAAACAATAAATAGAGATGAGGGACTTGAGGTTTAGAAAGGTAAGAGATATGCCACACATTTAATAAGAAGCAGAACAGCCGAGACCAGTTTGGCTCAGTGAATAGAGCGTCGGCCTGTGGACTGAAAGGTCCCAGGTTCGATTCCCGTCAGGGGCATGTACCTTGCTTGCGGGCACAACTCCAGTAGGGGGCGTGCAGGAGGTGGCTGATCGATGTCTCTCTCTCATCGATGTTTCTGACTTTCTATCCCTCTCCTTTCCTCTCTGTAAAAAATCAATAAAATATATTTAAAAAAAAAAGAAGCAGAACAAAAATTCAGACCTAACTAGGTGATTAAAAGAGAATTCATTTATTCAATAAATATGTGAGGTTCCTCCATATACTCAGGCACAGTTCCAACACTGTGCTGGGGATTCAGTAAAGATCAAAGCAAACAAAGTGCCTGACCTGATTACTTTAGTCTAGGGGAGGAAGCAAAAAATTTAAAAATAATAATTATATAATATGATCTTGGAAAATGATAAGTGCTAATAAAAAATTTAGACAGAATATTAAGAGGAGGAAAAGTGATCTCAGAAAGTGTTAAGTGCTACCAAGAAAAATCAGGCAGGGTAAGAGGACAAAGAACGACAGGGGTGCTATTTTACATAAGGTAGTCACTAAGAAAGTGACATTTTAGCAGACACTTGAATAAAGTAAGGAAGCACTGAGGGAAGAGTGGTGGAGACAGACTAAGTACCAATTCCAAAGTCCCTGCCTGGGGGCAGGAAAATTTTGACATGATTCAGAAACATCACTGTGGCTGGAGTGCAGTGAGCAAGGGGAAGAATGTTATGAGATGAAATCTGAGAGGTAGCTGTGGGTCTGATCGTGCATGCCTTCAAATGGACTTTGGTTTTATTCTCGGTGTTATAGGGAAACACTGGTTTGAAACAGGACTCTGGCTGATGTGTAGAAAATACACCATTGGAGACAAAGTAGAGAGCAAGAGACTAATGTAGCAATCTAGGTGAGGGATGATGGTGGCTTGGACTTCAGTGGTAGAAATGGAGGTGATAAGAAGTAGTCATATTCTAGATAGCTTTTCAAGGAAGCACCTGCCAAATATGTTAATGAACTGGATGGTTGTAAGGTTAGAATTGGGCTCTCTGCTCCTCCTGTTCATCAGACAGCTGTGTCTTCCTGCACAGTGCCAGACACAACCCTGAGACAAGATGATGGAGGTCAGAATGAACAGATTTGGCCGTATTGGGTACCTGGTCACAAGGGCTGTTTTTAACTCTGGCAAAGTGGATATTGTCACCATCGATGACATCTTAATTAACCTCAACTACATGGTCTATATGCTCCTAATTCTATTCATGGCAAGTTCAAAGGCACAGTCAAGGCTGAGAATGGGAAGCTTGTCATCAATGGGAAGTCCCTCTCCATCTTCTAGGGGCAAGATGCTGCTAACATCAAAAGATGCTAGGATCAGTGCCCTCTGCTCTTTCTTCCACCCACTCCAGGTGCTCCTCTCAGAAATAAGAAGGTAACTTGCATCCTAATGGACAACAGACACAGGCCTGTGGGTGTGGAGACTGCCCCTGAGCCAGTTACTTCTGCCTCATCTGATTTGAAGCTGACTCAGAGATAGTCTCCATATCCGACCCCTAATGTGTCAGTTGTGGATCTGACCTGCCATCTGGAGAAAGCTGCCAAATATGATGACAAAAAGGTAGTGAAGCAGGCATCAGAGGGCCCCCTCAAGGGCATCATGAGCTCTACTGAGGACCAGGTTGTCTCCTGCGACTTTAATAGTGACACCCGTTCCTCCATCTTTGATGCTGGCACTGCATTACCCTCAATGACCACTTTGTCAAGCTTGTTTTCTGGTATGACAATGAATTTGGCTACAGCAACAGAATGGTGGACCTTAGGGCCCACAAGGCCTCCAAGCAGTAAGAGCCCCCTGGACCACCATCCCGTAAAAGGAAGAGAGACCCTCAGCTGCTGGGCCAATATATCGTATTATCAATCCCCCAAAATATTGAAAATCTCCTGATCTCCACAGTTTCTATCCCAGACCCCCGAAGAAGGGGAGGGGCTTAAGGAGCCCTACTTGTCATGCATCAATGAAGTTCACTCTACTTAGCCAAGACGAGAGAAAGAGAAGAGGGAGAGAGAGGGGGGGCAGGGGGAATATTGAGATTTCAAGAATGAGTCTGAGCCCTATCCAGGTAGCTCAGTTGGTTGGAACATTGTCCTGTATACCAAAAGGTTTCGGGTTTGATCCCCAGTCAGGGAATGTATGGGAGGCACCCGATTGATGGTTTTCTCTTCTCTAAGAAAACCATCCCTCCCCCTTCTCTTTCTCTCTCTCTCTCTCTCTCTCTCTCTCTCTCTCTCTCTCTCTCTCT
>JAAGEH010000015.1:31755794-31858389 GCA_011751065.1 Lasiurus cinereus | reverse complement strand
CTCTCTCTCTCTCTCTCTCTCTCTCTCTCTCTCTCTCTCTCTCTCTCAAAATTAATGAAAA
The DNA here is from genome assembly GCA_011751065.1 of Lasiurus cinereus. Taxonomy (NCBI): domain Eukaryota; kingdom Metazoa; phylum Chordata; class Mammalia; order Chiroptera; family Vespertilionidae; genus Lasiurus; species Lasiurus cinereus. The sequence continues at coordinate 31,858,328 of JAAGEH010000015.1, read as the reverse complement.
CATATCCTCAGCTAAGGATTTTTTTTTTAAAAAAGAGCCCCAGCCAATTTGGCTCAGTGGATAGGATCCCAGGTTCAAAACCAGTCAAGGGCACATACCTCGGCTGCAGGCTCAATCCCTGACCCTGGTCAGGGAACATGTGGGAAGCAACCAATAGAAGTGTTTTTCTCACATGGATGTTTCTTTCTCTCTGTCTCTCCCCGTCCCTTCCACTCACTCTACAAATCAATGGATGAGAGGAACAGTGAAGAGCACAGAGTAGGGCATCATGAAGTCAATTATATCTTTGAGAGGCTCTTTAGATATCCAAATGGAGGCATGGAATTGTCAGGTGGAGTTCGAGAAGTGCAGGTTAAAGATGAACATTTGGGAATTATAAGCATATAGATAGTATTCAAAGCTTGGGAATGGTTGAGATCACTTAAGGAGTGATTACAGATTAAGAACAGGTCAGAGGACTAAGCCCCAGAGCCTTACCAGGCCAAAGTATGAGACAGAAAAGGGAACCAGACACTCCGAAGAGGAAAAAATTGAGATAGGAAGAAAATCAGGAGAGTGTAGAGTCTTGGGAACAAATAAAGTGTTTCTAGAAGGATGGAGTGCTCAGATCTGTCAAATGCTGCTGAGATGGGGACTAAAATGACCGTTGATTGACCACTGGAACTGGTAATATGTTCAGTTATTAACTTTGACAAATATGGTTTAGATGGTGAGGTGGGGAGGAAAGCCTACCTGATGTGAGGTCAAATGGGAAGTGAGGTTGCAGAAACAGCCAATATAGGCAACTCTTTTTAGAAGTTTTGCTATTTTAAAAAAGCAAAGAAATGCGGTTATAGCTGGAGGAGACTGTTAGATCAAGGAAGAATTCTATTTTCATTTCATATAAGAGCTATTACTGCATCCAGAGGCGTAGTGAGAGAAGGGGAAGATACAGCGTATCGTTTTCTGAAGGAGCAGTTTTCAGGGAGGTTTGGATGCAAAGTCAGGTTAAACAGAAAAGCTGCATTCCGAGGCGGGGATGTGTAGGGAGGATTTTGACGCAGAGGGAAAGCCTACCAATCTTCAAATAGACTTGGTTCCCAGATCACAGCCAGAAGAAAAGTCACACTTGAGAACTGAAAGTTTTGCTCCTTACAGAGCCTCCACCCCCCGCGCGCCAGTTCCCCACTACTCACCCAGCACCAGAACCATCTGGCCGCACAGACAGTAGTACACATGGAGGGGCTTCTCGCCATCGTCATATTCTTCCCGGTCCCGGGTGTCGGAGCAGACAACAGATCTGGACACAACTTTAGGCATAGTTCAGAGAAACCCGCAAACGCTATGCCGAAAACAAGAGTCGCACATAAATTACGTCAGAGACGTGCGCATTGAGCCTTTCCCCTACAGTCACGCTAATCACGTGTCAGTAGTAGTCATGTGAACTTCCGGACTGTCTCATTAGGCTAAGATGCTGGGGGGGGGGAGGGCGGTGAAGGGCGGGGGAAGTCGTCTAGAGTCTCCCAGAACCTCCATTTCCTTGCCTGTTAGCTGGGACTGCTTTGCTTGGGACACCCTTAATATTATTTAAATTATTTCTATTTCTATACATATATGTATATGCATGTACATGTATATATAAAACGAAGGACTATATTTACACAATATGCATAATACAGATTTTAGGTGTGCCTCTATGATTTTTTTTTCAATCTTTATTATTGAAAGGATTACATAGGTCCTCCTTTTCCGCCTATTAACCTCTTCCAGCCTGCTCCCGTCTGTGCCTCTATGATTTTAATGGCTATCAGGATTAGTAGCTAACAAAGTAGAGACTTTTTAAAACTGATATGTAACTCACATAACATAAAATCATGCTTTTGAAATGTATAATTCAGTAGTCTTTAAATATATTCACAAAATTGTAAAACTACCACCACTATCTAACTTCAGAAAATTTTCATCATCCCCAAAAGAAATCCTGTGTGGTTAGCAGTCACTCCCCACCTTTTTCCCAGACCCTGGTAATCCCTAATTTACTTTCTATCTCTATGGATTTGCCTCTTCTGGAGATTTCACATGAATCAAATAATACAATATGTGGTAGTTGGTGACTGGCTTCTTTCACTTAATGTTTTCAAGGTCCATACATGTGTGGATTAATAAAAAGTAGTAATGAATCAGTAAAAAGGAGCGTCATTCCTTTTTATAGCTACATAATATTTTCTTGTATGAATATAATATATTTTGATTATTCATTCATCAGTTATGAATATTTGTGTGGTTTCTACTTTTGGGATATAATGACTCATGCTATATGAACATTGGTGTACAAAGTTTTTGTGAGGACATATGTTTTTAGTTCCTTTTGGTGTATAATTAGGGGTAGTTTTGTTGGATCATATAGTAACTTGATGTTTAACCTTCTGAGGAACTGCCAAGAGTGTTTTCCAAAGTGCCTTTACCATTCCCATCAGGAATCTGAGAGGGTCGGCGGGGCTTCTGATTTCTTCACGTCCTCACCAATGGTTATTTTTGCCTGTCTTTTTTATCATGATTTTCCTGATGGGTGTGAAGTGGTATCTCATTGTGGTTTTGATTTCCCTTTCCCTGATGGCTAATGATGTTGAGTACCTTTTTACATGTATTGGTCATTTATTGGAGAAATATCTACTCAAATCTTTTGCCCATTTTTAATTGGGTTGTCATTTTATTGTTAAATTGCACGAATGGTTATATATTCTGGTTACTAGACCATAACCATATAAATGATTTGCAGCCCTACCTGCTTTGGCTCAGTGGATAGAGTGTCAGCCTGTGGACTGACCAGGTTCGATTCTGGTCAAGGGCACATGCCAACGTTACAGGCTTGATCCCAGTTGGGGGGGGGCATATGGGAGGCAGCCAAACAATGATTCTCTCTCATCATTGATATTTACATTGATATTTACATCTCTCTCTCCCTCTCCCTTCCTCTCTGAAATCAATAAAATATATATTTTAAAAATGAATAAATGATTTGCAAATAGAAGCATCTTAATGGTCCTGTTTGCCACAGGTGTAAGTGAACACCTTCCACTCTTCCTTTTCCCCAACCCAGAAACTCTCCCAGAATGCTTTTTGTAGAGGACAGATCCTAAAGCCATCCAGAATAAGTATATTGAAATCGTTTACATTGAATAACTTCAATAATCAAAGTGCTGACACCAAAATAGTGGATTTTTAACAGGGAACGTACTGAAGATAGCAGGAGTTTATGACTAGAAAATTGACAGGTTGGCAGGAAGAAGTGTACTGTTCAAGATATACAAGATGTAAACAAACCTGAGTTAAACAAAATATAAAAGAAATATCAATGCAAGTTTTAAAGAATCACAGTGTTTGCTCCTTGGTCTTAGTCCAATGTCATCCCTATGATTCTATGTTATTTGGTATTTATTGATCTTCTACTGTGTGTCAAGCACTGTGCTATATACTGGCTGTTTAATAATCAATTACAAATAGTCTCACCCCCTCATGTGGCTTTGTTTAGTGCAAGGGTGGCTATACTTTTTTTGTAAAGGGCCAGAAAGTAAATATTTTAGGCTTTGAGGGCCAAGAGGTAAAATCAGGAACATCATATAAGTACTTGTATAACAAAAGAGAGAACAAATTTCCACAAATATTTTATTGATGAAATTAAAAATATAATAATTGGGTATAAATTTTTGTAATACAGGTCCACTAATGAGCAGACTGGCATTATTTGATGGATGGGAATTACATTTCACTTACTTAGGGTACAAAGTGAGTGTTCCCTGTTATCAAAATTATCTGCAATCTCAATACATCTTTACAAAGTGAGAGTTCCCTGTCATCAAAATTACCTGCAACCTCAATACATCAAAATTACCTGCAATCTCAATACATCTTTAAAGGTTTTTAAATTGTTTCATATGACCAAATTGACATTTTCAAGAACCTCATTTTTACTTTGTAATAAAGTTTATAACTTGATTTCTCAAGAGCCAACAAGCTGTATGCACCTGTTAATAAAGGTATCGAATACTTTTTAAAAACATTTGCAAATATTCATCTGTTAATGCTTATCTGTATTGAGAGTTTGTGTATTTCATCTTTGAAAAAATAGAACAAAAGTAAGTACTATCAAATACTGATATCCATCCACAAGCAACTGATTTTAATTGATCATATTCATCTCTTAGAAGGCATTTTGAGAATTCAATTAGATTCTTCTTTTAATATTTGCCTTTTAGTATGTCATTACATTGCAGAGTAATCACCTCCAATTGAAATTTAGGTGGAAGCTCCTCAAATGAACAGATTAATTTTAAAATATAGAAATTTCCTTTGTACTTTGCATCAAGGTTCAAAAAATGCCACTTGAACTGTAATTTGAGCTCAGAAAATATATACATGCAAATTTGTGTGAAAATACAAATCTTGTTTTTTGTTTTAACTTTTTACAGCACGGGAAGTGATTAAAATAACTTGACATTACTTTTGATTCAAACAATGTTGGTTGTCATTGAAATGAATTTACTGCAGTATAATTTTCACATAAGCAGTGGTTTGCCTTGTAATTTTATGTTAAATTTATTAAGTAACATTATCAAGTATAGAGTAAAAGCTAATTTCAAAAAAAATTCAGTATTCAATAACAGTGGTTGAGAGGGAATGTTCTCATCCAGAAAATGTTCAATCTCAGCGCTGAGCTTTTAAATAGCTTTTTATAAAACCACTGCTAAGCTAATAAACTGCAGTTAGTAGGGCAAGTCAGAATATTCAGCTTCTATTTTTGACCAAAAAAAATTATGAAACTGACAATAGTTTAGTTCATGAGAGTGAATGAAGTACATTGTTGACACTAAGGGTTGAATAACACAAGAGAGATCCAAATATTTTCCTGCAAAGTACTTGCTATTTAATAATGAAATGAATAATCATGGGATTTAAACAACTTACATTTTCTCAAGCTTTGTTCATGTGTCCAACTAAGCTGTTTTCTGCTCTGTACATATCTGTAATGCACATTAGCAGATTCTACTTCAGGTTGTATTGAATCAGGGTTTTCTTGATTTATTTGGAAATATTGTCATTGGTCAATCAATCCTTACATCACTTTAAACTCAACATAGGCTTTTGAGTAAACAACTGAACAGTATTGGAAACATCTGTGAACTCATCAGGAATCAAGGAAAACCACTTGAAATTATTTGACCTGCTTATTTATTTATATTAATTTGAGGGGAGAGAAGGAGAGAGAGAGAGAGAGAGAGAGAGAGAGAGAGAGAGAGAGAGATTTCTTGTTCCACTAATTTATGAATTTATTGGTTACGTTTTGTATGTGCTCTGACTGGAGATAGAACCCACAAACTTGGTATATCAGGACGACGCTCTAACCAACTATTCTAGCCATCCAGGGCTGCCCTGTTGCCCTGTTTTGTTTTGATTTTGTTTGGTTATTTAGTTTGTTGTCTTGTGTGTGTGTGTGTGTGTGTGTGTGTGTGTGTGTGTGTGTCTGTGTTTTAATGACTATTGATGTTGCTTCTAATGTCCTTCAGTATTTGAGCCACTGTTCTTGTTAAAAGGTTAATAGTTTTTAAAATGTTTATTTTCCCTGGACACATTTCTTTGGCTTCTGCAATCAAACACAATTTAATTAACTGATAATCAATAAATGGCCTTCCTTCCTTGGCCACTCAGGTTTATTTCTAGCCTACAGGGGCAAGATGTTTTTAAAGACAAGAATCAAGGGGTGGGGGGGAAGCAGATGCAGAGGCAAAGAAGCAATGAACAGACTGTCGTGCTACAGTCGGAAGGCAGGGGAGGTTGTGGGGGAGGGGCCTGTAGGAGATCAACCCAAGGACTTGTATACATGTGTGTGTAGGCCTAGCCAGTGGATACAGGGCAATGGGAGGTTTGAGGGGGGAGACGGATAAGGGCATGTACTGGGGGGTGGGGAGGGCAATAGGGAAAATAAATAAATACATGCATACATACATACATACAAAATTAAAAAAAAATGAGCCACTCAGAAACTCACTTTGCCCGAAGCCACATTTTCATCTTTTATTTTTGTGAAGAATTTTGCTGTGATAACATGTTGCATTTTAAACTTTCTAATTTTTCTATCCATTGCTTTCCTGCGAGCTGAGAACATTGCAATGAGTGCTTAGTTTGATAATGTTCATGTACATTATATTCCTTTAGCAATAATACAGTCTCACTGTGTAATAAACACAAGTACTTTGACATCTTATAGATAACCAACTAATCTACATTTAAAAGGCTGATATTCAGCCTAGCAGTATAGCTCAGTGGTTGAATGTCAACTTATGAACCAGGAGGTCACAGTGGGCTTCTTGGTCAGGGCACATGCCTTGGTTGCAGGCTCAATACCCAGTAGGGGGCCTACATGAAACAGTTGATCAATGATTTTCTCCTATCATTGATGTTTCTATTTTTCCCTCTCCCTTCCTCTCTGAAATCAATAAAAGAATATTTTTTTAAAGCATGATATTAAAAATTCACTTTTATTTTCTTGTTTTGACATGATAAGTATGTACTTTTAATTTTTAAAATGCCACAAAATGGTGATATTTCTTCAAGATGTAGAGGTGATGTGAACCAGGAAGTTATGGTTCTATTCCAAGTCAGGGCACATACCCAGGTTATGGGCTCGATCCCCAGTAGGAGGTGTGCAGGAGGCAGTCAACCAATGATTCTCATCATTGATGTTTCCTTATCTCTCTCCCTCTTCCTTCCTATCTGAAATCAATAAAAATATATTTTTAAAAAGATATAGAGGTGATATTTCACTAAGTTTCCATTTTTCTTTCTCTTTTCCTTCCTCCGTTCCCCTCCCCTTCTCTTCCTCCTCTATCTCTTTTTCACTCTGCTCTCTCTCACTTTCTCTATGTCCTAGGGGCTATAAATAAACAGCATACTACTATGTTTTTTTAAATATGTGTGGGTTTTTTTTTTTTTTTAGAGAGAGAAACGATGTAAGAGAGAAGCACTGATCAGCTGCCTCCTGCATGCCTTCTGCTGGAGACTGAGCCCAAAACCCAGGCATGTACCCTGACCAGGAATCAAACCCAGTGACCTTTTGGTGCACAGGATGACACTTAACCATACTACTACTTTTGTTGCCCAAAGCCACACTATGACAATTTGTTTCCTATGTGATTCTCTTGACTTGTCTTCTGAGATTATTAGAGTCAAGAAAGAACTTTTGTTTTGTTTTCTGTTGTTTCTTGGTTGCCGTTTGTACTATATTTTATCAACAGAAGTGATAATAAAATTGCTTGCCTTCACTGGCTAATAGAAATACAAACTCACAGTCTCATAAGCAGGAAATGATCAGTTAGCCAGTCTCTCCTTCCAACCCAACATAGTTCAGGAAAATCATAATCCACTCTGCATTTTGAAAGCTGCATGAATGAACTTCTACAATCTCCCTAGTCATATACTCCTATATTTCACAGTCCTACTTTTAGGAAAATTCTAATCTTTGCCTATAGACAATTTTTTATGTTCCCTAAAGCTGCATTGCTAACACACTTTCAACTGAAAAGGATTTAGTTTCTGTTAAAAAGATAGATGATAGATAGATAGATTTCAGAGAGGAAGGAGGAGAGAGAGAAAGAGGAAAGAATCATTGATTGGCTTCCTCCTGTACACGCCCAACTGGGGATTGAGTCTGAAACCAGGCCATATGCTCTGACTAGGAACTGAACCATGACCTCCTGGTTCATAGTTGACACTCAACCAAAGAGCCATGCTGGCCAGGTTAGAGCATGGGTTTTAGCCTCATGTCCTTGTTGGTGCTGTCACCCTCCCAGAAACTGTGTGAGTCCTTCTCTTCCAGTCCTGCTTTCATCTCTTTTGAAACAAAGTTGATATAGATCCTTTCTAGGAAGCTTGTTCTAACCAGACCAAACCAATGAGTCACCTGCTAGATTCACATGCTTCTGCTATGTATCTTACTGCTGCTTTTGCCACCCTCCTATGCCACCCTCTCCCTCAAGATTCCTGGCTATTGATGTACACACACCTTCTTTCATTTATTCAACCAGACACTAATTTAGGTTCTGTTGTGAGGGAATTTTGCAGATGTAATTAAGGCTCCAAGTCAGATGATTTTTTAAAAATATTTTTTTATTGACTTCAGAGAGGAAAGGAGAGCGAGCGAGAGAATCACTGATCGACTACCTCCTGCACATCCCACACTGGGATTGAACCCACAACCAGGTCCCTGACCAGGATCAAACCATGACCTCCTGGTTCATAGGTCAACACTCAACCAAAGAGCCGTACCATCTGGGTCCAAGTCAGATGATTTTAACATAGGAGATTATCTGAGGTGAGCCTGTCCTAATCAGATAAACCTTTAAAGTGAACTGGGCTCATTGTGAAGAAAGACATTCAGAGTGTGAGAGGGATTTGATGAGAGAAAAATTCTCTGTTGCTGACTTTGAAGATAGAATAGGCCACCTGGCAAGCTATGTGGGAGACCTGTAAGAGCTGAAAATGGTTCCTGGCTGGCAGGCAGTGTAAAAATGGGGAGCTTAGTCTTATAAGAACACAGAACTGAATTTGGCCAACAGTTTGTGGTAATTTGTTCAACGGCAGTAGAGAATGAATGCAAATGCTTTTGTAGATTTCATATGTCTTAGTCCATGTTTCTAGATGAGAGGAAAAGGTTTATAAATTTTATTTTTGTCCCCCCTTCACACCACAGCCATAATGTGAAGTTACTGGGGAGACTTGCCTTAACTGATATTTGGAGTTAACAGGAGATATAAATCCTTGGCGTGAAGGTACCAGTTGTTAAGTAGCAACTACAATTACTACCATTCTCAAGTGTCTCCTACCTCCCATATCAGAAACAAATTTCTACAAATCTGATATCTTGTGGACACTTTCATCTGTATGTCTCACCAGTCCCATGAACTCAGTAAATTCCCAAATTTCCTTTCCCAAAGCTGCCCTTCCTCCTCTATTTTCTAATTATGTTCATGGCACCTTCAAACCTCCAGTGCCTTTGAATTTACAACTCCAGCCATTGTTGACTCCTTCTTTTGTCTATTCTCCACCCCCTAGTCACTCTGTTGCCAAGTCCTCTCCATTCTTCCCCTCCTTTCCATTTGTATTGTCACTGCCTGGCTCAATATCTCTCACCTAGAATACTTCAGGAATCTCCTAGCTGCTTTCCTGGGACCAATCTCTGATTGGCACAGTTGTAATTATGTCAATTCTCTGCTCACCCACCTTCCAAGAAATCCATTGGCTTGACATTCAAAACTCTTCAGGACTTAACCTAGACTTACCTTTCTCATATTTCCAAAAACTCTTTTAAAAATAGTATTTTTATATTTATTGATTTGAGGGCGTAGTGGGTGGGTGGGGAGAGAGAGAGAGAGAGAGAGAGAGAGAGAGAGAGAGAATATGAGATCGATGATTTGTTATTCCACTTATTCATTGGTTGATACTTGTTATGTGCCCTGATAGGGGATCCAAATGGGGATCCTTGGCGGATCTGGACAATGCTTTAACCAACTGAGCTACTGGGTCAGGGCCTCAAAAATTCTTAAATGAGTATGTTGCCTACCTTTAAAGTTATTTGCGGTTAACCTTTAAAAATCATTCTTTAAAACTATTATTGCTTTTGCAGGTCCGCATCCAAACTCTGACTCTTCCCTGAAAGCTTCAGCTTCTTCCAGTTACTTTTACTTCAGACCCACTGCACTTGCAGTTCTCTGCAGTTTGACATTCTCAGACCTTGGATTTTTCTGAACATATAGCAGCCATTTGGCTTGTTGAACTGCCAAGGGAAAATGTGGTTCCAGAACCAAATTGTGAGTGCCCAGAGCTAAAACCTCATTCTTGTCTTAAGCTCTCATTCCTTCTCCCCCAGGACACACATCATTTTATTCTGTTTGGGAGTGATCATCGGCCTAAATGTTGGGACTCAAATCGCTCACATTCACCCCACAGAAAAGGGACCCACAGCCCCTTTCATAGTAGAGTCTGATTTACTCCTTGGATTTTCAGTGATTTTAATGGGTCACACACAGCCCTCCCCAGTGTTCTGTGTCCGCAGGGGATGTGCAAGCATTGTTCCCGCTTTTTGAGAACCTTCTGGTTTGCCTCCGCCCACTCCTCCTCCTCTAGTTTGGGATTTTATCCTTGTCCCCCCCCCAAGTCGCAGGGCGCACTTTAAGGATCTGGTCTTTTTAAAAAGAAAGACCAAAAAAAAAAAAAAACACGAAAAAAAGCTTCCCAGGATTCGTCTTAGACTTGACAAGTAGGGGTGCAGCCCATTTCAGGACCCAGTCCTGGAACTGTAGGCTTCCATTCACCAGTTAGACTGCCTCAGCCGCGAGAGCCTCTGGCCGGGCTTTAATGACCTAAGCAACTTTTCTTTCCCGCCCCCCTCCCGTCTTGGTACGGCCCGTCCGGCTTTCGGTGTTCCATTCCCCCCCCCCCATTTCCTTGCAGGTTGGTTCAGCCCCTGTCTACTCCGGGGTGGTGCTTAGCCGGCGCCAGACCGACCCTCGACTTCGGAGGGGCAGTGCAGTGCCTCTAGGCGCTTCCTCCTCAGCGTCTTCTGCTTCTTCAGCCTCGTCAGCCTCCTTACCCTCTGCTGGGACCCGCGATCTCAGTGTATGCCCCAGCCCTGACCCTGCTCGAGATATGTCTACCCCGGCTCGGCGGCGCCTCATGCGGGACTTCAAGAGGTAACCGGCGGCCGCGGCGGCCGCGGGCTGGCTACCGGACGCAGGGCGGGTCCCGAGGCAGGCCGGGGGTCAGGGGGGCGCCCTGAAGTAGCCGGCAGCATCGCGGCTGCCCGGTAACGGGACCCCTGTCTGTTTCTCTAAAGGTTACAGGAGGATCCTCCTGCCGGAGTCAGTGGGGCTCCGTCCGAGAATAACATAATGGTTTGGAACGCGGTCATTTTCGGGTGAGTCTGCTTTCCGGGCGTTGGCAGAGATGGGGGATGCTAGGCGGCTCTTCCGGCCCTCAGGTACCGGCCCCTGGTACAGGCAGAGTGGGAAAGGGACAGTGTTGGGGTCTGGCGGGGCCTAGGCGCCTCCCCGGAGCCTGTGCCTCGATTAGCTCGATTAGCTCGGTTCCCGCTGCCAGGGGAACCGTTTGGGGTTCTCAGGGGGGCGGGGCGGGTAGTGGTGGCGGTTAGGCGCGGAGGCCTATACTCGGTTTCTGAGCCTGAAACAGCTATTTGTAATGGCTTTCGATCCAGGAACCGGGATTTTACCAGAGCGGGTTAGCAATGCTTGGCAAAGCCTGGAATAGCCATCTCCTAAAATGAACCAGGGAGTAGGGGACCCCTTAAACAGGAACTGACATGTTTTTTTCTGTATTTCAGGCCCGAAGGGACCCCATTTGAAGATGGTAAGAGAGTTTCTTTACACACACCTTTCAGGAGCCTGATCATATGGAGATAGGGTCCTAGTCATCCTGGAAGTGCCTCCTACTTAGAAACCTGCTTCTCTCTAGCCTCTGCCTACTAAAGGCTTGAGTGGAATCCAATATGTGGCAGGTTGTTCTGTTGCCTTCTTGACTGGAATTGCATCTTTTTTCTTGCTTGCTTCTTTAAAAAAAAATCTGGGTAAGGCAATCACGTTTTTAAAGGAGCATCATAGCACTGTGCTCTGTAAAATTCAGGCCCCTATCAAGATACTGAGTATCAACCCAAACACTTGCTGATAGACTCAGAGATCATCTGGTTAGCATTCTACCACAGGGCAGGAACTGTGTACAGCAGGTGCTTAATAATAATGGTTCTCAGATGTTGAATGGATGCAAGCATCCCTTGCACACAACTATCTAGTTTCTACAATCTGGCATTGAAAGCTTGTCAGCTTTGCTGCTTGCTCTAAAATGGTTTTTAGTGGCCAGTTTGAATATAATATTGTTATTTTAAATGAGTTTTCAGAGATTTAGATTTGACTTTAAAAAATATATGTATTCGTTGCTTTTTAAAGATTTTTAAACTTCCTATTTTAAGGTAAATATAGATTCATGTGCAGTTGTAATAAATAATAATACAGACTGTGTGTATCCTTTGCACATTTCCCCACCCCATTATTTGGTAACATCTTGAATAACTATAATACAATATCACAAATAGGAAATTGACAATGATATGGTTTTATGTGCACTCAATTGTGTATGTGTAGTTATTTTTTGAGAGTTTAATTCATTTAAAAGATGATTGAAAGTATTTGAACTGTTGTTTGACATCTTTAATATTTGAGGTATTTTTTAAAGAAAAGGATCTGTTATTCTTTCTCAATGACTTATCTTCCTTTAGTCATGTAGCATTTTATATATATAAGTATATATACTATATATATGCTCATAATTCAATTTGAAGGTAGGAACAAAAATGTTGTTGCAAGCTACTGAGTACATACTTATATTGTCAAGTTGGATCACTCTTTGATGCTACCAGTCCACAAGGTAGGTCAATATCAACCAATTCTATAATTTGTCTCAAATACTCAGATTTCCCTAGGAGACTGCTGACAGTAATCTACGTACTTTTAGCTTCCTGTCTATCTTCATTCCATGGGTAAATATCACTGCTCTTCAGACCTGCAATAAAAAGAAATGACAGCAGAAGAGAGGGGTCTTACAGGCACACTACTTTGGTGCAATAAATCATTGGAACTGATCCATAGCAAGACTTAATTTTGCTGTACAGCATTGGTATTAGTTCTTCCTTACTTAAGCTTTATGTGCATATTAACTGTATTTGCTTTAGCTTTAGCAGGCTTTGTTTTCATTAGCTTCTTTTTGTTCCCTCCCTATTTTACTGACTTCTTTATCCTGGCACAGGTTTATTAATAGTACATCACTTTGCCAAGGGGTGACTACTTAAATATTTCAAGGGTGCTTCTCTTGTTTTAGGTGGTAACAATTGAAAAGGTACTTATGGAATCCATTATCTATCTGGACTTTCCCTCTTGACATTAATGACTCTGTTTTTGATGATGTGTATCTCCATGCTGGCATTACTGAAAGGAATTACTCAGGCTAAATGACAGTACTCTTTTCTGATTCATTCTGTTAAGCAGTCTGCTATCCAAGAATGCTTCCTCGGGTGTCTAGAACACTGATTGTGACTGCAAATATATTTGATCGTCTGTTAATACCCCTTATTTATGGTTAGGGAATTTACTGGAAAAGACTGATTAGGGACAAGTAGCATAGTTGATTTTGCCCTGTTTCTAATGTATTAATATAAATTAACAGCCCCAAGACTATTTTTGCTGCTTCCTTGTAAACAGTTTGTAATGGAAGTTTCTGGAATAACCAGGCCCTACTTAAAGAGATGAAATCTTAAGAAAAACAACCCCGATTTAATTTCACACATTTGAAGTAAGATGACAATGTTTCCAAGACCTTATATTACCAAACAAAGCACTGGGGGCAGGAGGGCAGTGCTTCCGCATCAAAATATTTGGTTATGTATGCTAAATACAAAGGCTATAGAACAAAGCATTCTCTGTCACATATATTTGTTAATAGACATAGTAAGATATTAATATTTGTTTTCATAACAGGTATATGCTTAAGAATTTGGGTGTTAGATTTTTTCCAAAAAAACAACAACAACGAGTCACTTAAAACCCACTGAGGACATTTTTAAGCTAAATAAATCCTGTAATAGAGTACTTGAGTGCTATCTTAAAAATTAGAATTTTCAATTATAAAAAAAATGTTTTAAGCACATGTACTTTGCTTTATTTTTGTTTTATTTTATCCATCACCATTTATCTCCCCTATTCCCTCTTCCATCTCTACACACTCCCCCCCCCCACCAACATAGACACTGTTGTCTATGTCCATCAGTTTTTACTTTGCTTTCCTTTCAGAGGTCAAAATCTAATGGCCAAATCAGGAAATGTCTGCAGAGGTGTTTCTTTGACCAACACAATGTTTTTAAAAATTTGAATTTGTGAATATCTGTAGAACATACATTCTTTAACCATATCACTCCCTTATTGCCATACACTCAGTCATTTAACACATTTATATAATTTTCCTGGTTCCTATGTATAGATGGATTAATTGATACTTTCCTTAAAATGTTTTGGCCTCCTCAGGTTCTTGAGCAAAATCAGACAGATCGTGTGCTATTTTGAGGCTTAAGTTTTCAGTGTTTTTAAAGCCTAGCCTCCTAAATATTCAGAGATAAGCTCTAGCCTCAATTGCATAATATTAATTCTAAGATTTAAAATTTCTTTAATATTTGTTTTGGACCTCAGAAATTGCATTAAGGGTTATACTAAAGAGCTGTTTGTTTAATCTGGCTAGTAATATGAAATATACCTTCTTAAATATGTGCTTTGAATAAGATTTGGGTAAGTTCTAATTTATATTCAAATAGACACAGCAGATTGTTTCACCTCTCAAGATATTAAATGAGCTGCTTTGAAAGACTTGACTCTTTTTTGGTAGCTAGGTGAGCACCTTAATGAACTTCTAGGCAAATATTAGGCAGAAAGCTCAAGGGTTTTGAGAAACACCAACATAGGTACTCAACTTGCATTTAACTGAATGTTTGATATAGATCAGAAATAAAGTACTATTTAATATTTGAATCCATTAATTGTATATTTCTTACTAAAACTAAAGCCTGGATCTTGAGGTTTTGCCTCCTTTATCTGGGTATCAAGATGTGAAACTTTAGAATTATTAATATTTATAGAGCACTTATTTTGTGTCACTGCATATTTCCCTCATTTAAACTTCACAACGATGTTATGTGTTGGGTACTATTATTAACTCCATTTTACAGATGAGGAAATAGAGGTTTAGTCAAGTTGAGTGGCTTTCCCAAGGTTTCACAACTAGTCAGTAGCAAAGTTAGGATTTGAGCGTAGGTCTGTGTGACTTCAAAGTTCCACTTATGCCAGTCTTATGTGTTGTTTTACTACCTTCAGGTATTATATTTAATGGTGGTTCTATTTTAAAGTACCTGAGAGCTCCATCTGCTATGAAATTTGCTCAATCTGAGTAATTTTTTAATGATAAATCTCTTGCCTATAATTTTATCAGATTTACACTCTAGATACATACAGAAGCTCAGTTTTGAACTCTCTTAAACACTGATTCCCACTTTTTTCTTACATATTATAATATCAATAGTACTGAAAAGGAGGAATATGCTTTCTTACTCAAAAAAGGAAAGATTTATGACCAGGTGGTGATTAAGGTGAAGTATGTTCTGAAGGATTATAGCATGTTTATCCATTCCAAAATACTTTACCTTTTGTCCTTAGGGAGGTTTAATGATCATTTGGATACTATTAATGGAAGCAAGAAGGAAATACATTGCCTACTCTGAAGGAAACAGTACCAAATTATACTCTTATCTGAAGTGTGACTTATATTAGAATAAATGATTTATTTAATATACCAGAGTAATATAGACTATGCATTACCTTATACCAGATAGTAACTGATTTCACAAGTTTACTTGAAGATATTTCAGTCCAGAAAAAATAGTTGCCCCATTGTTTTCTTGAATTTATTAAACCAAGTTAAAAATAATATTTTTAAAGGAAATAATCTTCCCAAATCACATCATCCTACAATTTTTGAATGAGATCTAGTTTATCTTTTACTTAAAAGTCTATAATCTAGTGTGCTTTAGAGCCTTCTGCTACACATATTCAAGGAAAATAAATTCATCATTAGATATATTTTCTGGAGACATGAATGTAATCAAATGCGATTTTTAAATTACTTCTGCCATTAATTCCCTCCATTAGTGTGAATGATTAAGTTGATTTCATAGTGAAGTACTTTGTGAGTCATACTTAAGGGTTTTGTGAGGGATTATGAAAGTTTTTTTTTTGGTTCACATTCAATTATATTTTCATTATAGAGTTGCAATTATATATGGAAAGGAACTAGTGAATACTTCTATGCCTGTTCCCTTCTACTTTAAAAATAATTTGATTATTGATTTGTGTTTCTAGCATTGATTTTTGAACCTTTGTAATCCCATTCTCTCTAGCCATTTAAAAATCTCTGGGGAGCTTATGTGGCAGCTGATTCAAATAGGCTTTTAAGATTTCCAATTTTCTAAAGGAAGGCCACATTTTGGCTTTAGTTTCTTGTCATTTTAAGGCTGTCTTCAATATGCACAGTGGTTAAAGTTATACTACAGGTAGTAATTTTTAGTTTAAAGTGGCTGTGTTTGTTTGAAAGAGAATAATGTCAAAACAAAAAACAAATCACCTTTGGGTGGTGGTTCTTAAAATATCTGTCCATTTTTAGAGCCAATTCCTGGAAATGTATCACTTAGCCGGTCTTTATTTTGGCATTATTTCATTAACAATTGGGAAAAAGTCACATAGCATTAAAAACAAAATACTTCTGAACAAAGTGATAACTATGTTTTCTTAAACTTGTCTTTTCTAACTACAGGAACATTTAAGCTTATAATAGAATTCACTGAGGAATATCCAAATAAACCACCTACGGTTAGATTTGTCTCTAAGATGTTTCATCCAAATGGCAAGTATCACTTTTAATACAGTATCTTAAAGGACTGCACTGTTTTTTAGGGAAGTGTTCTACATCCTATGGATTTCTCTGTGGTACCTGAGTATTTAGGCATTCTGCTGCTTCCTGAAAACTGAACTTGTTCATGGTGTGCTATTGGGGTCTTCAGCTATAGTGCTAGAACTAAAGCAAGGAAGCTACTTGGCCTTGGCTTGGAGCAGTGGTCGGCAAACTCATTAGTCAACAAAGCCAAATATCAACAGTACAACGATTGAAATTTCTTTTGAGAGCCAAATTTTTTAAACTTCTTCTAATGCCACTTCTTCAAAACAGACTCGCCCAGGCCGTGGTATTTTGTGGAAGAGCCACACACAAGGAGCCAAAGAGCCGCATGTGGCTTGCAAGCCACAGTTTGCCAACCAGAGGCTTGGAGTCTGAGAGCCTCCTGATTTTGATGATCTTTGTGTCATTTACTTATTAAACAAAAGTAAGGATGCTCTTGAGGTTTCCTTTTAATGTTAGGCCAGATTGGGGTAGTCTAATGTTGTAATTTTTCACTAGTGTTTTTATTTTTAATATTGGGAGGGAGGGAGGGAGAGGGAGAGAGAAATAAAAACACGAGGCCTGGCTGGCATGGCTCAGTGATTGAACATCGACCTATAAACCAGGAGCTCATGGTTTGATTCCTGGTCAGGGCACATGCTGGGTTGCAGGCTCGATTCCCAGTGTGGGGTGTACAGGAGGCAGCCAATCAATGATTCTCTCTCATTGGTGTTTCTATCTTTCCCTCTCCCTTCTTTTCTGAAATCAATAAAGGTGTGTGTGTGTGTGTGTGTGTGTGTGTGTGTGTGTGTGTGTTTAAAAAGAAACTTTAATAATGAGAGAGAATCATCACTCGGCTGCCTCCTACATGCCCCATACTAGGGATGGAGCTTGCAACCTGGGCATATGCCCTGACAGGGAATTAAACCGTGACCTCCTGGTTCTTAGGTCAACTCTCAACCACCGAGCCACACTGGCTGGGCTCACTAGTATTTAAGACAATAGTTTCCAACTTTGGTTACAGATCAGAATTACGTGGAACATTTAACAAATACAGATGCTCTAGCCCCAATCTAGACCTACTGAATATCAGATTCTGTGGTTGAGGGCCAGGTATACAGTATTATATTGGAAAAGCACCATTTTCTTTTCCTAGCAGTAAACCTAGAACTGCTTGCCTTTTATTCAGGTTAATAAAAAGTATTTTCTAGGTTATCAAATATTATCTTCATACCAATATGAAATCTTGTGAGCTATTTTTTATTATTTCATCCTAATTTGATGAGATGAATTTCTCATATGTCTCTGGATGGTTGGGGGACCCTGTTAGAAATGTTTATGATTTCCTGGGTAATAGGGCACTCTTTTCAGAAGGAACACTAAGGATCTTCCAGTTTTAGTGATTGCAATTGACATTCTCCAATCTTTATTTTTTCATTAGTCATGATTCTGACTATTTTTAGGAAAATAATTGAGGAGTAGCTGAGAAAATATTGTTAAACCTCAAAAGCAAAGTATTCTTCACTGTGTTTGTCTTGACTATGCTGTTAAAACCGTAATGGTTTTGTTATGTTTAACATACATATTTTTCTGCTTTTAGTCTATGCAGATGGTAGTATATGTCTGGACATACTTCAGAACCGCTGGAGTCCAACTTATGATGTGTCTTCCATTTTAACATCAATACAGGTGAATTTTTCCTTCATGTGACTGATTGCCTTTTATGTATTTATATTAGCAACTGAATTGTTTTTGAAAGTCATAATTTAAGGTAAAAGATTGGTCTTAAGACCTCAGCCACCAGAATGTGTATATTTGCCTAGATACTAGCAAATATATATACTGCATCTAGAAACTGATCTTTTACAAATTGTCTTTGTAGTCTCTATTGGATGAGCCCAATCCCAATAGTCCAGCAAACAGCCAGGCCGCTCAGCTGTATCAGGAGAACAAGCGGGAATATGAGAAACGTGTTTCTGCGATAGTAGAACAGAGCTGGCGTGATTGTTGACTTGGGTGCAGCAAGTGAAGAGGCTGGGCAAATGAAAACTATATATTGATGTGTTTGTCACCTTCTTGTTCCTCAGTGTCATCACATTTACTTCCATTAAAAGCAAAATAGTTATTCTGCTGTTTCCATCTTCCCTTGCCAAACTTTTCCTACCCCTTCTACTCATTGAACATCAAAAACACCCCCTATGAGATCAAATGTACTGTACCTGGGTTACGTGCAAAAAATATTAATGCTTAATTCCTTTTCTGTTGTATCTCATCTCCAGCTGCAGTTGACAGTATTTTGTTATCGTAATTTATACTAAGCTCTTTAAACGAATTGTTATAAAAGTGGTGCTTCTGCATAGCTTGATAACCGGATGTTATTTTTAACAAAATGATTTAAGGGTTTCATCCTGGCTGAGACACTTGTGTTGGACTTAGAAGTGAACATTTAGAATATGGCCTATAGAAAACAGGGAAACAAATCCATATAAACATCCATTTTGAAAGAGATGAAAGTTAAAAATGCATTATTTCTAAGATCTAACCAATTATGCATTACAAGGTGGTTTTTATTGGTAGGAAGGAGAGTGTTAAAGGACTCAGCCAAAGGAGTACAGTCACTGTAGTAACTGACACATCCTCTCCTTGCAAGATATTCACTGGACACACCCATGCTAAGTTTCAGACTACAGTCGGCCTTCTCTATGTGCAGGTACCACATCCATGGATTCAACCAACCCCAGATCGAAAATATTTGGGGAGGTGGGGGGGTTTGTTGTTCCTGATATGTACTAGGTGGTTAAGCCTCTGATGGTTGTGTCTGTTCTGATGAATACTTAGGGACGACTATACTGAAAGTCTTCTGGGTTTTACTTTGTTTAAAGAGGTGTGGTAGCAGAGGCATGGAAACATATTTTTAAGGTGGGGAAGGTTGGTGAGCCTTTAATCTTTTTAAAGTAGTGCTACCTTAGATTAACAAATTTATAATCTCCCCTCATTGTTTAGAGTTTTAACCCAATGAAAAGAGCATATCTGTGGCAAACTATTTTCCACACAAATCCTGAGTTAATGCTGCATGCTTTAGTTTCTCCCTTTCAGTATTATAAGAACCTTAAAGTCAATATTTGCAATCTTTCTTTGGATATTTATACTTTTAAATAGTACCTTTTAAGTAGCAGTGTGGGACAAGGCTTGTAAATGTTTTGTCTAAATGTTCCATTGTCACCTTGTGTGCATTTATCACTCTTCTAAATCTAACTTTGCACAGTAACCCATGTAAAAAATGTACATTTTTCAAAACTTGTAAATAAAAATAAACTTAAAATTTTGTAGTCAATGTATAATTATGTTTTAGCTCAGTATGAACTTTTGGTGGTATTGAAATCACATATCTACTCTTTCCCCCCTTTGAAATAAACATGTTAAAAGAAAAAAAAAGTACAGATTCTGGGAAAAGAATAGAAACTGTTAGAACCTTTTTTCTTTTCAGTCATGAGTAATGCTTTTCAAAAAAATTTTTTTAAGTATGTAAAACTTATATAACAAAACTACTTTAGCATTAATATTATGATCAATCAAAGGAATGAAATTGGGATAAAGGGAGAGAATAAACAAACCCAGATCTTTACCAGCACCCTCAGAGACCAATACTTCTTGTCCTGACATCCACCTCTTTTAAAAAGCCCTAGCTTAAAAACAAACAGTACCAAACTATTATAAAATGGTATTTTCAGTTCTGTATAAAGTTTGGGAGTACAAGTATCCTCAAGTTATCTTGCTTAAACAAAACTCTTCTGAGAAACACCCTACTTTTTAAATAGACAAGAACAGTAACTGTGGAAACTCAACTCTTTACTTGTTTGGGGTAGGGAACTAAATAAAATGAAATCCTTAAGGTATTGTACCCATTCATCCTTTAAGACAATGGCACTTTAAGGATGCTCAATGTGGGGTGAGTTCATTCGATACTGACCACATTAACTGGTTTGCTTCACTTAGCAGTATCCTTATATGTACTTAAGTCCATTTCTGCTTCAAAGTAGAAACACATTAAATTGGGTCTCCACTTTATATATTAGTTTTAAATTTACTTTTTTATCCTATTGTGGCTGGGTCTCTTACTGACACTGTTAACCACACTAAAAAATTAAGGTGAGATCAGGAATGTGAAGATCTATTTTTTTTTTCCTTTGTACACTGGAGAAACATTCCCAATCTCTCATGGGATAACCCTTTCAAAACCTTACAAGTCAACAAGCTGAATTCCCAAAGCACACCCATGGTAAAAGGTACCAGAAACCATTCATTTGACATTTAATGCTAAGTTAGCTTTTTCTTTACCACTTTTTTTTTTTACAAGTTCCTCAGGCTGCCTGCATATAACATTTATAAAATTAAAACAGGTTATGTGAAGTCCCCTTTAAAATGACAGATCTGAACTTGAGTCTTCAATTCTGCACCTGCTGATGTGGGGAAGGGGGCATGATAAGGAAGAAAAGTTGTAATTAGTCCTTTATTTAGAACCCACCTCCAGCTTCAGGGGCTATTAACAGTCAAGTGCTGCATTGTAATAAAGAATCCCAACAGAATGCATAAAATTCCATTCATTTTGCAGTCAGGGAGTGGGGCAATTCTAATATCTGTGAAACTGTGTGTGTGTGTGTGTGTGTGTGTGTGTGTAACAAAACAGTTTCTTAGTATAACATTTAAGTAGCTCAACACTTGAAACTGCTCATATATATTGCAAGGTTACTGGATTAAAAATGACTATATCAAAGGAAGGGAAAATATAGGAACCAATAGGGGACAAAAGAGTAGCAAGGTTGTCAGCACCTCATTATTGCCAAACCCATTTCTCAGCATATGTTGTTTTCAGAGTTAAGCGACTTTACTCTATTTCCACATCAATACCAAAGCTGATCTAAGAAGTTGGGAAATCTTGGGACCTCAAATCCAGAACCAAATACATACTTATCCCAATTACTTGGGAGTCTTAACTTTAGATACATTAATATTCTGCTCCATTGAACTTATCTAAATAAGCCAGATTTACATGGAACATTATCCTACTCCTTTCTCCCCCAAAAAATAATTTTGGGAAGAGGAAATAAATGTAAAAAGAAATGAATTTTTACATTACTTAATTCCCAAAATCACTCTTAAGAGAACTCTAGGATGATTTTTCTAACTCACTAATTGAACCATAGCTTCTCAAGGTTGGTATGAGCCTTGTAGGTAAAAGAAACACAAAAAAGCACACACACACAACAAAAACTATAAACATTTTCGCTTAGTTCCCTTTGCCATTAAAACATTAAGTGTCAAATAAAATGCACACCTCACTTCTCTTCTACCAACATTAGGAAAGGACCACACACTAGGCAGAGACTTGGTGAAAAGCAAGTATATACTGTGCCAATCATTGTAGGTGACTAAAGATTAAGAGATCCAGGTATAAAAATTAATCCCTTCATAGTTTTAAAATATTGATTTAACTACAATGGACAGCATCTTAATGTCAAATACAAAAAAGGGGGGAAAAGAAATTTCTGTTTATTGTGGGACAGTTAATGTCAAGCACAGTGCTAAATGTTTTAAGATAACTGCAAACTACCTAATTGTTCTAAATATAATTTCATTGGGGGTGCTTAACATTAATATTCACTTCTGAATATTAAGTGTGAATATTAATTAATTTATCTGAGATACAAAAACATAGAATTAAACAGCCTGAGATTTGGTTGCAGCCAGCATATTGGTCCATAGGAAAAACCTGAGTGACTGATGAACCATTCCTATCTGCTAAGTCATTAATTCATCCACATGTGCTCTGGTGTTGAAATACTTTGCAAACACCACTTCCCTCTCCAGATCCCCAAAGTGTCACTGCTAGGCTACTGCCCAGAAATAAGCACACCACCATTTTGATCAACTCTGGCTCCTTTTTATTCAGGAAGCACACACATTCTTTTTATATACTTTCTTTTTACATTCCAGAAATAAGGGAAAAATAGCTGTTTTAAATATGTTACAAAGTTGGCTTTTGAGCTTAATAAGCTTTTTGAGAGAGTGACCAATCAACAGACCTTTTCATCAAAGCACCAATGTGTCTTCAGTCTTTTACCAAGTTCTACCATAGCTCTGGCCACCCTGAATGCGCTGTACATCCAAACCGCATGAAAGCTACAATGGAGAGTTGCTATGAGTCTCTGCAAGGCACCAAGAACAAACAGTTCCAGCTTCCTTTCTTCAGTTTAAACCAAAGTCTCTGAAAGTTTTCAAGTGCTCTCTCAAGTAGTACTCGTTCAGCATGAAGACTAGAATTTGTTAAAATTGATATATCACAAGGTACAATACACACTTCCAATATGCTGAAAACCACATAGTAGAAGTTATAAATAAGCGAACACTAAATTCACTTTAAGAAAGTTTTACATCATTTAGTTGATAAGAACATTTACACATACAAGTTACTATAACTGGCTTCACACAAAGATGAAAATAGATAATACAAAACGATCTGACACTTTTAAGTGTGGAATTAAGTTTTATTGTTGTTAATATCAACTTCACATATTGTTGTGGGTTGCTGTGCTATGCCCTTCATGATGGGAATTTCTTTCTCAGGGTGAAATTCCATTTGGATATGCACTCTTGCTTTGTACAAACTACTAAAATCTGAGGGACACAGCAATATCAAAGACACAAACGGTAACTGCACAATATCATTTGCTGGATTAAGCTAATACAAATAGACATAATTTTTCAGGTTCCAATATTTAATAAAGCTCTATATGAAATGAACAAGGTGAAACATTTTAAGAATGAATATACTCTGCAACTGGAACATGTAGCATTTCTTTAATTCACAGATATGTCTCATTAGGCATTTACAAAATAAATTAGTAAGATCTCAATTTGCTTGAGGCATCACAAGCTCATAATGCCCCACTTGGCCTTCCTGTTTGAGCTGATCTAGTAGATCTTCCTTCCGTCTTTTTCTACCTACCACCAGGTACCTGTCATGGCCTACCCCATGAGACTTACTCTTAAGACCATACTTCTGGGCGATTTGATGTATTTGCTTCCGCTCATCGTTAGTCAGCTCTGTAGAGAAAGTCAAATCGCTGTGGCTCTCGGAGCGGGCATAGTTTCTGATGATCTGTTCAATATCTCTCTTGGCAATTTTATTTACCCTTTCTACATCAAGACCAAGTCCTTCCCGCTTATGCTGCTCTTTGACAGAGATTGGCTCCCGAATGCCCTCACCAGATTTACCTAAACCACCACCCGTCCAACCCATCTTTCTCAGCAGCTGATTCCCTATGTTATCTTCTTTGATTTGTTGTTTGTAAGCCTCCTCTGCTGAGCGGCCCTGAATTTCATTTCTTGAAATCACATCTTCAATAGCTCCTTTCTTCAAGTTGTTAATGACAGTCGGCTGGGTCTTTTTGAGGATTTTCACAGCTTCCCCAGCAGCTTCATATTTGACAGTTTTCTTCACCCCAACTGCTTCTGCAATGACTTCACTCTCCAGAATCACCTTGCATTTCCATCGGAGGCCTGTCATTCTTTCATAGACGTATTCAACTGTCATTCGGTTAAACTGAGCTGTGTCGTTCAGCGTGCACACAGGATTTGAAGAATTCTCGTAAACTACAAGATCCTTTATATCTTTCTTCTTGCCAGATCCCCTGGGTGAAGAACCTGTTTGGCACTGTGAACTTTTGACAGATGGGTAAGTGGGTTGTGTTTTTTGAAGGATTTTCAAAGCCTCATCAGCAGCTGCATGTTTACTTGTTTTTTTGGTTCCATAACCTTCAGCTAAGCAATGATCTTGCAAAAACACTCGACAACGCCATGTGCGATTTGGCATCATCTCGTATTTGTATTCAACTGACATTTTGTTGAATGAGGCAGAATTGTTAAGGATACCAATAGCATCATTTGCATTTTCTGTAAGGACAAAATTGGTCCAGTGTTTGGCAGAAGCATTATAAATTGGCTGCCCAGAGGCATCCTTAGCCAGCACCACCAGCTCTTCTGGCGGCTTCAAAGCTGGAGGAAAGTCATATGAAGGCATGCCAATCTGACACACCACAAGGTCCTCTCCAAATGTGTGTTTGAATTTCCGC
The DNA here is from genome assembly GCA_011751065.1 of Lasiurus cinereus. NCBI lineage: Eukaryota > Metazoa > Chordata > Mammalia > Chiroptera > Vespertilionidae > Lasiurus > Lasiurus cinereus. Next base: position 31,833,627 of record JAAGEH010000015.1, on the reverse strand, counting down.
CGGATAACCCTAACTTCAATACGCTTCTGCAGGAGTTTTACAGCTAGCTCTGTAGCTCGATCCCTGGACCCATTCTTGCTGCCAGCATACCCTGTAGTTAGGTAGATATTTTGGCATCTTACTTCACAAGCATAACCATCTGTCAGAAGTTTTTTATTTTTGGGGATGTCAGCAGGGGGAATTTCTTTTAAAGGAACATATATATACTCAGGATTTGTCTTACATGCCTGAATACAACGAGTTAACATGTATGTGTAATTAATTTTATCAGATCCGGAGGTCATCTCTGGATTAGAAAGGTTGCTCCAGATGGTCGCTGTTAATTTTTCAATAAAATACTGTTTCTCGGCTACCACTGACTCAGGAAATGTCTGTGATAGTGAAGGCTCAGGAGCTGACTGCATGTTTGCCTGCTGTGATGTGCTGCTTGGGACAGGGTTCCCACGGTCAAAATACATGTTGGATGTTACAGGCTGGTCTTTTGTGAAAAGAAATCCTGCTGAATCACAATATTGAGAATTTCCATCTTGTACACTGAAAGAGTCTTGAGTATAATCTTGATAGCTGTTTCTTGGCATTCTGGCAAAATGTGTTTGTTCATTTACCTCTTTTGTTTGAGAGCCATAAGGATCTTCCTGTCTTTCAAAATCTTTTGAACTACTAGCTACAAAATGTACAGGCTCAAAGCGAGGTCTCACATGGAATTTGGAACCGGCTTGCTTTTTAGGAGGATTTTGACCTATAGAATGAGTGAAATTTACAATTCATTAAAGAGGGAGTATTTCAAAAGAACCAAGCAGGAAAATAGTACCAACTGTATTATTTGCAAGCTGCATTGTTGGTACAAGATACTTCCTATCACAGAAACTTCAGATCATTGAGGTGATGGGATTCAAATATCAATGTAAGGTTCCAGCATAAGGGGGGATGATTCCTGTCCTTTTGTGTGTAAGGGAAGGGATTGATAGAAAATATGCCATTGAAGCAAGCATGCAGGTCACCACCATGCACGATGGTAGTTGTTTTTGTGTCTAATGAGTTAAAGCACAGGAAATGTGTACAGACTAATAAGTTGTTCCAGTATTAATCTCATACCACCTGTGCTGAAAAGCTCCCTTAAGGACTGCGAATGGAACAGATGGCTCTACTGCAACACAGATGATGACCAGAGGCATTTACAAAATTTCTCTTTTGTGTCAGAGGTGAGTGACTCTGTGATGGTGCTTTACACATAGTTTGACTAAAACTTAAATAAAAATAATTCTCAAAAGATCTCAAAGATTTTCAACTTCAAAATCTTAATTCTGACCTGTTATGCACCAAAAGAGTGTTCACTACATTTTCTTGCTAGAATAAGCAACAGCTGGAAACTAATGTTTTATGAGGCATATCAAATTTAAAGCTATGGAAGAACTCTGTTGAGGCCATACCAGACACTAGAGCTTCTTCCCGACAACAGCATTCAGTAGAAAGCTGGTCCATCTTGGACCCCTACAAGAGGATTTAGTTACTTAGATGCTCAAATGATCAGAGTATAAGGTTTTTCTATTCATGGCGTGGAATTTAAGGATAGCATTATAGTGTGACTTCAGTATTCCTAGTCTTCAGTTCTATTTAGCATCCTCAAAAAATACCCAACTGTGCATAACTAAAAGTTCATTTTTTTTTACATTTGTGTAAGATCCAATGTTATGAATGTTATACCACTCTCATATTGTTAAAAAATAAAAAGACCATGTCGTTTCTTCAAATCCCATCTTCCAGAAACAAGTATACTCACCATCATATGTTGAGAGGTGACGTTTATGACCCTTAGAAGGTTTGGACAGCATCAGATCATATGAAGGCATCTCCCCAATATCAATACCTTCAGCCATTTGGAGAATTTTTTCCATCAAGCGTGGGCTATACCTATTTAAATTAATATAATCTACCATTAAAACAGATAAGAACGTAGTTTTTTTAAAAGCTTCAACATGAGCCAGTTTTTTAATTACTCCCAAGGACATTTTTAACAGAGTATCTTAGCTATAAAACTGAAGAATCGGCCCTAAAATACTTACCTATCAAATTAGTAATTATGGTATTATCATTTCAAGCCATATAAACATAAAATCAAGAATTTTAAGCCAATATTATCAATGAATCCACAAACAAGTACCGGCAAGGATGTGGAGAAAAGTGAACCCTCTTGCACTATTGGTGGAGTTGCAAATTGGTACAGCCACTATGGGAAACAAAATGGAGGGTCCTCAAAAAACTAAAAATGTGCCTGGCCGATGTGGCTTAGTGGTTGAGCATCAACCTATGAACTGGAGGTCACGATTCAATCCCTGGTCAGGGCACAAGTGGGGATTGTGGGCTTGATCCCTAGTGGGGGCTGTGCAGGAGGCATCCGAAAGACGATTCTCTCTCATCATTTGTTTCTATCTCTCTCCCTCACCCTCTCTGAAATCAATAAAAATATATTAAAAGCAAACAAAAGCCTAATATGTAACTGCCTTATGACCCAGCAATTCTATTTCTGAGAATATATCCAAAGAAATCTAAAACACTAATTCAAAAGAATACATGCACCCTTATGTTCACTGTAGCATTATTTACAATAGCCAAGATAAGGAAGCAACCTAAGTGCCCATCAATAGAAGAATTGATAAAAAAAAATGTGGTGGTACATGTATATAGGATGTCCTCAAAAATGTATACACACACTTTGAATAATTATAAAGGCAGTGTTTATTAAAATGCATTTCATTTTCAACATTGAGCTATCAGCTGTTAAAGTATATATACATTTTGGGGGATACCCTGTATATACAGTGAATATTATTCATCCATAAAAAAAATTAAAAGCTTACCATTTGTGATAGGATGGATGGACCTAGAGGGTATTATGCTAAGTGAAGTCAGTCAGACAGAGAAAGACAAATACCATAAGATTTCACTTATATCCTATCTAATAAAAGAGTAATAGGCAAATTGACCATCACTCCAAGACACAAGATGGCTGCCCCCATGTGATCAAAGATGGTGGCCCCCCATGTGGGCATAGGATGGCCACCACAAGATGGCCAGCAGGGGAGGGCAATTGCAGGTAGTTAGGGGTGACCAGGCCAGCAGGAAAGGGCAGTTGGGGGAAACCTGGCCAGCGGGGGAGGGCAGCTGGAAGGGGGCCAGGCCTGCAGGGGAGGGCAGTTAGGAGTGAAGGGCAATCAGGCCAGCCAGGGAGCACTTAGGTGTTGATCAGGCTGGCAGGGAGAAGCAGTTAGGGGTAATCAGGCAGAGGCAGGTGATGGGTTGGGAGCCAGCAAACCTGGATTGTGAGAGGGATACCAGATTGGAGAGGGTGCAGACTGGGCTAAGGGATACTCCTCCCCATGCATGAATTTTGTGCACTGGGCCTCTAGTGTGGAATATAAAAAACAAAATAAATGAACAAACAAAACTGAAACAAACTCACAGACACACTAAGTGGACTGCTGGTTGCCAGAAGGGAGGGGCATTTGGGAACTGGATGAAAGAGGATGAAGGGATTGAGAAGTACAAAATGTAGTTACAAAATAGTCATGGGAATGTAAAGTACATTGGAATGGAAAATGTGATAACTATGTATGGTGCCAGGTAAGTACTAGAAATATTTGGAGGAACACTTTATAAAGTATATGACTATTTAACCACTATACTGTACATCTAAAACTAATACAAAATAATGCTGAATGTGCCCAGCCAGCATGGCTCAGTGTTTGAGCATTGACCTATGAACCAGGAGGTCAAGGTTCAGTTCCAAGTCAGGGCACATGACTGGGTTGTAGGCTCCATCCCCAGGGTGGGGCGTGCAGGAGGCAGCCAATCAATGATTCTCTCTCATCATTGATGTTTCTTTCTCTCTCTCTCTCTCTCTCATCCTCTCCGAAGTCAATAAAAAATAATACTGAATATAAACTACAATTGAAAAATAAAAATATAAGTTCTTAAAAAAAAAAAAGGAAATGTAAGCCCAGCTGGTGTGGCTCAGTGGCTGAGCATTGATCTATGAACCAGGAGATCACAGTTCGATTCCCAGTTCAGGACACATGCCTGGGTTGCAGGCTCAATCCCTGGTGTGGGGCATGCAGGAATCAACTTGTCAATGATTCTCTCTCAACACTGATGTTTCTATCACTCCCTCCCTCTCTGAAATCAATAAAAGAAAAAAGAAATGTTAAGCCAAGACCTTATTTTTAAGTTTGAATTGAAAGTATCCATATAAATTCATAATTTATTTTTCCTCTATCATATGTGTATATTATATGCAAATAATTACATTGATATATTTTATTTTTATATATTTTTAAATGTATTTTATTGATTTTCAACAGAGAGGAAGGAGAAGGGATAGAGAGTTAGAAACATCGATGAGAGAGAAACATTGATCAGCTGCCTCCTGCAGGCCCCCTACTGGGGATGTGCCTGAAATCAAAGTACATGCCCTGGGACCTTTCAATCCGAGGGCTGACACTCTATCCACTGAGCCAAACCGGTTTTGGCTACATTGATATATTTATTAAAGTACAAAGAGTGGTAAGAGCTGCTGGGTTGTTAACATCCTCAGATTGTAATCTCTATCATTTCCATGAAAAAGAATCAGAGTCCTTAGAGAAATGGCTGATTCTAAGTCTGGGGCAAGAAATGTATAAGATGAACCTGGCAGATATTCTTATTCCTGAAAACAGGGAAGCTGTCAAAGACTTCAGGAATTGGATCAAATGGACTCAGAAGCCAACTTGAATAGCTTCCCACAGGCAAAATAAGCCAACTTGAGTATCAATAAGAACAACAGCAGTGGAATGGGACACATTAAATATGTTAAAAATCCATTAGCTCAAAAAGGTACTTACAAACTCATTATTGGTCACCTCTGGAGGATGGTAGGAAATCAAGTCATTATTCCAAAAATGGGTAATATTAAGGAAGAAAGCAAGTATTTATTTGGCAATTTCCATATAAATTATACCTCAGAGCAACTAAAGAGTTGATGAAGAAAATCTTTTACAGAAGCAGCCCAGCTAGTAAGTGTAGGGATGAAAGACTACTACCATTTTGCAACCCATGATGCAATAATAAATGATCATCAATAGCTGCTAAGCCTATTAGGTGAAAAGGTGATGGGGAAAAACCCAGAAGTAGACCTGCACAAACATGCTCAAATGATTGTTAACAATGCAAAAGCAATTCAACAGAGGAAGGATAGCCTTTTCAACATATGGTACTGGAGCAAGTGGGCATCCACAGGCAACAAACAAAACCTCAACCTACACCTCAAACTTTATGCAAAGATTAATTCAAAGTGCATCACAGACCTCAATGTAAAATGTAAACCTATAAAACTTGTACAGAAAAAAACACAGGAGAAAATCTTCAGGATCTGGGCCAGGCAAACAGTTCTTATACTTGACACCAAAAGCATGATCCATAAAAGGAATACCTGATAAAATGCACTTCATCAAAATTAAAAACTTTTGCTCTCAAAAAAACCTTGTTAAGAGGATGAAAAGCTACAAACTGGGAGAAACATTTGCAAACAACACACTTGACAAAAAAACTAGTATCTAATAGAAATGTCTCTCAAAACACAACAATAAAAAATCATATTTAAAAACAAAAGACATGAACAGAACATTTTACAATAAAGGAAATACAGATTGCATATAAGCACATTGAAAACATCATTAACCACCAGAGAAATGCAATTTAAAACCACAATGAGATAGAACTACACACTTATCACAATGGCTAAAATAAAAAATAGTGGCAACACCCAATTCTGGCAAGGATGCAGAGAACCTGGATCACTTACACATCACTGGTGGGAATGTAAAACAGTCTGGTCACTCTGGAAAAGAACTTGAAAGTTTCTTATAAAAATTAAGCATGCAGTTACATGATCTACCAATTACACTCTTGGGCATTTATCTCAGAGAAATGCAAACATATGTTCATGCAAAAACCTGTACATGAATGTTCACAGCAGCTGTATTTACAGTAAAAAATTGCAAGCCCTAACCAGTTTGGCTCAGTAGATAGAGTGTTGTTGGCCTGTGGACTCAAGGATCCCAAGTTCGATTCTGGTCAAGGGCATGTACCTTAGTTGTGGGCACATTCTCAGTAGAGGGTGTGCAGGAGGCAGCTGATTGATGTTTCTCTCTCATCAATGTTTCTAATTCTCTCCCCCTCTCCCCCTTCCTCACTGTAAAAAAACAAATATATTTTTTTAAAAATTGCAATCAGCACAAATCTTATTCAACAGGTAAATGGTTAAACTCTGGTATACACTGAGTGGCCAGATTATTATGATCTCTGAATGCGTAATAATCTGGCCACTCAGTATATATCCTATATAATAAAAGGTTAATATGCAAATTTCCCCCTCCACCAGGAGTTCGACCACCAGGCAGGTTGGCCAACAGCCCATGTCCCTTCCCTCTGGCCAGGCTTGCCAGACCCCACCCATGCACGAATTCATGCACTGGGCCTCTAATATGTTTATGTATATATATACAAACACTGAGTGGCCAGATTATTATGCGTTCAGAGGTCATAATAATCTGGCAACTCAGTATATATACACCATGGAACACTACTCAGCAAAAAGGAATAAACTATTGATGCATGCAATATTGTGTATGAGTAGGAAGAAAATAGATATGGTTATAAAATGTGAGGGATTCTTATGATATTAGAACTGTTCAATATCTTGACTATGGTAATGGATGCAGAAACCTACAGAAACCTACACTGATATATATTGTATAAAACACACACACGAGCCGAAACTGGTTTGGCTCAGTGGATAGAGCATCGGCCTGTGGACTGGAGGGTCCCAGGTTCAATTCCAGTCAAGGGCACGTGCCTTGGTTGTGGGCGCATCCCCAGTGGGGGGTGTGTAGGAGACAGCTGATCGATGTTTCTCTCTCATCGATGTTTCTAACTCTCTATTCCTCTCCCTTCCTCTCTGTAAAAAATCAATAAAATATATTTTAAACACACACACACACATGAGTACTAGTAATATTGGGGGAATCTGAGTAAAATCAGTGGATTCTAATAATGTCATTATCCTGGTTATATTATGCAATAATTTTACAAAATGTTATCATTGGGAAAACTGAGTAAAGAGTGCAGGACATCTCTTTGTATTATTTCCTACAACTACATGTGAATCTACAATTATCTCAATAAAAATTTCCATTAAGCCGAAACCAGTTTGGCTCAGTGGATAGAGCATCAGCCTGGGGACTGAGGGGTCCCAGGTTCGATTCCGGTCAAGGGCATGTACATTGGTTTCGGGCACATCCCCCTTGGGGGGCGTGCAGGAGGTGGCTAATCGATGTCTCTCTCTCATCGATGTTTCTGGCTTTCCTATCCCTTTCCCTTCCTCTCTGTGAAAAATCAATAAAATATATTTTTAAAAAATTTACATTAAAAATATGACAGCCTACTTTTAAAAAATATTTTTGTTGACTTCAGAGAGGAAGGGAATGGGAAATATAACATCAATGATGAGAGAGAATCATCGATCGCTGTCTCCTGCACACCCCATGTGCCCTGACTGGAATGGAACCACCTCCTAGTTCACAGATCGATGTTCAACCACTGAGCCATGCAGTCTGGGCCCAACTTTTTAATATCACTAAAAATGGGACAAGCAGACTTGATGTCCATATCACATAACAGGACAAAGAACTATCTACAAAGTGTACTTACCCACCAAGTAATTAAACCTTAACCTAATCAAGCCCCTAACTCCCAGAAACATGTTAAAAACCATGATAAGAACCTAGCCAGCCAGCCAGCCCTAGCCAAGAGGCTCAGTTGGTTGGAGTGTCGTCTAATACACTAAAAGGCTGTGAGTTTGATTTCCGGTCAGGGCACATACCTAGGTTGTAGGTTCGATCCCCCATCGGGGAGCATATGAGAAGCAACTTCAATAGCTGTTTCTCTCTCACACCTCTTCTCTCTCTCACACACCTCTTCTCTCTCTCTCTCTCCCCGCCCCCATTGGGGAGCATATGAGAAGCAACTTCAATAACTGTTTCTCTCTCACACCTCTTCTCTCTCTCTCTCTTTCTTCCTCTCTCTCTAAAACCAACAAAGACACATCCTCGGGTGAAATTTTGAAAAAAAAAGGAACCAGCCAGCCAAATCCAGAATGAAGGAAACATGGGACAATCCAATTTCATCATCAAATAAGTAAAATGAAAATAAAAGGAAAGGGGAACTGTTTCTAAGTTAAAGGAGACAAATCAACCAAATACTATATGTAGACTTCGTTTGAATCATGAATCAAACAAACCGACTATAAATATAGAGTTTGAAACAAATGGAAAAAACTGAACCTGTCTGTACTAGACATTGGATGATTTTAAGAAATTATTGTTAATTTTGTTAAGTGTGAATAAAGGTATTGTGACTCTATTTTTAAAAACTCTTATTCACAGGGGAAATGCTGTCAAGATTTTCTTTAATATGCTCCGGACTATCTCACACAAAAAACTGGGAGCAAAATAGATGAAATATGGAGGACAGCATGACAGACTGTTATAATTGCTGAAGCCAAGTGATGGGCACATGGGTATTCATTAAACTCTTCTACTTTTGAATGTGTTTCATTTTTCCAGAATAAATCACTTTAAAGCACACAATTAAAAAGAAATTTCTTAAGCAGTGGATTGGCTACTTGAAAGGATATCATTTCACTGCAGAGAAACAAAAATATGGGCTCAAGTGAAATTTTTGTTATTATGGGAATCTACTCACCCTTCCTACCTTTAGCTGTTCCCAGCCTAAGACCAAAAAAGAGACTCCTGGTGGCATTTGGGAAGAAAGTTCTGAAAATAAATAACTATCACACCTTTATATGAATAGATTCTGAACTTGAAGGAGGATAACATTTTTCATTTTCAGCATAATAGTTTCCATACCCATCAGATGTTTTTCCTTGAAAAGCAGAGAAGTCAAGACAGATTACTAGGAGTAGACCCAGTTGTAACCTGCACTTCAAATTGTTAATTCCTACTGCTGCTGCTAATACCAGTATTTAAATGCCAAGAATAATTTTATTTTAATTTACTCTTACCCAAAATGTTCTATATATCACTTCCATTCAGATTTGGGAGTATAATTTCCAAGATATGAGATGAAAACAAGAGATTATGAAAATGAGATAACAGTCTACAAATCCTAAACTGGAATGCCACCTTTACTACCAAAATTTGTATTATAACCAAGCCACTCACCTTGAATTGCAGTAAAAATTCTCCAGGCCTTCAATTATAGCCTGATTCCAAATAGGGTATAAAACTAAATGGCAAGCATGTCATAATCTAGTATGCATGAATGATGCATTTGCGGCTCACTCCATTCACACTCAACTTTTCCTTTGGTTTCTTCCATCATTAGTATGATTATACATACCTACTTACTGTTTCCTTCTATTCAGTACATTTGCCACAAAATTCAACATCATCCATAGGCTACAAAAATAAACCTTTGTATAGATTGCTAGCACAGTCAGCTTCTGAGTCTTTTATTAGTTAGTCCTAATAATGAAGAAGCCTATCCAGCTCAAACAATAATGGAAAAGACTTTATAATGCCTAACACTTGACTAAGGACAATGAAAATAGCAATCTGGAGTCTTTACTAAGACTACTAGGATTTCATTCCCATTTCTAAAATTCTCCAGAGAGTAGTTATCCAGGGATAAATAAGTGGTTTCACAAATTTGAAATGAACCAAGACAATAAAGCTTTCAGTACTCAGTTTTCTATAGTGTTTTTTTTTTGTAGTGGATTTAAAAGTAATACCCTTAGGCTGGTCCGAGTGCAGTGGCGCCTAAAAGTAATGCCTTCACTCCCAGAAGTTTTAGAGCATCCACCTAGGAAAGCACCTATAAATCCAGCCATTGATAATTTCACCAACATTTTGGGGTTTATGTTTTATTCCTGGTTCTATATTTTCCATTCTCCTTTCCCTGACTGCCACCTAATCACTATCAGATCATCTATGTTGATTTGCACCCCAGTGAGGGTTGTTTTTTTTTGTTTGTTTGTTCTTTTTTTCCCCCATTCATTTTTAGGGAGAGTGGAAGAGAGAGAAAGATATAAACATCTATGTGAGAGAAACACATCGATTGGTTGCCTCCTGCATGAGCCCCGAACAGGGCTCGGGCTAGGGAGGAGCCTGCAACCAAGCGAGGTATGTGCCCTTGACCAGAATCAAACCCGGGCCCTTTGGGCCATAGGCCAATGCTCTATCCACTGAGCCAAACCAGCTAGGGCTGTTTGTTCTTAATCTACTATATCATAAGCTTTTCTCCATGTCATTACCATATGAGATATAATAGCCATACAGAATTCTGTCTTTGGAGGGATCATGATGAAAAATATCATTAAGGCAAGTATAATACAGTAATTTTAAGATGCATGCATATTATATATATTTAAGTCTGTTAATTTACCTATTTGGTTGTAAATATTTACAAAAGAAAACCAAAAATCTCCAGCACATCTTAGGGTTTTCAAAGGTAGTTTATTATGTACCAAGCTTTTGGAAATCAGGATGCTATTCAACTGTTCCACCATGCCTACCACATAAAAGATGATTTCTAATGGACAAAATCACCTGAGTTCATGAACTTACATTCTTGAACAAAAATAGGTACATGTAGGAGCATATTTATGATATATAATGGCATCTGAAATTTAATAAATATTCAGTAATAGATGCTTTAAAATTTTTTTAACATATTAAACCAGGTCTACTAAATCCAAATAAGAAAGCTGAGGTTTGAAAACTCAGCAAAGATCAGGATTGCCAATTATAAAATTACTAGAGGCTCGGTGCAAGAAATTCATGCACTGAGGGGGGGGCGGGTCCCTCAGCCTGGCCTGCACCCTCTTGCAGTCTGGGGAGCCCTTGGGGGATGTCCAACTGATGGCTTAGGGGGAGTGGGCCTGCTGTGGAGGCGGGAGAGGCCCCTGCCACTGCTGCTATGCTCACCAGCTATGAACCTAGCTTCTGGCTGAGCAGCACTCCCCCTGTGGGAGCACACTGGCCACCAAGGGGCAGCTCCTGCCTTGAGCATCTGCCCCCTGGTGTTCAGTGCACCATAGCAACTGGTCATACTATCGATTTGCATGTTAGCCTTTTATTATATAGGATTTATTCAAAACCATTCATAAGACTCCTAACATATGTGAATAACAACCAGATTATTGATAAATCTTTTGAATGCTCACACTCCCACTTCATTAATGGTAACTGATGCCCTCTACCTATTGTGTACAAAGTTAATTTTACAGCATGAGCCCATTGGCATCTGCAAATGCCTCACATCAACAAGAAAAATAAGAGACAAATAACCAAGGTGACAAAGCTGGTTGCATTTTAAGATGTTTTCCTGATTAATTAATATCACATCAAATATCAATAGTCCAGGATTCTGATTCTAATCCTGTCGATGAAGAATGATTGGAAAACTGCTCCAGTTAACCAAACATTCCGCTTGATTAAATATATATACATTCATCCACAATTTTAAGTACATATTATGCAGATCCTTAGGCACTTATATGAATTATTATTTAAGTGCTAAAGATATAGTTGATTAGAATATTGTACTAACTTTCCATTAGCCACAAGATATATTATTTTTCTCTTTCTTTTTTTTGGGGGGGGGGTGGGTCAATCCTCACCTGAATATATTTTTCCATTGATTTTTAGGAAGATTGGAAAAGAGGAAAGACAGAGAGAAACATCAGTGTGTTTGGTTACCTCCTGCATGTGCCCCAACCAGGACCTAGGCCAGGGAAGAGCCTGCAACCAAGGTACATGCCCTTGACTACAATCAAACCTAGGACACTTTGGTTCCTAGCCACTGAGCCAAACCAGCTAGAGCACAAGATATATTTTAGAAATGGCTTGCAGAAAAAAAATTCTTGACACATTGTTTTCTTTTATGAAACAAATAAAAAAAGTGAAGAGAAATTAATTTCAGCTATTTGAGCTTCCTGGTTGCCTAGACTATGATGGAAAGGCAGACTGGAAAACACTGTTTTATTTTATCCTTTATTATAAAGTAGTGGCTCTCATAGTATAATCTCTGGATGGCATCACTTGATCATCAGCATTACCTGAAACTTGTTAGAAATGCAAATTCTGAAATTCTGGGGCCTCACCTCAGACTTACTGAATCAGAAACCCTGGGGATGGGGCCCAGCAATCTGTGTTTTAAGAGCCTGACTGGTGATTCCGATGCCTGCTTATACATATTTGAGAACCACTGTTAGAGTTAAAGAGATACAGTATTCAAACTTGTGCCTTGAAAATCCCCATTACCACCAACAGAATGAAACATGCTTTTGCCTTCCCGTACATTTGAGCCCCTCCTGGCTTTGTCTTATAATTAAGAAATTTTCAAGATATCCTTGTCCTAATATCGTGGTCGGCAAACTGCACTCGAGAGCCACATGTGATTCTTTGGCCCCTTGAGTGTAGCTCTTCCACAAAATACCACGACCTGAGCGAGTCTATTTTGAAGAAGTGGCATTAGAAGTTTAAAAAATTTGGCTCTCAAAAGAAATTTCAATCGTTGTACTGTTGATATTTGGCTTTATTGACTAATGAGTTTGCCGACCACTGTCCTAGGAGTTACTTCAGAACTGAAACAGAACACAAAAAGTTCTGCTAGATGGGGGGGGGGGGAATGCAACAAGTTCCCTTCTTGCTATTGTTTACAACCTGTTCTAAAAGTCAAGGATGGACTGTAAAGTTTAGGACAGGGTGCTTTCACCATATATTTTACAGTTCCCATGAAAGAAAGAAGAGTCAGTCTTCTGTTACAGAATAGACCATAAAACAAGAGCCCATCAACATTAACAAATACATAGATTTTCCCCACCTGAAGATGACAGCTAACATAAAGCCTTGCCTGAAGTGGAAGACTGTACTTACTTGGTTCCTAGCTTCCAAAATTCTTTACTGCCTCTTCTTTTTCCTATATCTAAACTAGATATAATGCAAACATTATTTTTCTGTTATGGTATATATTTTTGGTGGTTTTTTTTTTTGGTTAATCTTCATCTGAGGATATTTTTCCATTGATTTTTAAAGAGAGTGGAAGGGAGACAGAGAGAAACATCAATGTGAGACACATTGCTGTTTTTTATCTATTGGTTGCCTCCTACATACAGAGGGGCCATGAATGGAACTGCAACCAAGCTACATGCCCTTGACCAGAATCAAACCCAGGACCCTTCAGCCCACCTATGCTCTAACCAGCTAGGGCTGTTATGCCATTTGATAATGTTACGGCACCTTATATTGACTGAACTGAATTTACAATGTCACGTGGTGATTATAGTATATATATTATACACAGGTGATATGCTTTGGCAAGTGCACATACACACATAAAATGCCCTGGAAGCTTGAGCTCTTAAAACTGACTACCACTGGGCTGGCTTGTGTTTTTAATGCCCTACTTATGTACAAGGCTATTTTTGGAATGAAATCCTGATGCATAATAATGATGTGGATTGTGTCAGTTACTTGCTTTCATTCCTGGTCCATCCTTCCCAAATATAGCAGGTGTATCTCAGTGGAAAGAGTATCAGAAGACTGTGGGACCTTGGAAAAGTCACTTAACTTCTTGGCCTCCATTGATTCAGCTGTAAAAAATGAGACACCACCTAATTCCCAAAGCTGTTGTGTTGAGATAAATTTTAAAATATTTTGTACATTATAAACCTATATTTGTCCATTTATTCTACCCATATTTATTGAGCAGCCATTATGCAGAAGGCACTCTTCTAGGCACTGAGAATAAAGGTGTGAACAAGAAAGCATAAACCCTTTCCCCAAAGGAGCTTACATTCTAGTGGGAAGGTAAGGTTTATTAACACAAAGGATATTATCCTACCATGTAAGATATTTTTTAGGATTCAGATTCCCCATGGCCTTCTTTAATATTAAGATCTATGATAAAGGTACCTTTTAAACTGCATAAACAACATTATTAAATGAAGGTCAATTAGATTTTTCTGACTTGATTAATAACTGAGGCTTCCCGAGTTGTAACCAGATCCTCAAGTGAAATAATCATTATCTCTGGAGGCAGAAATTACACTAACCTAGAGAAGATAAAAAAAAATTAATTTTTGTGATGAGTTCAAAGTACCACACTGAATACCATGTTCAACAATTAAGGGTAAGGGAGGCAATTCTATTTTTCTTTATCTGTTAGTCATTTCTGGACCCGAATTGGCTGAATTTGATCGGATAATTTTCCAAAATATCTCATCCTTTCTAATAAAAAATTCACTTAAGACAAGTGTCAAAAAAAAAGCCTCTCAATAGATCAAAGGAAAGATTAGTCTAATATCAGATAGATTTGGGGGTTCTGAAATACAGTGCTCTTAATAATCCTATTTAAAAAAAATGTGTTGGAACCATACTGCAGTCCCCAGTCTCCATCAAATGCAAAGAGCTTTCAAAGAGGCCTGTTCAGAATGCGCACTAGGTTTTAGAAAAAGCGGGAGGGGCAAACACACACACATAAATGCACACCTAAAAAAAATCTCACCCAATGCTAAATGTTAATCCTTCTGATTATAATTAAGGTGAAAGGAGGGCAACCCATTTTTATGGTAGATATATCCATTTCTTTGTTTGCTTCCACACATATTATGCGCAAATCTACAAGCAAAGCAGACCCTGCGGCTGAGACACCTCATACAAACCGCCTTCCCAGGAGGAGACAGTAAATCCCAGCTAGGGGGCTGTTGTTTTATTTAATGGGGATGGAAAGACAGTAGTCAGAAGCCTAGGATTAGAACCGCAGCGCCCCCACCCCCGCGGACCCTAGAAACCGCGACTGTAGGATGTTCTCTGCGGATACCGCATCCTTGGAAGATCCTACGCAGGTCCGAGGTTCTGCTATTTGTCATTTCCCACGCCCTCCAGAACCATCACCACAATGTTCACCTCTATAATGGTGATGATTCCTCTTCCAAGCACACCTCTATCTACATTCCTGGTCTTGGATGGGGTTTCTCCCGCGACCCCTCACACCTTTCTAGCCGTTATGTCATCATCCCCTGCCACCTCATTAGGCCAACCCCTCCCCAAGACAACGGTGTCCACCAGCATTTCCAAATCTCCAGCCTCTAAACCCTCCTCTGTATTCTGCTCCAGTCCCTGTCCCAATCCCCATCACCGATCTCCTACCCCTGTTCATTAACCGGACCCGCGCACCTTTCTCACCTGCAGCCCAGGAAAACGTGGTTGGTCCAGGCGGCGGAGAGAGCTAGGAGCTGGTCGAGGGCAGCCCCGGGATAGCTGTGCAGGTGCCGACAGATGAAGCTGCGTCGCAGAGCCCACTGCCAGTCACTTTCGTGGCTATAGCGCCACTGCTCCAGCACTGGCTCAGGCGGGGGCGGCGGGAGGGGCGGCAGCGGCGGCGGCGGGAGGGGGAGCAGCGGCGGCGGCGACAGGAAGTCGCCCCCCAACAGCAGACGTCCTCCAGCCATCTTCTCCGCCCCCAAGCAGGGCCACCAGGGATGAAGCCAACTATGGACCTGGAGCGAGTTGGATCCGGGGTCGGGGGGGGGGGTCGGTGGGAGGGGCCGGGTGAGGGGCGCGCCGTGGCGCGAAGACCAACTCTCAGGGGACTAGGGTGTGTGCATGGAGGGCGAATGCTAAAGAGGAAAAGGAGCTCAGGTCCCGACGCCAGGGCGCGCGCCTGCTGCACTCCAACTCGTGGAGGAACAGGAGGGCGCCCACTGCAGTCTACGCGTGTCGGGGACGCGGAGCCAGGCCCCTCGCTCTTCCAGCCACCCGCAGACCCACGCTCAGCGCGGGGAGGAGGGGGAAAGACACCAGCACGCTCTGCTCCCCCTCCTCTGAGTTCCTGCCTACCTACCCGCGTGCAGCCCAGCGGTAGTGAGCCAGTGCGCATGCGCTGCGTGTGATCCCTAACTTCCAAATCCCGTGGCCAAATATCGCGCGATGTACATTTCCCCTTCTATGACGACTAAGGGCCTTTGACGCACTACGGTGACTAGCGGAGGGAGGGGACTCTCGGAAGGAAATTTTGGAAGATTCTCAGAGGTTCTGGAACATGTTTCCATTGAATTCCTGGAAGACGACCTCAGGTGATTGTTGGCTGCAATGACTCGTCTGACACTTCCCTCTGGGTTTCTGAGCAGCACAACAAATGCGGTGTTCTTTGGGAGGGACTTAGGTTTGTGATGGATTTTACACTTTTTTTAATGTCAGCTCACCAAGGTTCCTTTTCTTTAGATGATAGCTTGAAAGGCTATGTGTGTTACGTATCATTAGCTTTGCATTTTATTGTGAGCACAAAGGAGAGATTAAATACTTGCAAAGAAAATCATCCACAATGCCACTTCTCATACATATTCCATTCCAATTGCTGACAAATAGACACCGTGCTCACACAGTTCTGATCATGATTGCAAGTAATTTTGCATTTTCTGTACCAATTTAAAATGTGCGAAATATCACAAAATACAAAAGGGCCCCCAAAAGAGGCTTAAGAGCTGCACAGTAACAAATGGCAAGATCACTGTATAGCTGAACACAACGCTCTAGCAGTGCTCTGGTCAGTTCCCTCAATCCATCTGCCAACCTGTGTTATTTAAGTAGTTCATCAACAAGTATCTGTCAACTGGAATTTCCACAGCACTTGTGTGCTCAATACAGGGTGGGGCAAAAGTAGGTTTACAGTTGTTTGTATGGAAAAGAATACAATAATTAATAAGAAATAAGTAATAAACTGTTTTGAGTACTCACCACAGTAAGCCTACTTTTGCCCCAACCCTGTACAGTAAAAAAAGGAAAAGAAATTGGGTTTTCTCTGTCATCCTAGAACTGATTACAATGTTGGTGGGGAGAAATACTCCTGTATGAAACTCAATATCCCTCTGGCAGCAGGTCCATTTGGATGAGGTAGCTTTGACCCATTGCCCTGTTTCACATTTTAATAACACATTTTTCATTATATGACATATCTTATGTGTAGGGTGTACTGGATTGAGAAGAGCAGAAGATAACATCACTTTTCATTCCATTTCATCATTATTTATTTCTGTGTCTGTCTTGCCTATTTCCTAGTGAGTGTTTTGTCTTAGACTCTATGGCAGGCATTCATGTTGATTGAAGTAAAGACATTCTTTGAACCACAAGATCAAAACACAATATGAAGTAGGAAGCTTAGAGATCATAAATTAAAGTCATTGTTGTATAAGTGAAAAAAAATTAAGGCTGGAGAGGTGAATGACTCGTTAAAGACTGTAGAGGCCATAGCAAAGCTGAGATCATAATTTGGGTCACTTGACTCCTCATCCAGTGCTTCTCCAGCCATTTGCCATTGCATTGCCCTGTTGTTTTTTAAATGTTTTTCTTCACAGCATGTATCATCTTTTTAACTCTTTAAAGAAGTTTGACTGCACCCTGCCCAGTGTCAGCTCTATGAGAACAAGGAACTCACCTGCCTTGCTTTTTGCACCTATGCCTGGCTACTGTGGGTACTCCATAGATATTTCTTGAGTTGAATGAATGAATGAATGAGTGAATGAGTAAAGGCTCTTTCCATTGTCCCAATCTTGTGAAATTCATTTTCTTGGCGTCTATATTTTAAGCTGATTTGTTATTTTATAGTTGGATTAATTTCAGCCTAAGCTGCCAACCTTCATCAGCAACAGCATTGTCATCAATACACATTGTTCCTAGAAAAAGATTTGAGAAAATAAAAGCTACATCCTCTTAGCTTTGATGAAAACATGTTCATCACGTAGGAACATATAATTGTAATCTGACTTTTGAACTTGGGTTACAAAATGAAACTAATGTTAGAGGCAGGCCATTTACTTTACAACAGCCATAACTGGACTCCATTTGAAATTCCCACTGTGGAATAGTTTCATCTCTAGAAAGCAAAACAAAAATTTGCATGATTATCCATGACCTTATTTCGATAGTAATCCTTCTGATCAAAAAATCCTTCAGCCAACCTATCTCAGCCCATTCTCTTTTCTCAAGCCACATATTTCTCTGTGATCAGGAATTGAAATCCTAAGCTAAAGTAGATTATCTGAAAAATGGTTGAAGATAGGTATATCAAGGAATGATGATAAAGGTATCAATTGCAATCCTAAAACAATCCAGAAATCAGTAGTCATCCGTCCTACACACACACACACACACACACACACACACACACACACACACACACTGACAGCTCTGAGCTTCTCTCCATGTCTCATCCTGTGGGGGATTCAGTGAGTGATCAAAGGAGGAAAACTTGGAGACTAGTTAAGCACCCCCCATAAACTATCCTAGAAATCAAACCACCAAAAGTTCTTGACCAGTATAGTCCGCACTACAATATTCTCTTGAGGAATGTTTACTAACAGATTAAAAGCAATAGCTAGGAGGTCTTACTGGTCAAATCTTGGTAATTTGAGTGCAAAAATTATTAAGGACAGTAAGGAACCATTGAAACAATAGGAAACTATAAGTCAACAATGACACTAAGTTGACAAATACTCTTGTTTCCTCGAAAATAAGACTCATATTAATTTTTGCTCCCAAAGATGCGCTAGGTCTTATTTTCAGGGGATGTCTTATTTTTCCATGAAGAAGAATACGGTACACATTTATTGTTGAACAACAACAAAAAAAAGGAAATTTATTACCTGTATATGGTATGGTAGTAGTTTCATCACAAACCAGCTCACTGATTGGCTGAAGCGCAGCCGGAGCTGTTCAGGCAGTGCAAGGTCTCTTTAAATCAGGAGTCAGACGCCTTACAGTAGCTTCGGGGGCCTTATATTCTGGGGAGGCCTTATGTTCGGGGGAGGCCTTATTATTGGGGAGGTCTTATTTTGCGGAGGTGCCTTATATTATAGCGAGAGGCAAAACTGGAAGTAGATCTTATTTTCGGGGGATGTCTTTCTTTCGGGGAACCAGGGTATCAAGGGGAAAGGGAGGGCTCTTGCTTACAATAGAATATCATAAATTTTTATAGTTGTCGAGCCCAGGTTATGGACTTTCTAAAGTTCAAGACAAATAAGTTAAGAGGTAGTGGAGGACTTGGAGGAGGAATACTGATGGAAGGTAGGTATAGGTGGCAAAACCTCTCTACTATTGTTCAAATGCACAAGTCTTTGAAGGGTTACCCACATTTTAAAAGAATGGCCTTGCAAGAAAGCTGTCCTTCCAGTAAGAGATTAATCTCTTGAAGTGGGGGCATTTCAGACAGGAGAGGACACTGCTTAACCTCAGTGCTTAAACAGGAGCCCTAGTTGCTTGGTATTTTTGAAGGTATTAGAGGTAGTTGGGGTTCTCATCTGCTCAATACTCCAGGCTTGATACAGCAAGCCTCTGCCTCCCACCTATGCTCTAACAAAACTGTATGCAAATTTTAGTTAATTACTCCCCACTTAACTTGCATTAAAACTTCATCCACTTGTCTTCATTTCTGATTTATTTTGACCAGCCAGTCGTTTCTAACACCTTTAGTCTGATGATGCATCAATAAGCACTAAAATGCGTTAGAGGTGGGGGTAAGCATACTATGACCTGCAGACCAAATCTGGTCTCACTATCTAATATTTGTATGACCAGCATGCTAAGAATGCTTTTTACATGTTTTTAATGGTTGAAAAGAATAAAAATACTAATTTAGGACATGTGAAAATGAAATTCATGTGTGAATGTTAAATTTCAGTGCCTGTAAATGAAGTTTTTTAATATATTTTTTATTGATTTCAGAGAGGAAGGGAGAGGGGAGAAAGAGAGAGAGAGAGAGAGAGAGAGAGAGAGAGAGAGAGAGAGAAACAGCAATGATGAGAATCATTGATCGGCTGCCTCATGCACACCCTTACTGGGGCTCGAGCCCACAACCCTGGCATGTGCCCTTGACTGGAATCGAACCTGGGACCCTTCAGTTCATAGGTAGACACTCTAGCCACTGAGCCAAACCAGACAGAGCTGTAAATGAAGTTTTATTAGCACACAGCCACACTCATCCTTTTATATACATATTATCTATGACTGCTTTTGAGCCATAGCAATAGTTGAACAGTTGCAGAGACCATCTGGTCTGCAAAGCCTAAAACATTTATCAACTGGCCTTTTACAGAAAAAGTTTGCTGTCCCCTGGCTTAGAGTAATAATTATCAACATGGGGCTATTTTGTCCTCCAGGAGACACTTGGCATTGATAGGAGACATTTTGGTTGTTACAATTGGGTGTGGGGTAGGGATGCTGTTAAACACGCTACAATGAACAGGTCCCTACAGCAAAGAATCATCTGTCTTCAAATTTCAGTAGTGCTGAGATTTAGAAACGGTGGATTAGAGGGATCCAAGATACTTCTAGCAAAGGAGAAACTCCATCCTTAAATAAAGGGTACCGTTTATGGAACACCTGGATCTTTAATTTACATAAGCTCATGTAGCCTTCATGATCATCCTTCAAGGGAGTTGCTGATAGTCTCCTTTTACAGGGAAGTTTTTAACACAATTTTCCCATAGCGCACAGACTAGCAAGACTGGCTGCAGAGCCTGTATTTTTCCACACCTCAGTGCCTGCAGCTACTCAGTGACATCCAAGGCTAGTATTGTCTCACTCGGCTGCCCTCTAGTGTGCAAACTATGCAGACACAGGCCAGTGTTGCTTCCTTCAGGCCTGGGCACCAAGAGGGTATGGACCAGTCTCCTGACCCCAGCATCTGGCCATCTGGGATATGTACCCAAGGATAGGATATCCCACACTTACAAGCACTTATGAAAACTGACCACTCTCCCTCTTGGCCACTTTAATGCTAGGGGTGGGGACTGAGGACAGGAGCTTCCCTCCTTGGTGGACCCAAGACACAAAATACTGCTTACTATCTTTTGAGTCACAAAGAACGGCCATATGCATGAATTTTTGGGATGGTCACATCACAGGATTAAATGAGAGGAGAATCTTTTTTTGTAGGATCTGGCACTCCACTTCCTCCCTCTGTTATCCTAGATGATAAGGAGCTCAACCAGTCAGATAAATCTATGCTAATAAAGGAAAAATAGAGGACTTCCTGTCCACCCCATCCCACTCCACTGTGGGAATTTCAAGCTCAAATAGAGGAAGAAGGGGGCACAGCAGCCCACCTAGGAAGGTTGCATATAGGCCTCCCTGAGCCCTTCAAATCATCCACTTAGGCAGCCACCCACTCCTAAGGCAAACCATGATGGGTCGAATCATCTAATGGTTTAAGATCAGATCACAGAGCCAATGAGCATTTCTTTGAATTTTATTGAAAACTGACATGGACATTAGAAAGGTATCAAGCTAAACAGTGCTGGTTTTGGAATGTTTTTCCTGGCGAATGAAAGCCCCAGAGGGGCAGTGAACGGTCACATTGTTGAGCAAAAAGAACAAAGGAAAAGAAAGGAAAAACAAACACAGATTCTGGAAAACATGCAAAGAGGCTCTCTCAAGAGACACTGAGCAGTGGGATGGTGATGGTTGTAGGGATATATGGGGAGGAGTACACTTACATGGTATTTTGATGCAAGTTAAACCAACAAGTTCAAGGCAGATTTATCAACATCAAAGCTCTCCAGCCAAATCCCAGGTTGAGCAGAAACCTCTCTCAGAACCCTAACTAGCCTTGGAAGGGTGAATGGATTAATTTTGCTCTCACTAAGCTTAAACCCCCTCCCATCTTTTCTTTCTCAACTGGTCAGTGAAATCCATGCTAATAAAGGGAAAGTAGAGGACTTTTCCTCTACTTTTGAGTGTTAGTGGATCCATTTACCCCTTGGTGGGGGTCTGCAGAAGGTCTGAGAATGCTGAAGAAGATACAAATGTCACTTGACTTTCTCTTCCATATACAGAAATGTTTACTAGTGGCTGCAGACAGTCAACCCACTGAACCGGAGAATTCATGTTTAAAAAGAAAAACACACTCAAATGAAAACTTGAGAACAGCACTTCCACACCCACAGCTGAGGTCTCCTGCCCCAGTCACTTACACTTGGGTGAGTCATCCTGCAGTTGTCTCTCTGAGGTTACACTTGGTCCATTCTCCAGCTCTGACGGTTCTTTGCCTGCCTTGTTAGGCTAGGACAAGACACTTCTATTTAAAATACCATGTAAGTCAGGAGAGAGCTTCTTGCCTGGACACAGGTACACATGAACACTTGTTGAGTGTGTAGTGTGTGTGTGTTTGCACACGCGCGTGGGGGAAGAGGGAATTGGTTGGTTTCTGGTTTGAGACAATGTGGAACCCTAACTCTTCTATAATAGCAGTCTTCTCCTTTAGACTTAGTGCAGCTGCTGAAGACAAGATTAAAAAAAGCTGGAGAGGGAGAGAGAAAGAGAAAGAAAACATGAAATTAGCCAAAGAAAAAGGATATTCAAAGTAAGACAGGGCGAGGGGAAGGGGCAGTGTGAGGCAGAACAGATTATACTTGCAGAAGACAGGTTAGAAATGGGGTTACTGATGGACCATCACCACCCGGAAATCTGTTGACAGGGTTTAACAACAACACACACCAGTTTAAAGCTTCTTGTTTTAATTAAAAAATAAGCACATATTAACAGCCACGTGGGAATATGATTAAAACGGGAAACGAAAACAAAAACAAAAGTGATCTGCACTGCAGCTAGGAAAAGCAAACTTCTTGGCTTTAGAAATGAGGTGTGTGCATGTGTGCACACATGGGGATTTTTCAGGAGAGCCATTCCATTCCAGAATGGAAAAATAAAAGCACAGACCATTTCTAATGACTGGTTTTGTATTAGCAGAAGTAAACAGGATAGTTAGGGTATTTTTAAAAAACAGCAACAGCCTGGCCGGTGTTGCCCAGTGGTTGAGCATCAACCTATGAACCAGATGGTCACAGTTCGATTCCTTGTCAGGGCACATGTCTGGGTTGCTGGCTCGATTCGATTGTGCAGAAGGCAGCCGATCAATGATTCTCTCTCATCATTGATGTTTCTGTGTCTCCCTCTCTCTTCCTCTCTGAAATAAAATATGTATTTAAAAATAATAATTAAAAAATCAAAACCAGCAACACTTTTACTAATTAGAAAGCTTTTCACTGAAGGGGAAAAAACCTTTCTGTCTTACAGTGAGAAAACTACCATTAATCAATGTCACCCCAATCAATGCCATAAAAGACAAAAAGAAAAAACTACCCAATAAAATGACGATTTTAATTCTTTTCAAAGTGTTAACTTTCTAAAGGCTTTATGATCACTCACAAGTTAGATTTTCATTTACTAAACTTTCTTGATTATGAGCATCATCTAGGGCACCAGTTAAACATATGCATGCCTAGGCCCCATTCCAGACTTCTAGGAAAGTTGACCAGCTAATAGGTGCTGGTGACCCCTTCTGCCAGCAGAAGCACTCCCTTTAGAAGCTGCTTTGGGGTCTTCAGCTTTGCCTGCCCCTACCTATCCATCCTTGAATATTTTTCTATGGGGGAAAAAAAATCTCAAAGGCCCTCTAAGAGCAACTATGCAATTTATCTGAGCATCAAAAGACCTTGTCTCAGCCCTAGCTGGTTTGGCTCAGTGGATAGAGTCATTGGCCTGCAGACTGAAGGGTCCTGGGTTCGATTCCAGTCAAGGGCACATGCCTCAGTCCCCAGTGTGGGGTGTGTGTGTGCAGGAAGCAGCCAATCAATGTTTCTCTCTCATCCTTGATATTTCAATCTCTCTCTTCCTTTACCTTCCTCTCTCAAATCAATAAAAATATCTTTAAAAAAGACCTCATTTCCAGGAACATGAACAACAGATTGAAGCCCTTTGTGAAATGGATCTGGAGTCAGGAGACACTGAGTTTGGCCTGGCTCTACCAGGAAACAGCACTGGGACCTCTCGCAGGTCCATTCACTTCTATGGGTCTCAGTTCTCTTATGAAAAAGTGGGGCCTGACTGGCGTGGCTCAGTGATAGAGTATCGACCTATGAGCCAGGAGGTCATGGTTTCATTCCTGGTCAGGGCACATGCCCGGGTTGTAGGCTCGATCCCGGGGGGGGGGGGGGCGCGAGTAATGCAAGAGGCAGCTGATCAATGATTCTCTTTCACCATTGATGTTTCTATCTCTCTCTCTCTCCTCCTTCCACTCTGAAATCAATAAAAAATGTATCTGTTAGCCAAAACCGGTTTGGCTCAGTGGAGAGAGCGTCGGCCTGCGGACTGAAAGGTCCCAGGTTCGATTCCGGTCAAGGGCATGTATCCTGGTTGCGGGCATATCCCCTGTAGGGGGTGTGCAGGAGGTGGCTGATCGATGTCTCTCTCTTATCGATGTTTCTGGCTCTCTATCCCTCTCCCTTCCTCTCTGTAAAAAAATCAATAAAATATATTTTAAAAAATGTATCTTTTAAAAAAAGAAAAGAATGGGTCATGTCTTTCTTGTGGACCAAAATTTCTCCCTTAATACAAAATTCCTGCCTAGGTTCTGAAGGTCTTTTAGGCTGCATGGCTCTAAAACTTTTGAAGTTTTCAGAGCTCTTCATGCCTCAAGTACTTAATCTGTAAACAAATGCAAATGAGGGGGCTCTATTTGTGACACAAATAATTACCCAGAGGGGATAGAAACTAGTTGGTTGTTTTAAGTTTCAGATTTGTGCAGAAGCATCTGTGAAACTGGACTGGAAACATCAAAGCGGCAAATAAAAAGCCTTTCTCCAGAAGACTTGACAGCCCTAACTTAGCATCTCTCTGAGCTACTGGCTGAGTTTTCCAAGTTCTTTTTTTTTTTTTTCAAACTGCTAAGCATAGTCTCCTAAAATTGTTCCTTGAGACTTGGATCTTTCAAGAAACTAGCTTAAGCTTTGGCAGCAACCCCTTCCTTTTTGCCTGTGACCACTAACAAATCAGTGACTCACCAAACAATACATATCAAAGCTGTAGTCTTGCTTAACTAACAAGAAAAGGTAAAGTGTGCATATGTTTGCTTTTCATTTTTTCTACTTTTCACTTCCTCTTATTATCTAGTATTGAAGATAGAAACCCTCTTCCCACTCTCAACTCTTCAAAATGGCCTATTTGACATAGCCTTGATACACTGTGTTTCCAAAAGAAAGTAACCCCCCCAAAAATACCCTCAAAAAATAAAAATAAAAAGAAGTTTGTGGTCAGTGCAAGTGACACTGGAAGGCAGAACTCAAAAAAAGAGGTGGTGCTTGAAGTGTAAGTACATGGTAGGGACAGGGGACCCAGCTTCCTGGCACCGTGAAGGAAAGCTGTCAGTTAAAAAGGAACCTTGGCTTAAAAGGCTAAATGGAGTCCAGTCCAGCTGTAGCCGGGAATATTATTCAGTACACAGCCATAGATTACTGCAAAGGAAGGGCAGAGAAAGGGCGTGTTAGCCACAGAGTATTGCCAGCTCACCTCCAGCTCTCATTCTCCCACTGGCTAAACACCACCTGACAGTGGAGCACTTTCTACTTTAAAGGGTTTCCCAAAGCCATGACCAGAATTAGGACTGGAATATTAAAAAAAATATCAAATCCTTAGACTGCAGATAAAATTAGGGACCTTCTGAGGATTAACACTTCTCCAGCTGAAAGACTCACGTCTTCTCATTGGGGGAGGGGGGAGTGCATGCAAAATACAGATTAAAACTCATCACATTCACCAAATAGGAAGACTCATCAAAGCAGAACTGAAAACATTGATTCATTGACCACTCAGTTTGACAATTTATGATAAGGGTCATTGTACCTGCTACTGGCCCTGCTTTTGGGGGATGGTGTGGACCCTAAAGGAGATTACAGAGGAGATGCCCAGACACCTCAGAATTCCTCAAGCCCATCATTCAAGACACTAGGCTGGCAGTAATATGCAGGTTTATTTTCCCTTCTGCATCTGTGAGGTATTTAGAGTTATAGGGAGAGGAAATTTATGCTATTTTCTTCAGCAGTCATTTTCAGGGGTGGGGGTGGGGGCGGGGGACTTGGTGTAAACTTATTCTGGATTTTTAACACAACTTGGGTACAATACATATCAAAAAATAAAAATAAAAAGAAGTTTGTGGTCAGTGTGGATGACACTGGAAGGCAGAACTCAAAAAAAGAGGTGGTGCTTGAGTGAATCAAAACTGGAAGGGGCTGGGAGACCAAAAGGAAAAGGCATCAAAGGATCTCCTTCTGGAGCCCTCTAAGAAGGAACTGTGGCTATGTTGGGAGGTGGCGGGTACTCAGGGAAGTCCAGTGACTAGGGGCCGACAGGGAAAGCCTTGTTGACTGGTGCTTACCCAGCCACGGTGGATGCAAATACCTCGGGGAAGCAAGCAGTCATCAGAGTTCAAACAGGAAAACTGGTGGTGGAGAGTAGCAGATAGGACCTCTGAACAAGTTACACTCTGGCAAAGTTGGAGATGGGGAGTGGCTGGCTGGGAACACTAGGAGGGGAAGTGGGATGCATGATGCATTTCTAAGCCACAGAACTGCTGGCTTCTAACCAGAGGCCAGACTCCATCCTCAGACTCTCAGGCTTCTATAAACTGGCAGGAAGAGAGGAGAGGGCATGGGTTGTGTGCCCCCAGTCGTGGTAAGGGGTAAAGATAGGGAGGCCCAGCTCTGTTGTGCAGGAAAAGAGCATCTACAGGAAGCCCAAACTGAAAATGAAAAGAGAAGTTGGGTTAATGAATGGGTGGATTAATGTACCCCCCAAAAAAGGTTAGAAGAAAACTGTCATGGTGACTAGTAGACAAATTAGAATATATAGCTATGTTAGATGGTCTTAAGGTTCTATATTGCATTGGCTCCTGGGAACATGCTTTCTCACCCGTACACCCACACACACACCTCTGAGTGGCAACAGTAGTGGTATTAGCTAGCAAAATAATTGCCAACAGTCTCAGGAAGACATTCTCTCCTTAATTACTAGGTCCTGACTAATGGCCCCCACCTAGACACCTTGTGCAGGAATACCTTTAGCGAATGTCCAGGTGGCCTCAGGCTCCTGCATAGAGCACCAGGCTGTCAGCTATTAATTACCTTGTCCCGTGGGGAAAGCAGAGGAGGTTGAGATTTCACCTCAAGCAGCCTTTGGAACAGTCACAGTCAACTAAATGGTACCCTGGGACAAGAGCTGTTTAAGAAGTGTCTGGTTCAGACCACAGTTATCTGAAAAACTGAACTACGGAAATCCATTATTGGTTTGTGTTCACATAGCACTTTGACCTTTTTTTTTCCATTTAAACTTCATCCTTGTGACATAAATAGGGCAAGTAGTATCCATCCCCATTTGACATGTGAGGAAATTGAAACACAAGGAAATCAACTGTCTTGCCCAGATCACAAAGAAAAAGATGCAGCCAGAATCAGAGCCTGAAACCCTTGGCTGTTTAATCTCACCACAGTGTCTCTGAGAATGCCTTGGCTGTGGATCAAAGCCCCTGTTTTTTTACCTGAAGAATACATTTATTCCATTAAATAAAGACTATTAGATATTTGGGAGGGTTAGTTAAAAGCATATGCATGCGTGAGTATGTACAGTCACTTTCTCAGAGTGAATACATCCAAACACCTCAACACCGCACACACACACACACACACACACACAGGATTAACAATATACACCAAGAATTAGGAGTTCTACATTCTTAAATCGTTTTTTTCCCCCATATGTTTTTAAATTGATTTCAGGGAGGAAGGGAGAGAGAGTGACAGAAACATCAATGATGAGAATCATTGATCAACTGCCTCCTACACACCCCCAACGGGGTGGGGGGGAGGTGAGCCCACAACCCAGGCATGTACCTTGACTGGGAATTGAACCATGACCTCCTGGTTCATAGGTCGATGTTCAACCATTGAGCCACACTGGCCGGGCAGGAATTCTATACTCTTGTTCTAGTTCTGCCACTAACTCACTGTGTGATCCTTGTTCAAATCTATTAAATTCCCTGCTCCTTTATGTATTCATTTAGTCAACAGAAGATTATTCCTTCCATACCTCACATGACTATTCTAAGGCAAAAATGAGATATCATGTGGAAAAGCATTTTGAAAAGCATTAGAATGTTATATGAATGCTCCTTTCTTATTTTATTCTTTGCCTAATTCCTAGGGGAAGGGAAACCTGAACTACACAGCAACAGCTGACCTATTTTGATACACATACACTCTTCCCTAGAGTGTACCCCCAAGAAGTCAAGGGCCAGTAACCATTCAGATATAGTATCACAACTGTGTACAGGTCACCGGAGTTATTTTCCATTAGTTTCTGATAGCTACAAGTAGTGCCTCAAGCAATTTCAAGATCAGTATGGAACAGTAAGCCTCACTCAGTTAATGAGAGGTAGACTTTGTGATCCACCCCATGAATGAGGGTTCTGGGGAGGGGACAGGCTGCCTTTGCTGCTTTGGGATCCCAGGGAGTCAAGGCCTCCCTCCCCTATTTGGTTTGGAACTGCTTTTGTGGTCTTCTGGGGAGAAGCCTGCCAGAAACAACCTACTTGGGTTGAGGTTGGTTGTTCCCGCCGTTTGCTAATTGCCTCTCACCTATAAAGTAAGGCTTTAATTATAGAATTGCCAGAATTCATTTTAGTAATGGCCACTAATAATAGTTCACTCCGGGAAACCTGAATTAAACTGTGTCAAACTACATTAATTCAATTTCATTAACTGAAAGCTAACTTACCAGAATACATATTTTCTCCTCTCTTCATTGACAGTGGGAACAAAGAGGATACACGTGAACTGCGCTTCTACAGGTGTCAGACCCTTTGCAAGGCACTGGGACCACAGCAGAGGACAGACACGCTAGGAAGTGATAGTCTTCCTTAATGGAAACCTGCTGTTTAATTCTAGTCAACTACCAGGGGCTCTAAAGACTTGCCTTTAAGTCAGACAATAAATCTTTTCATTGTTCTTTTAAGGTTGTTTCCTTTGGCCCAATTTCATGGGGCTTATGTTTCAGAAGCCTTTATGGACTTCCTCTTTGGAACTTGCTTGAAAATAGTATGTTTTTCCAGTTACCCAAAGTCCCCAGTGCAATAGCTGTAGCACTATTTGGTGATGAACAGCAGGATTTCCATTTAAATCATAGATTAGCCGTGGCTGGTTTGGTTCGGTGGTTAGAGCGTTGGCCTGCGGGCTGAAGGATCCCGGGTTCGATTCTGATCAGGGGCACATGCGCCGGTTGCAGGCTCAATCCCCAGTAGGGGGCGTGCAGGAGGCTGCCAATCAATGATTCTCTCTCACTGATGTTTCTATCTCTTCCTCTCCCTTCCTCTCTGAAATCAATAAAAATGTATTTTTTTTAATCATAAACTGCATTCGTGAGTGGGGAGAAGCCCTCTCAGTATTTTATATTCCCTTCCTGATTCAAACAAACCAAATATAAAGGCATTATGAGACAACTGGGGTATTCTGAACACAGACTAGGAATTTTACGTTAATGATTTGTTAATTTTATAGGTATCTTAATGGTGGCATTATGGTTATGCTGTTTTTTTAAAAGAGTCATTATCTCTTAAAGATACATGCTAATGTATTTGCAGATGAAATAATGTGAGTTTTGCTTTATTTTAATCCAGCAGGTTTGAGATAATAGATGAAATGGGATTGACCCTGTGTTGACAGTTGTTTTTGGGCTGGATTGTGGGTATCTGAGGCTGCTCTGTGCTATCTTCCCTCTTCTTTTGGTCCTGTTTGAAGGTTTCTATGGTAAAGTTTAAAAATAGTAATAAGCTTAATATGGTTAAGTTAACCATATTCATTTTCCCTCCCTGTCTACTACTTGAGTCTAATACTGATAGAAGTTGCTTAATCATTGTTATAATCAACCTATAAATTACATGACGCCAGGGACTGTTTTATCCTTTTCTGTAGATACAGTTTGCAGCCCTCAGGAACCCTCTTATCAAAAGTAGGTGTTCATAGAGCTGGTACTTGTAGAATTAAATGTAAGGAACTTTTCTATAATATCTGATAGCTCTTCAGTTTCTTCCACTTTTATTATGGTTTGGGGGCGGGGTTACATAACCAAAGGAAATTTGAGAATTTGAACCCTCTGGATAAAAAATAGACACCAGCCTTGCTGGCACTGCTCAGTGGTTAAGCATTGATCTAGGAACCAGGAGGTCACAGTTCGATTCCCAGTCAGGGCACATAACCGGTTGTGGGCTTGATCCTCATTGTGGGGCGTGTGGAAGGCAGGTGATCAATGATTCTCTCTCCCCCACTCCCTTGTTCTCTGAAATATATATATTAGCCACCAGAGGGAAACAGAGAAGCAAGTTTCTGTGAGTTTGGAACATTCCCAACCTGGAGGTCAATGCCACTGTGACAATTGCAGGACAGGGCTGCTGAACCCAGCAGTTTCCTTCCTCACTACAGCCTAGTTAATTGTGAAACTAATAATTAAGGCTCTTTAAGGAAAAAATGGCCAAAACTGAACCTCAAATATTAACCCACTTATGCTACCAAGCTGTTCTGGCAGCAGAAGTCTAAAGATACTTGGCTTTTAATCAGGCAGGCAAGCACTGCACATGTACACTTGAAACCACACCAGACTACTTATTATTCTAACTCACAAGAGGAAACCAGCTAGGACAATAAAGCAGCTTCTTTTATGATGAGATATGTGTATTGGGGGTGGTATTTGGGGAGATGTGTTCTAGGAGCCACTGCCAGTTCTATTTAGAGTTAATAAAGCTTACCAGAACCCTGGGTCTCATGCAGCATGCAGCAAACAGCAGAGTTAACTGTAAAATAGTTAAGAGCTGATGAAGATGGAGTGAGCTTGAAGGAGAAATCAAATATTATGAGTTCACAACAATAATGAAGAGTTAGAGATCAAAGGAGATTAGGAAGAGTAGCAGGGGAGGGAGGGAGGGTGGGAAAGAAGGCTGGTACTCTTTCTTAATCTCCTTAAGGGCAGCCAAAGGAAATTCTAAATATGTGCCTCTGTTATATCCAACCACCATATCTCCAGAAGAAATGCTTATTATCTCCACTTCTATCCTCATACCCCACCACCGCCATCATCACTATGGACCAGAGGGACACAAGTATCATGGTGGGTCTTCCAGAAGTTAGCTGACTGTAAGGAATTATATAAGAAGCCCAGGCCTTTATATACACATCTGGAAGTAAGAAAGAGGGCAGTCTATTTGGTCAGGTTTCCACCCACTCAGAATAGTAAAAGAGTACTTCTACCAACCCCAAATATTCATAGAAACTATAGAGATGGTCTTCTGCCTGGAGTGGAGGGATATCTGAAATTTGAGGTAACCAGGGGGAAACCTGGTCTGGGATAAACTTCGACTAACACCAGAATAGAGAATATTTAGAGCTTAGTATTTGTCAGTGGGGTCTGAACAAATGAATCTTCTAATTCCTCCAAGCAAGCTGTTCATCTATCCCAGGGATTGAGTTAACAAATATCAAAGGGCTATGAAGGCAGCAGGTTAGAGCTGGAAGACAAATTTAGACCTTTCTGATCTTAAAAATAGGAATCCATGCCTGCTGGTGCAACTGACATACTATGACTGATCAGTTAATATTCAGTGTTTCCAAAGAGGCTTCTTTTCTGGCTAGCTGAACTTTATCCATTAAGTAACAAAAAAAGAGTTCATTAGTCAGTGAATTTGACATATAGTGTTGTGGTTCACTAACAAAAATCTTTAGACTAA
Organism: Lasiurus cinereus; assembly: GCA_011751065.1. Classification (NCBI taxonomy): domain Eukaryota; kingdom Metazoa; phylum Chordata; class Mammalia; order Chiroptera; family Vespertilionidae; genus Lasiurus; species Lasiurus cinereus. The sequence continues at coordinate 31,801,914 of JAAGEH010000015.1, read as the reverse complement.
TTGGTGAAAATGTTCAAATTATATTATGAATAATAAATAATCGAATTGGAAAACCATCTTCAAATATATTTTAATATTGTACAAAAATCACAGTTTTATTCTTAAGTGATGAGCTAGGCACTGAGGAAAGGAAGATGTTTCATCCTGGCAAATATCCAATAGCTGAGCCCTGGCCAATGTGGCTCAGTTGGTTGGAGTGTTGTCCTGTGTATCAAAAAGGTTACAGGTTCAATTCCCAGTCAGGGCACACACCCAAGTTGTGGGTTCGTTTTCTGGCCCGGGCATGTATAGGAGGCAACCGATTGATGTTTCTCCCTCACATCTGTTTCTCTCTCCCTCTACCTTCCTCTCACTCTAAAAAAAAAATCCAATAGTTGGATCAGGAACAGTAGCTAAGAATAGAGGGCAATAACCATGGAGATCTTTCAGATCTTCAGGCCTCTTTAATAAGGACATTGCCTCACATTCCATCTGAGGGGTTCCCTAGTCACACTTCACGACTTCAGAGCCCAAGGAACCACTGGGTTTTTTTCCCCCCTGCTTTTGTATAGATTCTGTCAGAAATGCTTTTTTCTTCTCTGGTTCTGGAATGAGGAATGGGTTGGGTCAGGATAATTGGCCCACATGGTAACCAGGAGCCCATGCTATCATGCCTTACCAAATACCAGGGGAGAGATATATATTGTAAATCATTCCCCAGGTTGAGGATGGGGCACCTAGAATATACCAACAATCTAAAGACTCCCCACCAAGTTCTTAGTTGTACCCCAGGCCAGGGACAGCTAAGCAGTCAATAGGATGGACAATAAAGGGGTGATAAATCAGAACTGAGCTACAGCCTTCAGCAGCAGCAGTTAAATTCTGCTGGCTGCAGCTAGTGAGAACCGAGGCAGAGAGAGGGTTGGCCTGCAGGCACGAGAGTTCAACTCAGGTATGGGGTGAGCAAGCAAGCGAGCACGCCTGGTAGCCCAATTAATTCCAACCTCTCAGACTCTCTCTCCCACTACCTTCTATCTGCCCTCCTTTTTATCTATTTCTTACAACTTTGTAGTGTTTATTGTTTCCACCCTTCTTCTTTCTACTCTCTCACATTCCTTTTGCTTTTCCTCTTCTTTCCCTCCCTCTCCTCCTACCTGAGTTTGCAGGACTTTCCTAATCAGGCCAAACAGCGGGGGTTGGGCTTCTGGGATCTACTCTCAATTGCCCAAATTCAGGAAATCCAAAAATTGCATGGGAACATGGAGACCAGTTACAGGCACCCAAACTGGTCTGACAGCCCACAGCTCACCTCTCTCTGCTGCCCATCCTTCAGACCCCTCAGCCTCCAGGTCTTGCCCTGAGGAGAAGTGAGAAGCCAACACCCCAGAGCAATCTCCCACTTACTTTTTCTTCTCTTTGTCCCTTTTCAGAGTCTGTGAGCCTCCAGCCTGGGAGCCCTGGGACTGGAGCAGCTCAGCCGCTGACTTTCTCTGTTTGAAAGCGTTCACTTCATCATCCAGGGATTTCTTCTTATCCTCCAGCTTCTTCTTCTCATCCTGGTGTAGTTTCTTCAGACGGTCAAACTTCTCGTGCAGCTGGCAAGAAAGCACAGGGAGTTTGGGGGGAGTGCCCTGTCAGCAACTCCCAACTGAGTCGAGTCCGGGGTGACAGGGAACTGGCAGGGTCGCAACCCTGCAGCAGCCTGGGATGTTAGGAGACATTTCTGCTAGAGACAGCTATGATGGCACCAAAGGTCTCCATGTTCTGGATAGTCCCCTTCTCCTGCTGTTTTACCTCCAAATTTCTGCTCCTGAATATGGTCAGGGAACTGTGCATTTTGCTTAATCAAACATTTTGTTTAAAAGTGTCATCACACATAGTTAGTAATAATCCTGTCCTATATAATAAAAGGCTAATATGCTAAGTGTCCAACTATTCGTTTGACTGTTCGACCAGTTGCTATGATGTGCACTGACCACCAGGGGGCAGATGCTCCAACCGGTACATGAGCTTGCTGCTGGGGTCTAGCTGATCAGGACTGGGTGAGACAGGCTGGACACGCCCTGGAGTCCTCCCTCGGTCCCTCCCCAGCCCAATCGTGGACTGGTGGTTCCCTCAGCCTGACTTGTGCCCTCTCACAATCCAGGACACCTCATGGGATGTTGAGGAGCCAGTTTCAGCCCGATCCCTGCAGGCTAGGCCAAGGGACCCCACCGGTGATCTGTGCACCAGGCCTCTAGTATCAGTTATAAATGTATAACATTTATTGAGTGCTTATTGTAGGCCAAGCACTAACTTTTTAAAGCACTTTATGTGTATTAACTCATTTAATCATCACAACATTCCTATAAGATAGGTTCTGTTATTATCTAAATTTTATGTGGTGACAGAAGTTAAGGAGTTTGCCCAATCAAGATCCATCCATTCTATAGAGGATTATAGAGTGAGGTCTTCCAACATGTTATGGGACCTGCTGTTTCTTATCCTTTCCAGTCAGGGAGGATCACCATGGAGCACAGAGCAAACTGAAGCAATGCCAAAGCTGTTCAAAAGAAGTGCTTGGCCCTAGCAGGTTTGGCTCAGTGGATAGAGTGTTGGCCCCAGGGTTTGATTCCAACCTAGGTTGCAAGCTCAATCCCTGGCCCTGATGTTTCTCTCTCTGTTTCTCTCCCCCTCCCTTCTTCTCTCTATAAAAGTCAATGGAAAAATATAATCGTGAGAATTAACAGAAACAACAACAAAGGAAGTACTTGTTCTTGGACATGAAAGGAGATTTTAAAAAGTTTTATAACATGGCATAAGCGTGGAGACCTCAGCCTTGACCAAAGAGAGGTTTAACTATCCCCGAATAGAGCCAGAGACCAGCAAGACCATTGAACCAGGAAGTTATGGTTCAATTCCGGGTCAGGGCACATGCCTGCATTGCAGGCTCGATCCCTGGTAGGGGGTGTGCAGGAGGCAGCTAAGCAATGACTCTCTTGCATCATTAATGTTTCTACCTCTCCCTTCCTCTCTGAAATCAATAAAACTGTATATTTAAAAAACAGGTAGAAGTGGTATGTGATAAATTACCCTGAATAGCAGAGCAGACGAAGCATAATTTCACTTTCTTTTGAGGATTCAGCAGACGATGGGATTCTGTAGCACTTGCAGCACATCATGAAGAAGATATTTGGGATTGTCTCTTGGTAAGGGATGGTGGATGACAGACTCACAGGATAAGCCAGCTTTTATTAGTCATTTGGGGTAGGGAATGGAAGCTCTGCCAGTCAGTTGCTTTCACTTGGCTTTTGTCCATTGGCTTTTCATTCATTTCTCTTTGAGGTTCTCTTACCCCTCCTCCTAAAAGTACTGGGTGATATTTTTCTTTTGAAAAGTGAAATTGAAGTAAGATCAACGGTCTTGTCCTGGACTTTACTGATAACCATAGAGCAGTGGTCGGCAAACTGTGGCTTGCGAGCTACATGCAGCTGTGTTGACTAATGAGTTTGCTGACCACTGCTTTAGAGTTACAGCAGATTTATGAAAAGATACTTGGGCAGTAATTAAGTGCTTCCCTTAATCATGGGCTCCGAGGCCCAGAGAGTGAAGCAGTTGTTAAAGTCACCAAAACTGTAGCTGAGGCCACTTTAATCAGGCAGCAGTGGGTGCACTGGTAGGGGGGCCTGGAATACAAGGCAATAGTTGTAGGACTAACTGCACTCTATTAGGCACGACCTCAGTAATGAAAACCCCAAGGGGATCATCAAACCTTAGTTCACAAACTCTAGATCAGTGGTTCTCAACCTTCCTAATGCCGCGACCCTTTAATACAGTTCCTCATGTTTTGGTGACCCCCAACCATAAAATTATTGCTACTTCATAACTGTATTTTTGCTACTATTATGAATCATAAAGTAAGTATCTGTTTCCCGATGGACCAAAGGGGTCGCGACCCACAGGTTGAGAACCACTTCTCTAGATGTACACAAATATTTCTTTAATGCCACCATGAAATGGAACAGAATATCCAAATGACTCAGGAAGTGCCCAGTGTTACTGTTTTAGGTTTCAACAAGGTACCCAGGATTGCCTGGGACCATCTTTCCCCAGGATGGTCAGAGAGCAATTGGGTTGGAGCAGGACAGCCAAGAATCAGTTTGCACCTGACCTCAAGGGGCTATGTGAGGTCTTTTGTTTTTGTTGTTAATCCTCACCCGAGGATATTTTTCCTATTTATTTATTTATTTATTTATTTATTTATTTATTTAGTGGAAAGGATGGGGAGAGACAGAGAAACATTGATTTGGGAGAGACACATTGATTTGTTTTCTCTAGCACGTGCCTGACTGGGGCGGGGATGGAACCTGCAACTGAGGTATGTGCCCTTGATGGGAATTGAAACAGAGACCCTTAAGTCCACAGGCCGATGCCCTAACCACTGACCCAAACCAGCTATGGCAAGGTCTTGACTCTTAAGCAGTGTGCCCGATAGAACTTTCTGTGGCAATGGAAATGTTCTTTATCTGTGCTGTCTAATACAATAGCCACTAGTCATATGAGACTGAGCATTTGAAATGTGGCTAAGGTGACTGAGGAAATGAGTTTTAAACTTGTTTATTTTTATTAATTTCAGTTTAAATAGCCACATGTGGCTAGTGGCTACCATAGTGCTGCTCTAGAAGACTAAGTAACACAGAATGAGAAAACATCCCAGTCTTGGGGAATGAGGGATCAAGAAGACAAAGATCCCTCGCAGCTCCCTCTGTTCCAGCTGAGGCAGGGCTACAGATGCTATGTCCCCTTTCTTCCTGGAGGCTGCAAAGTTCTGGCTAGCAGTGCTCTCAGGGTAGAAGCTCCTGCCATACCCAAGCTCAACTTCCTTTTCCTTCCCACCTAACACCTACGCTCCCATTTACCTCTTTCTCTGCCTCTTTGAGTTCAGCTTCTTTCTCTTTGACTCTCTGGACGAACATTTGTCTCATCTCCTCTTCTTTTTTCTGGAGCTCCCCTAGGAACTCATTCCTTTTGGCCTCATATGTCTCCTGCAAACTGGGAACACGGTCAGGTTAATTCTCCTGCCTTTGGAATGGCTCCTATTGGATGAAAACTGACCCCAATGATCTTCCCTGGGTTTCCACATCCTCCCCTCCCTGATTTTGGGAGGGATGCAAACACAGAACCACAAAGTTGTGGGCAGATGGCTTGGCATGTGACAGCAGAATCACAGGGCACCTTGAGGGTGACGGAGCAGTCCCAGTGAACTGGAGAGATATTTAGAACTGAAAGTGACTTAGAACATCTGCCTCTATACTCTTATTTTACAGGTGAGGAAACAGGCACAGAGAGGTGAAGAGACTTGCTCAAGACCACACAGCTAGTTAGAGGTAGAACTGGGAATGGAAGCTAAGTCTTTTGTCTTTTACTCTGCAGCCCTCCTATTCCACTTTGCTGCCAGGTCCTGGCTCTGAAACTGACCACATTAATGAATTATTGCAATACACACATGATGAGACTCCACTACGTGCTAGACACAGGACTGAGTGACATGAATACTAGTCAATCAACATCTAGAGCCAACAGCCACTGTGCCTGCCATCAAAGAGCTTACATTCTAGTGGGAGATGCCTGGGCTAAGGCTCCCTGCCCCCAACCTGGGCTTAGTTTAAAAAAAAAAAGGAGTTAGCCTGGTGAAAAAGAAGAAAGTGTGCTCTGAAGAGAGCAGCATGTGCAAAGGCACATATGGAGAGAGAATGGCATACTCAGGGAGCCAGGCATAGTTCCACATGGCTGGAGAATTTAGTGTGAGCTGTGGAGTGGTGGAATATGAGGTCCCTGAGTCTGGCAAGAGAGAGCAAGCATTGGATGCCATATTATACTGGGACATTTATCTATATTGTAAGGTTTTAAGTCAGAGGACTGACTTGACCCAACTTGAAAATGAGAAAGAACACTCTGGCTGTTGCAGACTTTCCAACAATCCAAGTAAGAAATGACGGGCTTTTAATGTTAAGAGCTGGTGAGGAATGGGGGGCCTGAGGGACCTGAGGAACAATAAGGGAAGCAGAACTCCCAAGATTTGGGAGGACTCAAAGATTATTCCATTTTTTGGCTCGTGCAACCAGGTGAATGGTAGTACTGTGAGCTGCGACAGGGAACACTGGAGAAGAAATATGGTTAAGAGGGGAGAAGTTGACTTAAATTTTAGACAGCCCGCGTTTCAAGTATGCCACCTATGGAATGTCTGAGTGAAAATATCCAGTATGCACCTAGATCAATGGGTTTGGAGTTCAAACATAGGATTTTAGCTTGGGATTCATCTATTTCTGGGTGGTAATTAGGGCTGTGAGAGGAGAAATAACCAGCTACAAAGAAAATATATGTGAAAGGAGAAGAGACCCTAGGAAAGAATCCTGGGGCAAAATGTTTAGAGTAAGCTGAAGAATATGAGCCTGCTGATGAAGATGAAAAGGAGTAGAAAGAGAGACAGGACTAAAACCAGCCAGACCAGTGCTAGAAAAGGCAAAGGCAGAGAGAAGGAGGCAATGAAGGAATATCAAATGATGGGATTAAAAAAGATGGGACTTAACCCCAACAGGTGTGGCTCAGTGGTTGAGTGTCAGACTATGCACCAACAGATCACTGGTTCAATTGCTAGTCAGGGCACATGCCCAGGTTTCGGGCTCAATCCCCAGCAGGAAGCATGCAGGAGGCAGCCGATCCATGTTGGTGTTTCTCTCTCATCCGTGTTTCAATCTCTCTCTCCTTCTTCCTTCCTTTCTCTCTTAAAACACACACATACACACACACAATAAAAATATATTTAAGCCCAGCTGGCATGGTTCAGTGGTTGAGCATCAACCTATGAATCAGGAGATCATGGTTTGATTTCCAGTCAGGGACATGCCAGGCTTGCAGGTTTGATCCTCAGTAGGGGGCATGCAAGAGGCAACCAATCAGTAATTCTCATCATTCTCTCTCTCTCTCTCTCTCTCTCTCTCTCTCTCTCTCTCTCTCTCTCGTGCGCCCGCTCTCGCTCTCTCTCGTTCTCGCTCTCACTCTTTGTCTGTGTCTCCCCCTCTCCCTTCCTCTCTGAAATTAACAAAAATATATTTTTAAAACCATATTTAAAAATCATTTTCAACTGCATAGTAGGGGTTGGGGAGTTAAAAGTATATGGGACTTAGAGGCCACACCATACTTGGCCATGAGTGTGTAATTGCTGATCTTGGAGGGAGGCATTTCAGTGGTGTGGTGAGATCAGAAGTCAAAAAATAAGAGTAACTCTCTCCTTCCTGTTGAACCAAATCTCTTGACAGGGCAGAGGCTGGTAAGGAAGAGCAGTTAAACGTGAGTTTCTTTAGGATGAGAATATTTACATGCAACATTGAAAGGAGAAGGCAGAGGAGTGCAGAGGGTGAAGATGCAGGTAACTGGTATTAAGGATGAAGCAAAGGAAGAGAGGAGGGGACTAGAAGAACAGGTAGAGACATGCCTCCTCCTCCACCGATGCAGATTAAAGCTGTTGGAGAGGAAGGACAGAGAAAGCTAAGAAAGCACCCATTGGAGAGACAAGCATAGCTTCCTCCAACCCCAAGAGCTCCAGTGGCCCTTGTCCATGCTGGGGACTGAGTCTGCCCCTCCAGAACCAAGCAACCCTGAAGGACTGGCTATGCTTTGCCTCTTGGCCGAGTTTCCACTGTAAGCAAGTACTATGGATCTCTGACAGCCTTCTTAGCCCACAACCCTCCCTATCACTTGCTTATCAAGCAAGGCCTGATATTTCCTGAAAGAAGACTGAGCCCTGGTAAGGGCAACACATGGTCATTTAAGATGTGGGGCTTATATCAGACTTTGTGCATACAGATCAGACACTCAGGGGACATTGGCTCTTATTAGCATAGTAAACTGCTTTAAGAAACATTCCTCTTCTCTGGAAGCATCTTAGATTTTTATTTAAGAAGTATGTCAATGACTATTCACATCCTTTGGTCAAAACAAAACCTGTACTTGACAGTGAATGAAGAGCCTCAAGTTCATCAGTGCATGTGCAATGACTGCTATCTGAACCTGTCTGGTTTTGATAATGTGCAGGAAGGTAAAGAAGACACTGGATATCTGACAGAGCAGCAGAAGCCTGATAAAAAAAAAGTAGGGCATAGGACAGGCACAAACTGCTCCAGGTCAGGGCCTCCTCTGGTACAGCTGGCTGCAGCTGCTGTGTGTGCACAGTGAGATCATCGGCCTTGCTGAACCTCTAGGCCTCCTCCATGGCCCACTGCTTACCAAATACGCCTGGCCACAACTCTCCGAGGAAGGCAGAGAAGGACTGGAGGTAAAAATGGTAAATGACTGAGTCCTGATGTTCTTGGTCTCAGCACCTGTGTCTGACTCCCTTGTGGATGCTCTAGGCCTTAGAGTCTAGGGTAAAACCTCCACACCTCCTGGGTTGGTTTGGCTGAGTTGGACAGAGTTGGTGTGAGAGATACCTGAAGGGTTTGCTGTCGGGGTCAGTGTCCTTGAAGCCCATCTCTTCCAGCTTGCAGCGGCGGTATAGCTCATAGTGCCGGCTGTGGGTCTGCTCCCGGAGGTCCTCCATGTTGACCCGAAGCAACATCTCCCGCAGCTTCACAAAGTCACAGTGGGCCTCATTTTCAACTGCATAGTAGGGGTTGAGGGGTTGAAAGTATATTGAAAGGAAGGCCGGAAGAAGCAGAAATGGTCAAATAAGCCCAGCCTGTGTGGCTCAGTAGTTGAGCATCGACCTATGAACCAGGAGGTCAAGGTTCAATTCCCAGTCATGGCACATGCCTGATTGTGGGCTCGATACCCAGTAGGCAGCAAGCAGGGGGCAGTGATCAATTATTCTCTCTATTATTGATGTTTCTATCTCTTCCCCTCCCTTCCTCTCTGAAATCAATTAAAATATTTCTTAGGAGAGAAAAATGGTGGCAGAATGGACAGATGTGCCTTCTCCCTGAGCAGACAGAGAGAACAGCTAACGGTTGCACAGGGAGTGTTTGTTGGCGATTTAAGGGATACTATACTCCAGGAGAAGGGGGGTGGTGACTGCTAGATTAGGATCCCCTGACCGGGCAGCCCCCACTGCTACTGGGTACCCTGCATGAGCAGCCAGCTCAGATGCAGAGACCATGCCATTTTGAAGGGGAAAGTGGATGTTTACAGAAGCCTGAAAATCTACAGCTACAGCACCCACTAAATGGCTCTGAGCCCTAGAACACCGGGCTCCAATCAGCACAAACACTCGGATTCAGAGGAACTTCACACGCCACATGGAAAGGTCAGATTTCACCTGGGATAAGGTGAAGTCTCTGGTCCCGCAGAACAGAAAGGTGCAAGCACTGGGAACTGTACCAGGGGAAATCTGCACCTAGAGAAATCCGTGGATGCGGGGCAGGGCGTGATCCCTGAATGTGGAAGGGGGTCCTCAGAACTGTTAACAGAGGGGATCTCTAGAAAGCAACCCATTTTGATCTGACACAGGAGGACAGCCTGGGAGTTATTAAAGTGTGCCAGTTGCTTGGACACGAGTGGGGAAAGGGGACTGTGCAGATTTGTGCTCTTTCCTCTTCAGATCCTTGCTTCTGATTGCTAAGCCCAATCAATACAAAGGATCACCCAGTTGGGGACACCCTGGGAGATGGCAGGGGAAAGTTGTTTTTCTGGAGCCTGGGGATCAGAGCGGGAAGTAACCTTCAGAGAACCAGCTCTGGAGCAGCCCACTCCCACAAACCGCTATTGAGTGCCAAAGGGAAAGCAGAATCTAAGCACAGGCTAGAGAGGACCTACAGTCTCAGAGGTTCAATCCAGAAACACAGCCACCCAGAGGCTGACTCACAAATTGACTCTTGTATAATCACCAAAGAATAAAGAGATTAAGACACACCACCAGCTTAAAAACTAGTGGAACACAGGGAACTGCAATATTGTCCCAACTGGAAAACAGGCGTGCCAAACAGATCAATAGAGAAAGTGAATGACCTTCCCTACTGCAAACTATTTTTTTATTTTTTATTTTTTAATTTTTCATCTTTTACTTAAGAAATTAATTTTTTCTTTTTTCCTCACCTGATTTTACCTTTTTAATTATTACATTTTTATTTTCAACCAGTATTATTACTACTACTATTTTACCTTTTGGAAAAAAAGAAGTGTCATTTTGTTTTCTCTTTATTTTACTTTGGGATTAGAGTTCTACATTCTATTTTCATCTTTCCTTTAGCATCAATTTACTCTATCTCAACTCTACCTTTATGCCTTCACTCTCTTCCTAACTTTTCTCATTTTGTTGTCTTGTTTCTCTTACCCATTTCCTACTTTAGATTTTCCCTATTCTTTCTTTTTACCCAGTTAAAATTTCACCCCACTTACATATCCAATTTCCAATCCCCTACTCCAAGTCCATATACACCTCTCTCTTTTCTGTCTTCACCATCCATAAATTGTTTTTCTCTATGTCCTTTTGTTGTTGTTTCCTTGAACATTGATTATAAAGATGTTTTTATACTTTTTTGTGAGATTGTTTTTGCTTATTCAACTTGTTTTATTTTGCTTATTATTTACTTTGTTTTGGTTTTTTATCTCTGTTTCCCTCACCTCCTTTGATATTAGTTATTTTTAGTTTGTATTAATCTCCAGGTACTTGTTGCTGGCATTTGTTGGGATTAGTAGCTATTCTATTGGAGTTTTTTCCTCATATATATATAATTTGTTCCCCTTTTATTTCTTATTATCTTTTTTTTCTTTTTATTTTTTTCTTCTTTTTTTCCCCCTCTTTTTCTCCCTTCTCCCAATTTCATTATGGCACTTCTTTCTTTTCATTTTTCCCTTTTTCTCTCTTCTTCTTTCTCTACTTTCTCCTAATTTTTCTCTCACTGGTGGTCACCTTATTTGTGGTTATTAACATTGTGAATACATTTCTGTTCAGTGCCTTGTGCATTGTACCTGGTTGTGTTGTATTTTGTGCCTTTAAGTCAATGCAGGAGAGAGAACTACATAATCAGACACCCAGAGAAGAAGTACCATGGGCAGAGAAAGAAACAGATCACCAGAAAAGAAAGTAAATGAAGTGGAAGCAAGCAACCTGCCAGAGAAAGAATTCAGAGAAATAGTCATAAGGTGGCTGAAAAGAATGGAAGACAAATTTGACAATATGAATAAGAACCAAGAACAAATTAAGAATAACCAAGAGGAAATGAAGAATAATCAAGAAGAAATGAAAAATGACATCGCTGCTGTAAAGAACTCAATAGAAAGCATCAAAAGTAGACTAGAAGAAGCAGAGGACTGCATCAGTGAGCTAGAAGACAAGGTAGGAAAAAATACCCAAGTACAACATCTTCTAGAAAAAAAATTAAAACGCAAGAGGAGAGCCTAAGGGAACTTTGGGATAACATGAAATAAAACAATATCCACATAATAGGGGTTCCAAAAAGAGTGGAAACTGGACAAGAAATAGAAAACCTGTCTGAAGAAATAATGACAGAAAACTTCCCTGATATAGGGAAGAAAAAACCCACACAAATCCAAGAAGCTCACAGAGTCCCAAGCAAAATGAACCCCAGAAGACTGACACCAAGACACATTATAATTAAATTGGCAAAGTAAGAATCTTAAAAGCAGCCAGAGTTTCACAGACAAAAATGGACGAAGGGAATTTATTACCACCAAACCAGCAATGCAAGAAATGTTAAATGGTATGCTGTAAAAAATAAAGAAGTAGGAAGCTAAGAAGGAACACAGGGGTAAATAATAAAAATGATAACAAATGAGTACCTATCATTAATAACTTAAAATGTAAATGGATTAAATGCTCCAATCAAAAGATGTAGGGTAATGGATTGGAAAAGAAAACATGACCAATATATCTGCTGTCTATAAGAAACTCACCTCAGAAAAAAAAGATGCACAGAGACTGAAGGTGAAGGGATGGAAGACAGTTTTTCAGGCAAATGGAAATGAAAAAAGGCTGGGGTAGCAATACTTATTTCTGACAAATTAGATTTCAAAGTGCAGGACATAAGAAGAGATAAGGAAGGCCACTTCATAATACTAAAGGGAGCAATCCAACAAGAAGAAATAACTTTGGTAAACATATATGCACCAATATCGGAGCACCAAAATACATACATAAAAAAACTCCTGGAGGATATCAAGGGAGAAATCGACAGCAATGCAATAATAGTAGGAGACTTTAATACCCCACTATCACCATTGGACAAATCCTCTAAACAAAAAATCAGCAGAGAAACATCAATCCTAAATGACTCACCAGACCAGATGGAATTAATTGTCATCTTCAGAACATTTCACCCCAAATCCACAGAATATACATTCTTCTCTAGTGCACATGGGTCATTTTCAAAGATAGACCATATGTTGAGTCATAGGCAAAGTCTCTTCAAATTCAAGAAGACAGAAATCATATCAAGCATCTTCTCAGATCATACTGACATAAAACTGGAAATCAACTACAATAAAAACAATCCAAAGAAATCAAACACATGGAGACTAAACAGCATGCTATTAAACAATGACTGGGTTACCAGAGAGATCAAGGAAGAAATAAAAAACACCATGGCAACAAATGGCAATGAAAACACAACAATCCAAAATTTATGGGACACAGTGAAAGCAGTCTTGAGAGGGAAGTTCATAGCTCTACAAGCCTACTGCAAGAAACAATGGTAATCAATTACCTAACCCTACAATTCAAAGTATTAGAAAGAGAGCAACAGGAAAGGCCCAGTGTAAGAAGAAGGAAGGAAATAGTAAAGGTCAGAGTAGAGATAAATATAGTGCCCAAAGAAACAATTCAAAAGATCAAGAAAACCAAGAGCTGGTTTTTTGAAAGGCTAAACAAGACTGATGGACCTCTAGCCAGGCTCACCAAGAAGCAAAGAGAGATGACCCAAATAAACAAAATCAGAAATGAAAGAGGCAGAATAACAAAAGACCCCACTGAAACACAAAGGATTGTTAAAAAAAAATACTATGAACAACTCTATTCCAACAAACTGGACAACCTGGGGGAAGTGGACATATTCCTAGAAAAATATAACCTTCCAAAACTCAATCAATAAGAATCTAAACATCTCAATAGACCAATAACTATGGAAGAAATTGAAGCAGTCATCACAAAGCTTCCAGTAAACAAAAGCCCAGGGCTGGGCAGCTACACAGGGGAGTTTTATCAAACATTCAAGGAAGAATTAAAACTTATGCTCCTCAGACTATTCCAAAAAATTCAAGAATAAGGAACACTTCCAAGCACCTTCTATGAAGCCAGACAGTCATTTGATGCAGAAAAAGCATTTGACAAAATCCAACACCCTTTCTTGATAAAAACTATCAACAAGGTGGGAATAGAAAATTCAAACCTCAATATAATAAAAGCCATATATGATAAACTCACAGCTAACATCATACTCAATGGGCAAAAACTAAAATCATTTCCTCTAAGAACAGGAACAAGACAGGGATGCCCACTCTCATCACTCCTGTTTGACATAGTACTGGAAGTATTAGCCATTGCAATTAGACAGGAAGAAGAAATAAAAGGCATCCAAATTGGAAAAGAAGTAAAGCTGTCCTTATTTGCAGATGACATGATACTGTACATAAAAAACCCAAAAGACTCCATCAAAAAACTACTAGACTTAATAAATGAATGTGTCAATGTAGCAGGATACAAAATTAATGCCCAGTAATCGATAGCATTTCTATACACTAATAGTGAACTTACAGAAAGAGAGACTAAAAAAGCAATCCCATTTACCATCGCACCAAAAAAAATTAAGATTCTTAGGAATAAACTTAACTAAGGAGGTAAAAGACCTACATGCAGAAAACTACAGGACACTGAAAAAAGAGATAGAGGAAGATGTAAACAGATGGAAGAGCATACATGCTCATGGATTGGGAGAATCAACATCATTAAAATGTCTATACTACCCAAAGCAATCTATAGATTCAATGCACTCCCCATTAAAATATCAATGGCATATTTCACCAACCTAAAAAGAACTCTCCACAGATTCATCTGGAATGAAAAAAGACCCCGAATAGCTGCAGCAGTCCTGAGAAAGAAGAATAAAATAGGTGGGATCTCAAAACCAGATTTCAAACTGTACTGGCACAAGAACGGACACATAGACCAATGGAATAGAATAGAGAATCCAGATATCCACCCAGATCACTATGCCCAATTAATATTTGACAAAGGAGGCATGAATATACAATGGAGTCAAGACAGTCTCCTCAATAAATGGTGTTGGGAAAATTGGACAGATACAAGCAAAAAAATGAAACTAGAACACCAATTTACACCATACACAAAAATAAACTCAAAATGGATACAAGACTTAAACATAACACGGGATATCATAAAAATACTAGAGGAATCCACAGGCAGCAAAATCTCAGACATATGCCAAAGGAGCTTCTTCATTGATACTGCTCCAAAGGCAATGGAAGCTAAAGAGAAAATAAACAAATGGGACTACATCAAATTAAAAAGATTTTTCACAGCAAAAGAAACCATCAATGATAAAGATTTAATCTCCAACATCTACAGGCAACTTATACAACTGAATAAAAGAAATATTAATGGGGAAAAAATGGGCAATAAACCTAAATAGAATATTTTCAAAAGAAGACAGAAGGAATGCCAAGAGACACATGAAATCATGCTCAAAGTCACTAATTATCCGAGAGATGCAAATCAAAACGACAATGCGATACCATCTCACACCTGTTAGGATGGCAATCATCAACAAATCAACAAATGACAAGTGTTGGCGAAGATGCGGAGTAAAAGGAACCTTTGTGCACTGCTGGTGGGAATGAAGACTGGTGCAGCCACTATGGAGAATAGTACCCTGTTTCCCCGAAAATAAGAGAGTGTCTTATATTAATTTTTGCTCCCAAAGATGTGCTTAGTCTTATTTTCAGGGGTGTTTTATTTTTCCATGAAGAAGAATACGGTACCCATTTATTGCTGAACAAAAAAGTAAATAAATAAATTTATTACCTGTATATGGTATGGTAGTAGTTGTCATCACAAACCAGTTCACTGATTGGCTGCAGCACAGCCGGAGCTGTTCAGGCAGTGCGAGGTTTCTTTAAATCAGGAGTCAGACGCCTTATGGTAGCTTTGGGGGCCTTATATTCCGGGGAGGCCTTATTATTGGTGAGGTCTTATTTTCGGGAGGATGCCTTATATTACAGCGAGAGGCAAAACTGGAAGTAGGTCTTATTTTCGGGGGATGTCTTACTTTCAGGGAAATAGGGTATGGAGTTTCCTCACAAAACTCAAAATGGAACTCCCATTTGACCCAATAATCCCACTCCTATGAATATATCCTAAGAAACTAGGAACACCAATCAGAAAGGATATATGCATCCCTATGTTTATAGCAGCACAATTTACAATAGTTTAAATTTGTAAACAGCCTAGATGCCCATCAGCAGATGACTAGATGGGAAAATTATGGTACATCTACACAATGGAATACTATGCTGTCACAAAAAAAAAGGAATTCTTACCATTTGCAGCAACCTGGATGGAACTGGAGAGTATTATGCTAAGTGAAATAAGCCAGTCGATGAAAGAAAAATACCACATGATCTTACTCATTTGTGGATAATAAAGAACATTATAAACTATGAACAAAAAGATAGATACAGAGGCAGTAAAGCATCAAACAGACTGTCAAATTATAGCGGGAAGGTTAGGGAGAGGTGGGGTAGATAAGAGATCAACCGAAGGACATGTATGCTTGCATATAAGCATAACCAATGGACATAAGACACTGGGGGGTTAGGAAATGCATGGGAATGGGGGGGGCAATGGGAAGCTATGTACACATGTAACACATTAATAAAAAATAATAATAAAATAAAATAATTTTTTTAAAGAAATGATAAAATGAGAAGCGAAATGTCTTATAGCAACACGGCCTTTCAATCTGTATACAGTGTTTTATTAATTTGTCCCATGATTCCCTTTTCTACCGATAAATGAAAAGTTATAAGAATGACAGTCATGCAAAGTGTAATGCCATTAAAAAAAACACCTACGAAGACATTCAGTAGCACCTCAACCCCAATTCACCAGACACTCACAAGAGTTTCTGCCTTGCACCAATCTTAAGACAATGACACACACATGTTCAGCCACCTGTCCAGTAAACATTTGTGGAATCTCTGTTCCCAGTATTGTATGAAGCACTGCGAATTCCGAAATTAAGACATGGACTCTTGCCCTCAGTAGTTTAGTGGAAGAATAGATACAAATAGACAAATACAACATAATGCAAACATTATGAAAATAATAGTATATAGCCAAGGTGCAATGAAAGCGCAGAAGAGAGGGGCCTAGGAACTTATGGGAGAGTGAAGGCTTCACTAGAGAGGCAACCGCTAAGATGACTCTTGAAGGAATAGCAATTTATCAGGCAGAGGAGGAAATAGTCTTGGCAAGGTCTCAATGAGGTCAGGCAAGGTTAAGTAGCTAATAAGTTGCAGGGTTTCCATTCCAATCCAGGTCATCTAAAGCAGCAGTTGCCAACCTTTCAGATCTCACGGACCACCAGTTGGTGACTGCCAACTAAAGCATAGGCGTCAAAGTCCCCAAAGAATAAAGAGGAATAAGTAGGACATCAATAGCTGACAGCAACAAAGAGGGGTAAGGCCCATCTGGATGGTAGAAGCTTCAAAGGAGGTGTGTTTTAGAGGGTGGATACGGCCTGACAGCAATAGTGACCAGACAAAGTGGACCCCACTTTACAGCTTAAGTGTACACGCCCTCTCCTCAAAAGAGTGTGGCAAAGGTCTGCATTTGGGGCAGTGGCCAAGAAGAACAGAGATGTGGACCAAGTAATAACAATGTGGACTTCTGGCTGGAACACAAGGTTGGGAGCAGTGCTCCACCTCATGTATCTAGGCATGGCTGCACTGTGTCAGAATGGGAGTGTCTAGTCTGACCATGTGGGGCTAGCGGGGCTTTAGATGATGAATAAACACAGTCATCCCATACCCTGTCTTGCAGGGTGTGGGAGAAGGTAGTGAAGGCAGAAAGAAAGCGTGGGGCATAGTTGCAGCCAACTGCTTTGCAGTCAGCAGAGTAATCTTTCCAAAGCCCAAATTAGCTCACATGACCCCTTTGCTTAATGCCCATTCCCTTTGGGATAAAGCCCCTCATTGTCATAGAACATAAACTAATATGAAATATTGCATCTGTCAGGCAACTTTTCAGGACCATCTTCTCCTCTGTTTTTAGACAGTGTCTCCTGGTGGTCAGTCAGAAGTGACGCTAAGGCCCCTACATGCTGCCCAGACAACAGCTTCTTCCTCACTAGAATACAACAGTGGACCCTGACTTATAAGAAAAAAATGTCCAAAAACCACTTTGTTGATTAGATGTGGAGTGGTCTAAGTTGGATGAAGTCACTGGAACCACACCTGCTAGCTTCACCTCAGGTTCCTGTCTCTCAGACCACAAATTCATTCCCTCGGTTGGACTGTTGGTTTAGAAACCATGAGCAAATGTTCCTAGTTGACCATCTCCAGCCTCAACTGGCAGAGAAGACCAAAACCTGACACAGTTCTGATGACCAGTCTTGTCCTAGCCACGGCAAATTCCACTACTGCGGCAGGGTCTCTGATGTACCCTAAAGCATGCCGGCCTTTGGGTGGGATATGGACACCTTCCCACCAGCTTTCACTTGTTTGCTCAGTGTCAGGGATGAATCTGCAGTGAACCAGCCACGCTGTCACACATGGTGTCACTGCAATCCCAGACCCAGCTTACATCTGCAGACTCAGGAGGCTGGGCACCTCTTCCACCTATGGCAGAGTCCTAGGCCTAGTTTCATGTACTGAATTGACTAGTCCGAGTGTAACTTCACACGCATCAAGCAGACCACAAAAGGAACCTTCCTGATTGTATATACATTTGTTTTTAAATTGCAAAATAATCACACATACAAAACGGTTCATGAAATGTGCAATTTAAAGAATTTTTATAAATGAATCCAATATATCCAGGGCCTTGGTGAAACATTATCAGTACCTTAGAAGCTCCCCTTCCTTCCCCACCATGACACATAACCTGACTTTTGGGTGTATCATTCTTTTGTTTTTCTTTATAATTTTACCACTTACATATGAATCCCTAAAGATATATATCTTGTTTAGTTCTGTCTACTATTGAAATGCACGTATTCTTCTATGACCTATTTAACTCCTATGACCCATTCTTCTATGATCTATTTCTGAGATGCAATCATGTAGATGTAACTATAACCCATTCATTTTCACTGCAGTATTATATCCCATTATATGAACATTTCAAAAAAATGTTTTATTCATTTTCAGAGAGAGAGGAAAGGAAAGGAAGAGAGAGAAACATCCCTGTGAGAGCAAAACATTGATCAGCTGCCTCCTGCATGCCCCCTATTGGACACGGAGCCCATAACCAAGGTATGTGCCCTGACCAGAATCGAACCAGCAACCTTTCAGTGCATGGGATGATGCCCAATCAACTGAGAACACTGTCCAGGGCCATCTAATTTATTTTTAATGGATATCTGAGCTGTTTCTAATTATTTACTATTATGAACAACTCTGCTTTGAAGATTATTGTAAGTCTCCCTTTGTGCTAGGGCAAGTACACATGCTCTCTTGCACACTCCTTCACACCTTGCTTGAGGTACATTTATTTTTGTTTTAGGAATGCTTTCTCCATTGGAGACAGAGAGCATACTCATGGCAGAGAATCCAGAAGCCAGAGTTTGCCTGCTGGCAACTCATATGGCTATTTGAGGCCCAAGCTAAAAGAGTAGAGACCTGGAACAAGTTAGGGACTGGTCAACCAATGGCTGGGGTCAAGCAAAGAGACAGACAGAAGGAGCTTCCTTCTCACAGTCTCCTGGAGACTCACCCTGCACTGTGCCCCAAGGATACTGCCGGGCCCTCATCATCTTGTTGCCTATCTTCAGTTCTTCCGTGCTGCCAACAACAGCGAAAGGCAGGTGAGCCTGAAACAGAAGGCAAACAAAAGCTCAGAACTCCAAGAGGAAGGCAGAGCTCCTGCAATACAAATGCTGCTCATCTCCTGAGCCTCAAGCCCTCACACTGCAGCGTCCCTCACTGTCATTAACAATCAAGAAGCACTTCTTAAACTCCCGGGGTGCCTGGGGTTAAGAGGCCTAGTCCAAACTTCTGTTCCGAAATTCACAATAAAAGGTAACAATGACATGGTCGAATGCATAGGGAACAGACAAAGACAGCAAATCAGCAGAATAATAAGCAGATATACAGATCAGCTAGCTTCTAAATATTCACAGTTGGTGAGGGAAAGAGCCTTTGGAAGGTGGGTGAGTGGGATGAGAGGGACTATAGGGACCATGAGGCTAAAGGAGAACAGTTGTACTGGGATCACTGGTCCTCTCCCTTCCCTAGAGTGTGAGAGCCCCAAAATTAGGTGTACTGTATACTGAAAGCACACTTGTCTTTCCCTGGAGGAAGAGCTCACACTGAACTTTTGAGCCTAGAAGTCCATAAGTATTTATCCACATGCCCATGATTGTGTTGGATTCTGTTTTAGGTGCTGTAAGGGAGACAAAGGAAGTAGAAGACATATTCCCTCACCCTCTAGGAGCTTACAATCTTGTTGAGAAAGCTCGATTTACATACCCTAAATTATATAAGACAGAATATGACCAAGGGCTCAAATGTATGCTCTGGTGTCTGGCACATAGTAGGTGCTTCATCAATACTCCTTGAATGATAGTGGCAAGGCCATGGGAATACTAGAGAGGAAAGAAAAACCAAGTATGAAGTGTCTGAGCTTGGTGCTTGCAGGGGGTAACAAGGAGCAAGGACTGGTTAATGAAGGCTTTGTGGGTCAGAGAAGAGACAGCCTGTGTGGGGCCTGGGAAAGCGCCTCTTCTGCAGAGAGCTGGCCAGGTTATAAGTGTTGAGTGACCACTGGCCAAATGGAAGGACTGAATAAATACTGTTTACAGACCAGGTGATTCCAAACGGGGCTTTACCTAAAAGGACTCTACGAGGACAAGTAAAAAGTCCACTGGAGTTTTCTTAGCCTGCTTGGAGAAACAGGCCTTGATTGCAGATATTTTGATCCATGGTTCATTCTTCCATTCTGTAAATATTTACTGAGCTCCTGCTATGTGTTAGACATTAAAAAAGAATACACAATTTAAAAAGTTCAGAGCCTGCCCTTGGAAAGTGTACAGTCTGGTAGGGGAGAGACATGCCAACAATGATTACACAGTAAGGTCCAGATTATAAACAGAGGTTCAAGGGCTAGAGGGACAATAGGAGGGAGCAGCTAACTTCGTGGGAAGTCAAAACAGGTTTCACAGTAGGCAGTAGCAATTGTGCTAATAGTATTGTAGCTATAGAACTGATATTAGTAGCAGCAATTCACTCAACTCTATGTACTCCATTATCAGCTGCTGTATGTATATTGCATTATCTCATTGAATCTTTACAATGCTTGAGGTAGGTATTTTTTATCCTGTTTTATAAAAGAGGAAATTGACAGTTTGAAGGGCTAAGTGACTTGCCAGCAATCACACAGTAGTAAGGGGCAGAACAAGAGGTGGAATCCAGGTTTCTCAGACTTCAAAGCCCACCCCTGCTGGTCTGTCACACTCATTTTGAGGTTAAAGCACCAGAGGAGGTGAGCACTCCAAACCCTAGGATGAACTGGTTGTACAAGGTCAGATTATAAGAGGCGGTTTAATTCTGGGAAACCTACAGCAAATGTTTTTTTTTTTAATTTAATTTGTGCACTGCTCTCAGAGCCAATCCATTCTCTTCATTCTCTTCTAGCTCTGCACCCCAAGAATGTTCTTGGGAATTGAAAAACACAGGACTTAACCACAAGCTCAGCTCCAGGACATCTGCTAATCCCCTAAGGTGCTTGACCATCCAGCTGAAGTGGCTCGTCCCCATCCTCTCTCAACTGCTCTCAGAGTAGCATCTCAGGCCACCCCTTTTCACTCTGCTGACCATCCCTGAAACAAGGACATAGGAAAGAGGGAAAGAGGAGGTTATGGATATGGAGAGAGCAAGGGGTAAAAGTGGGAAATGTTTCATTAGTCTACTAGGGGAATGAATGATCAAGAGGGTCATTGGGGCCTGGCTGGCGTGGCTCAGTGGCTGAGCATCAACCTATGAACCAAGAGGTCATGATTTAATTCCTGGTTAGGGCACATGCCCAGGTTATGGGCTTGTTTCCCAGTGTGGGGTGTGCAGGAGGCAGCCTATCTATAATTCTCTCTCATCCTTGATGTTTCTCTCTCTCTCCCCCTCTCCCTTCCTCTCTAAAATTAATACAGTGGCACCTCGAGATACGAATTTAATTCATTCTGTAGCCTTCCTCGTATATCAAGTTGCTCGTATCTCAAAGCAAATTTCCCCATTGAAATAAATTGAAATGCCGTTAATCCGTTCCAGCCCCCAAAATGCCACCCCAGTTGTTCTTGTTACGTGTTTTTGAATAAGAAAAATGTATTTATAAATGACAAATATTGTATAAAAACATAATAAAAGAGAATGTAAAGGAATAAACTGGTTTTATAAAGTGTATTTACCTACTCGTTACACTCTTAATGCTACACTTTATCCCTAAACTGAATGTAACTTAACTAATCTTCACTGAACTTAATTGCTACTGGTCTTTGCATTTTTGGCTGATTTCAAAAAAAACGGTGTCCAATGAGGTTTGCCTCTTCCTCCCTTTCAGAATGTTTCTGAAATGGGTGAGGCAAGTTTCATTGAACAGTTCCGATGCACGACCAGTAGCACCTTTTTCGGGGTGTTTCTTTTCCACGAAGTGTGACACCCTCTCCCACATTCCTAAGATCTCCTTTATCTCACTTGCAGAGATCTCCTCCACCTCTGGCTCCTCCTCAAAACCAATTTCTTGAAGAACCCCCACATGTTGCTGAGACTGTAACTTTTGTAACTCCTCCGTGGTGAGTTCCAGAGAGTGCTCTTCGACGAGCTCATTCACGTCTCTTTCATCCACCTCCAGGCCCATGGATTTTCCCAGAGACACTATCTCCTCCTCCACTGGCACCTGAGGTTCAAATCCTTCGAAGGTCCTTTGGGCTACGGCCTCAGGCCACAGCTTCTTCCATGCAGAGGTCAAAGTCCTCCTTGTAACACCCAGCCAGGTCTAATCAATAATTCTGAGGCATATCACGCTGTTAAAGTGGTTCTTCCAGAACTCTCGAAGGGTGAGGTTTGTGTTCTCCATCACCTCAAAGCAGCACCGCAACAGGTGCTTGATGTACAGCTTTTTAAAATTAGAAATCACCTCCTGATCCATGGGCTGCAGGATAGGAGTGGTGTTGGGAGGTAGGTAGACAACCTTTATAAACTTGAACTCTTCGAGGAGTTCATCTTCAAGGTTCAGTGGGTGAGCAGGAGCATTGTCGAGGACGAGGAGGGCTTGCATGGTTAGGTTGTTTTCCTGTAGATATTTCTTAACAGAAGGGCCGAAAACCAGGTTTACCCACTCCACAAAGAACTGCCTGGTGACCCATGCCTTCGGGTTTGCCCTCCACATAACTTGCAGTTTATCTTTTAAAATCTTATGTGACTTAAAGACTCTGGGGTTTTCTGAATGGTATACGAGCAGAGGCTTGATCTTGCAGTTACCACTCGCATTGGCGCACATTGTGAGAGTTAGCCTATCCTTCATGGGTGTGTGGCCTGGCATCGCCTTCTCCTCTGCCATTATATAAGTCCTATTCAGCATCTTCTTCCAGAAAAGCCCTGTCTCATCACAGTTGAAGACTTGCTGGGGGATATATCCTTTGGCTTCTATCAGTTCGGAAAAAGTTTTGAGGTAATCCTCAGCTGCCTTCACATTCGAACTTGCTGCCTCACCATGCCTGACGATGGAGTGAATGCCGGACCTTTTCCTGAAGTTATCAAACCAGCCTCTACTGGCTTTAAATGAGTCTTTGGATGCTTCGTCCGTGGAAGTGCGCGGGGTCTGCTCCAGCAAATCACCGCAAATCGCTCTCGCCTTCTCGCATATGATGCCCTGTGTTAATGTATCTCCTTTAAGCTGCTTCTCCATCACCCACACCATCAATAGATTCTCCATCTTTTCATGGAGAGAGCTACGGAGCTTAGAAATTATTGTAACACCCTTAGCTGGCGTTATACCCTTTATTGACTCCTTCTGTTTAAGCACAGTGCATATCGTTGAAGTACTACTCCCGTATCGCCTCGCCAAGTCAGCCACTAGCACACCTTGCTCATATTTTTCTATGATTTCACGCTTTAATTCAATAAACATCATCCTCTTCTGAGCACTGACCTTTCCACTCGCTTTCTTCGTACCCATGGTTATAAAAAGAAATGTGATAAAGTATGTAAATGCACAAAAGATGCTTCGACAACGAGGTAAACAAGCACACTGACTGAGGCGTGGGAAACTATGAGACGCTCGAGTCGCTGGTGGGTCGTGTGCAGCCGGCCGATCCAAGCGATTACTCATATCTCAAATGTTGCTTGTATTTCAAAGCAAAAAATCGCTCAATCGACGGCTCGTATCTCAAAAATCTCGTATGTTAAGGCACTCGTATTTCGAGGTACCACTGTAAAAATATTGGGGTGGGGGGAAGAGGTTGGGCATGCATGTGACACATGGGGTATTACAGGGGCACTGAAATATCCAAAACCCTGACCAAGTGCTAGAATCTCTGACCTCTGCCAGCTGGCTTTGCCAGGGCGTCATCTGGGTATAATTCATTCTCACTCAGGGACCCAAGACATGTCAGAAGTCTCAAATCCACCCCCAAACACTTTCCAGGAAAATGTTGCCCTTCCTGCAGAGACCCCAAAGCTTTGGCTACATGATATAAAAGAACCAGGGGGCAGTGATAGTGGAGGGCTAGACTGAGGGAGGAGGTGAGAAAGAGAAACCACATTGTATCATTTTCACACATCCTGGACTCTCAAAGGAAGTGATGGAGGAAGAGGCTGTGTGAAGTGGGAGGTATTTCTCTGGACTCAAGAGAAAAGGAAGAAAAAAAACTAACAAGAAGAGAATAAAGGCATAAAAAATATATTTCCCTGGGCCTATTATTTTTATCTCCAAAAGACATTGTTAGTTAGAATGATAGAGTCACTTGCTTCCTCTCTTCCTTAAACTGTTATTTTACCCCTCCCCATTCTAAAACACACAGCCCCGGCCCAGGCAGCTTCAGAGGGCTAGGGAAACCTCCCATGGCCCAGTCCTTAACACTTGGCATCAAGGTCTCTTCTGATAAGTATATGCAAGGATATCATGTCTCAGTGCTCCCAGGCAGGTTTCATTTGATTCTCCCAATAGTGTTACAGGACAGTTATTATCAACCCCATTCATGATTTGGGAGAACTGCATACAGAAGGGTTAAATGAGTTGCCTGGATCCCTAATTCTCTGAGCTTTAAATGCCAGCCTTCCCCAGTCACCCAGGGCTGCCTGCACTGGGCCTCCAGGTTAAATGACATTCGCTAGAAGTTAGCTAACCTGTGAAGGGCAGGAAATCATGGGGCCAGGCTCTGGCTCTCTTTCTGCTGCTCTTGAGAGACTAATGGCTATGAAAGCCAGAATAGAGTAAAAAAGCAGAGAGAGAAGGTATGCCCTTCATACTCCCAGGGGTGACATTGGGTATGTGTGGGCCCAGGGAGGAGACTCTGATGGATGCAAGACAGTGCTGAGGCTGAAACAGCGACAGCCTCCTAAGGGGACACTGTGGACCTGTGTCACCCAGAAGACCTCTGATGAGGTGCCCCCAGAGGTCAGATACCCCAGTTTCAGAAAACTTCAACAAGAGAGAGCCTCATGCTTTATCTTGTGAGTCTAACTCTAGATTCACCACCTTTCCTGTCTCATTGTCTACCTTCAATTCCTCTTGGCACATTTTAAAGTGTTTGATGATTCAGTTGGCATGAATGATTCTCTCCTGGTTCCATTATCCTTTGGGAGGGTAGATGATCAGTCCTCTCGGCCTAGTGAAATAGAGACTGTCCGGGCCCTTTTCTCTTCTTCTGACAATATCCAGTTAGGTGTGGCTTCCTCCCAGGGCTGAGAGTATGTCCCAGTTGTGCAGCTGGTTATGTTTGCCCCCATTTCAGGCCCCTATGGTGACTGAGCAAGAGTCAGCCCTTGATGATTCCCATAAAAGTGTGTGCAAACAATGAAAAGGGCACTGCTGCCTCTAGAGAAAGGACAGGCTTGTGCCTCTGAATAATGACCTGTGAATCTACAGATCACCCATGTGACCAAATGCCTTTATAGGGGTTAAACCCAGGACCTCACAAGTGACCACTCAAGTGAGCCAAGTAGAATAATTGGGCCTATTGCCTGGTCCCTGGGCATGGTTTGAGCCATACAAAGAACAACACTGAATTTGAACAACACAGCAATTTATAGTATTAAAGTCTACAACCTTGAGAGTTATCAGAACATGGACTGAAAGTAGCATGCCACGAGATCTCTCACTACTTTGCTCCCTCAATCTGAAACCAGGGTTTTCAGAGCCACCAGAAGTCAAGGGGAAGGCTGAGACCTCATTAGTTTTATGTTGTGCCATGAAATGGTGGGCAAGGGGATGGCTACACAGTCCTCTGCACTTAGGCAAGAGGCTTCTCCACTTTTTCCAACCAGTTCCTATGGTAATTGGCTGGGGTGGCTAAGGCTGTGGGGCTGGAGTCAAATCCAGAATTGAAAGGCCAGCCAGCACCCATTCCTCCTCCTACCCAAGCCCAGGTTTCTGATGATGCAGCTTCATATACTACACTTATCTGAAGGTCCTGGGGACGTTTGACACAGTTGTGATGGTGGCAGGCAGGCTAAGCAATCCTGTGTATATATTTTATAGCATTTTATCACAACACATATAACACAGAGCATTCACATGCATGACCTCACCCATAGGTATGCTCAGTTCCAGGCACACTAGCTAGAGGCCATTCTCTCTTTCCTACTCAGAAAAACATGGTGGATTGCCAGGGAATGAATGTTGAGTGATGTTGTTACAGAGATAACCCTAAACTCACTAAACATCCAGTTATAAAAAAAAAATAATGAGTCATGGGAATGTGTACAGTATAAGAAAAACAATCAATGTTATTATAACTAGAGGCCCGATGCACAAAATTTGTGCAAGAGTAGGCCTTCACAGCCCCAGCTGCCTTGAGGCCCTGTGGCCCTGCCCCCCACCCACTGGTCATTCTGGAAGGTCATTCCAGAAGGTTGTTCCACCATCTGGTCTAATTAGCATATTAGCTCTTTATTATATAGGATAATTATATATAGTGACAGGTGGGGATTTATGGAGGTGTTCACATCATAAGGAATATAAATGTTGAATCACTATGTATGTTATATACCTGAAACTGATATAAATTTCTATGTCAAGTATAATTTTTAAAAAGGGAAAATACTTAATTTTTCAAAGTGAACTACTGGCGAACTTTGGACTATCATAAAAAGGACCCCAACCCCTTCACAGCCCAAACAGTGTGGTTGAGAACTGTTGTTTCATAGCATGGGAAGTTTCCAATCCTAGCCGTGCCTGCCCAATTCAAACAGGAGGACAAGGCTGAGGTGGGAGCAGAGGCTAAAATGATTGTCAGTCCTGATCCACAATGTAGTGACATGTAGTTTAGTGTGACACCTTGAAATTTCAGAGAACTCTTAGCCCTTCTCCATTCTTAGGAAAGTAAATCATAAGCCTGAAAATTTCCTGGTGACTTAGGGAATCCATGTTTAAAGATGTCTATGAGGTCCTGTGTTCTGAGGTGACAGGTGCTTCCAGACATCAGTGCCATTGACACCAAGTGACACTTCTCTCTGGGCTCCCATTTTTCTGCAGGCTAGGCACCCTTTCAAGTTTTCTCATTGTGACAGAGCCTGATTTCCAAACATCCTGACTTCTTGAGAAAATAAGTACTAATCTGTTTTTTCTTTTCTTTCCTTTTTTTTTTTCTGTGCTCACGACTGGTTTTAACTTCACCTACCACAATCCACATAGCCATCTTCTTGCCAGATTTGTCAAAAGTGATAAGGGGCTTCTAATAAACAGCCATATCTCAGGTGTAGTGATAAGCAGGAAGTCAGGCGAGACAATGACTTGCTGCCCCGCTATGCTAATTTGTTGGCCAATTCATAGGAGGTGGCAGCTGAAGATATAATGATAACTTACGGGGCAGCGGCAGCAGGAAAGTTTCTAAAAATGGTTTTTATTACAAGGCTTTCCTGAGTTTGGCTATACCCAGGCATTATGTCATTAGGAAAAACTGATGCTTCTCAGTAGTGAAAAAGAAATCTGTTCCCAAAGCAGAGGCTTTCTGCAAGCTATTAGCTGTCTCCTTGAAATCATAACATTGAAGATTTCACAGCAACAGCATCAACACATTGTAAAGAAGCATGAGGCGATGTTTGACTCTCTGCCTTCTTCATTACTCACTCCTCTAGTGGTTGGGGGGGAGAGAGGGAGGAGAGGCAAGATGGCAAGTGGCTTTTTTTAAAAAAAATTCATTGACACTTAATAAACCAAGGCATAACCCTGAAACTTTAAAAATTCCTCTAGTCACCAGAAAAATTGGGGGGCATATTAGTATTTTTCCTCCCAGGAGCAGAAGGCTTGATTATCTGAGTATAGACTATCCCCAAGTCTCCAAAGCCAGCCAACATTTTTAGCCTTGTCTTCTTTCACCACATCAATTGTCAAGGCATCGTTTTGGTCAGAGACAAAGAATGTTTGCCTTTCCAGCAGTCTCTTGGAGATGCCTGGCCTAGACCAGAGCCGGCATCAAAGAGGAGGGTGGAAGGGAAGATCTAAATCTCCCACTCCAGACTCTTTCTGGAATCAGCCAGTCTTTCCATCCTTCAGTCTCTGGTTATTTATCTCTGCATTACTGAGGCTTTGAAGCAGCCACCACTAGGAAAGAGGAGTTAACTCATCCTGGATTCTCTCTCACAAACACTCACCCCATCCAATGTGGCTCAGTGGTTGAGCATTCACCTGTGAATCAAGAGGTCATGATTAGATTCCCCGTCAGGGGCATATGCCCAGGTTGTGGACTCAATCCCCAGTAGAGGTTGTACAGCAGGCAGCCAGTCAATAATTCTCTCCTATCATTGATGTTTCTATCTCTCTCTCCCTCTCCCTTCTTCTCTGAAATTAATAAAATACATTTTAAAAATTAAATATTTAAAACAAACAACTGAGACTCAGATAACCAAGAATTGACTACACTAAAATGGGTGGTGAAAATATCTGATAGCTATTTGGTGAAATAATAATAAAGAAAAGAGCAAATGACTAGCATGTTGAACCCCTGGGCTCCCACTCACGTTCATGGTTCCGTTGATCTCTGCCACCGACTCATCATCTGTAGGAAACTGGTAGATCTGGACCCCGTTGCTGACAAGCTCACTGGTGATTTTGATTTTGAACTTTGTTAGCTCACTCTTAGAAATGGCATCTGATTTGGCAATGATGGGGATTATGTTCACCTAGGGAAAGGAAGAGCACAGTGGGAACATTGTTGGTAATTTGCAACTGAGAGCAGCATGGCTTAGGACTTCCACCAGTTGCCAGAGGGAAAAGCTCAACCCAATGATCTAGGACTGGCCAGCTCTGTGGTCAAATAATCTAATCAATGACAATGAGTGCTTACAAAGTGCTGGGTGCTGAAGTAAGTGCTTTACATAGATTAACACAATTCTGATCATAACCCTCCCAGGAACTATCATTACCACTATTTTACCAATGAGAAACTGAAGCATGGAGAGGTTAAATAACTTGTCCAAGGCCACAGAGTGGGTAAGTAGCAGAACTGGGATCCAAATACAAGTTTAGCCTTATTCCTAAGTCCACAATCTTAACCATGAGCTGTCTACCAGCCCACATCCAAATTGATGAGCTGTGTGATATCATCATATCAAGGTCACTGCTCTGGTGATTTGAAGCAAAAAGATAAAAGGCTGGAAATCTGTGGTTGACAAGGGGAGAGATAGCCACTCCTTGCTAATAATAAACTGCCCCAACTGGTACAGTGCATGCCAGCCCCAGCCAGGGTGATGGAGACCCACATGTGAGATGGTCGGAAAGGGAGGCTCAGAGAAGATGCATACTTGGCCCTCTTTCTGGCAGCAAACACTGATAAAACACCCCAGTTAGGTGAAGAAGACCCTCTCAGTTACCAATATGATCAGACATTATTAAAAAATGATGCATATAAAATGTCATCACCGTGTCAGCCAGGCACCTATAAAACGTTAAGGAAAAATACACTAGCTGCCTGAGTCTCATGGTTAATTTCTGCATAAAGCAAGCAAGCAGAAATACCCAATTTCAAACAGCAGAAGAAAGGCTTAATGCTCCCCCCAAAATTCAAGCCACTTGAACCCCGATCCTTGAAATTCCTCCAAGAAAGGACAAGGCTTTTACTGCTGGAAGGTAAAGAAACTTGAAATGCACATGGCTTAGTGAAACAGAGTGCCCCAAGCTCAGGTTCACATGAAGAGAAAGTCATTCCTGCCAGCAGCCTCCAATGGGGTAGCATGGATAGTGCTGGGGCCCTGAAAGGAGCTCTGGAAGGAGGGCCTGGGACCTTTAGACTTGAAGAACAAATTCTGCCTCCTTTGCACGTTGCCTCAGGAGCGCCTCTAAAGACTATTATCACACAGTGGACCTTGGAGGCACCTCCCTTGAAGTCTTTTTCGGGAGGAGAGGGGATCAAGGCCCTTGCCAAGGTGGAACAGCAGGCAGAGCCAATTCTCCTCATCGCCTTTCCTCACACCTCCATCGCACACTATAAATATGCCAAAGAGTGCTTACTTAACCTGCCTACTCACCAGGCCACCAGCTGTGTGGCTCTCTGCTGCCCTATACAGGGCATGCAGTGTGTGGAGGCATTTCCAGAGCAGCCTCTTACTCATGGACAGTTAAATCATTGGTGCAAAAAAATGAAAAATTGCTTCTATTTTTATTATAGCTGATTTTCAGTTTTTATAGTGGACGTACTACTAAATAACTGCACATAAATTATATTTTTGCTAAAACAACAACCTTGGAGTCAGAGAGAGCTCAATCTGAATTCTCTGTGCCTCCATTTCCTCATGTGTAAAATGGGAATAATAATAGTATATACCACATTGAATAATTAGGTAAAATAAAATAATGCCTATAAAATGCCATCACAATGTCAGGCACCTATAAAACATTAGGGAGAAATGCACTAGTAATTAGGTGTGTTTTTTTTTAAAGAATTCCATGGTCAAATCTTTTGTATAGCAAATAATCCTCTAACATGAAGAATCATTGCCTAATTTATACCTGGAGTGGGATTTGCATTCTTCATTTCTCTTAAAGTAGAACAAGCCCAGTTCCCACAGCCATCTGTTTCAGGTACAGAGGCAACAGAACATGGTGCCATCTGAATTCCACTCTAGATTTTGCCAATAGCCAACTAAATGACAATGGGACCTCCCAGAGCCTCGGTTTTCTCCTTTGTAAAATGGGGAATATAATTACTGTGTTTGACTCATAGTGTTGTTTTGAGGATTCATTTAGATGCTCCATGAAGTACTTAGCACAATGGTGGCTGGCACATGAGAGCTTAACAAATGTTAGCTGCAATTAGAAAAGTCAGTATGATAATAAGAATAATAACTTTCAACGTCAACTTTGCATGTTTGATTTTCGTACAGGCCAGTTAACATATGGACAAAGAAAAAACAGCTTTCCACTGCCGAAGTCTGAGTCCCAAGACTGGGACAGCCATCTTGCTTACATGTACCTTTATGTCCAAGAGGGATCAGGGCAGAAAGGTGGCTCAGGGAAAACCTGTGCCTCCATTGGGAAAACAGAGTATTTGGCACAGGCTATGGATCAATGGCACCATCTTTTGCAGGAACAGGGAATAAAAGAGAGGGTGAAGAGGACATAAAACCTCTCCTGGAACTCACTGCTACTTTGCATGAGAGACCAATAAGAGTGATTCAGCTTGCCCAGCCTCACCCCTGCCCTCGCTCTGCCTCTTACCTTACTATCCAGCTTCTTCATTGTCATTAGGTCCAGAGACTTCAGGGAATGACCCGTGGGGGCGATAAAGTATAAGCAGACATGGATGCGAGAGTCGTGGTAGGTGTGCAGGACCCTGCGAATCTTCAGCTCCTCCTGCAGGTAGGCTTCGAATTGGGCATCGAGGAATTCCACGATGGGCTTGTAGCTAAAGGCGAGAGTAGGGAAATGGCCTGGCCACTTCAAAAAGGGGATTTCAATACAATCCCTTATAGAAGTTTAAAATGTCCTTAGTAACTAACTCTCCCCATCAAGCTGGATTTCTCCTTCTCTCCTCAGTGCATCTCCAATCCCATCTGGCTGGTCACCTCCTTGATCCTCACATGAACCAATCTTATGCCCATCTGTGCACCTTCGCTCCGGAATGCCCATTTCTTTCTTCTCACCACAATACTGCCCTCCCAGACCCCAGGGCCCAGTTGAATGCCCATCTCCTTCATACAGCCTTCTCCGATTATGCCAAAATCCCTTCTGTGCTGGGTATCCAGTGGTGGCCAGGATCTCTCCCTGACCCTGTTGCTGGGGAATCCCTTCAGAACACTCTGGGCTCCTCTCAATATTGCAAGGTTCAGTTGCGCTCCCCACTTGGCTCCACTAAGGTCCAGATATTTTTTCAGTTCTCATTTCCTCCAAAGTTGTGAATTTAAAATCGAAGTACCCCTTGCCGGTTTTGCTCAATGGCTAAAGCATCAGCGAACCTGGGACACCCCCTGCCCCCCCCGTCCCATCCTATTCCGGCCAAGGACACATGCCAGGGTTACAGGTTTGATCCCCACTATGAGGCGAGCAGGAGGCAGCCAATCAATGATTCTCTCTCATCATTGATGTTTCTGTTTCTCCCTCTCCCTTACTCTTTGAAATCAATAAAGATACATATATATTTTTTTAAATAAAT
Source organism: Lasiurus cinereus (assembly GCA_011751065.1). NCBI lineage: Eukaryota > Metazoa > Chordata > Mammalia > Chiroptera > Vespertilionidae > Lasiurus > Lasiurus cinereus. The sequence continues at coordinate 31,769,908 of JAAGEH010000015.1, read as the reverse complement.
AAGTAAATAAAATTTGAAGTAACTGGACAAATTTTGATAAAGATACTCCCCCCACCACAACCTTCACAAGTGCACCCCCCAGCGCAGAGTCTCCTCCATATACAGCCCCTTGTGCCCTTCAGTTCCTGCCAGGACTTCTTAAAACAACAGCTCCCTGCAGAGACCGGTTTGGCTCAGTGGATAGAGCGTCGGCCTGCGGACTGAAAGGTCCGGGGTTCGATTCCGGTCGGGGGCATGTACCTTGCTTGCGGGCACATCTCCAGTGTGGAGTGTGCAGGAGGCGGCTGGTCGATGTCTCTCTCTCATCGATGTTTCTGACTTTCTATCCCTCTCCCTTCTTCTCTATGAAAAATCAATAAAATATATTTTAAAACAAAAAAAACAGCTCCCTGTCCTGGGAAGTTTCTCACTTCTCCCTTGGACCATTCCTGAAGCCCCTGCGACTTCTTTCTGCTCTACTTAGGTCAGTTTCACTTCAGCCCTGCCTCTGTTCTCATCTCCCTGTCTCTGCTGTCTCTTCATCCGGGGCTAGAAGAGTCTGCAGATATCACTGCCGGAAGGGAACCTGATCAGAAGAAGAGTAAGCCCAGGAAGCGCCTCCTACCTGCAGCAGCCCCCAACCTGAGCCTTTTTGAAAGATCCCCCTTTTAGAGAAAAGAACATAACTTTATAAAAAATAATCACAGCCCTAGCTTGTTTGGCTCAGTGGATAGAGCGTCAGCCTGCAGACTGAAGGGTCCTGGGTTTGATTCCGGCCAAGGGCACATGTCCAGGTTGCAGGCTTGACCCCCAGTAGGGGGTGTGCAGGAGGCAACCAATCAATGATTCCCATCATTGATGTTTCTTTCTTTTCTCCTCTCTCTCTCTCTCTCTCTCTCTCTCTCTCTCTCTCTCTCCCCCCCCTTCCTCTCTCCCTCCCTCCCTCCTCCTCTCTCCCTCTTCCTCTCTGAAATCAATAAAGATAAATCTTTTTAAAAAGAATCACATAATCCTAGATTCTAGGAGTTACATACAGAGGAGAGATCCAGATGCAGGTTACCTTTAGAGCCCCAGGAAAAAAAATCTAAAAATAGAGTCCTTTCTTCTTTTGATTCCTCTTGAGCCAAACATTGTTCTAAAGGGTAATAGCATCAGAGAATTTTTTGCTTGCAGAAAACCTTACAAGGTTCCTAAATAATTAGGAGTGAGGGTGCAAGATGCATCCCATCCCTTAGACTCATTAAATTTTGGGTGATTGGCTGGTTTGAATAATCTAATCATGGCACTACTTCATTTTTTGGTACATTACATAACTGTTTTTACTTTGGTATTTTACTCTTCAAAAGGGATCAAAGGGGGAAAGAAAAGTGTGCCTTTTTAGCTCTCCTCCCCTGAATCTCTGGTGATACCCTGGGCCTATCTTTCTGCTGCTGCCTCTGGCTCTTAGTGTCTCTGAAGGGGTGTATGAATCAGACTAGCCAAACTAGCCAATCAACCAAAAAGATTTGGTTCAGTCTACTCCTAAATAGGTGATTCATCTTTGTCTCATCAGTGTTCAGCATGGAATTTGGGATAGAGTAATGATTCTGCCCCTGTTCCCAATAGCTCATCTTCCCACAATAGTCATCTTTCCCTCCCCCCTCTGTTGTGCTCACTGGACTTCAAAACGTGGTAAACAAGATCCTGTACTCCCATAGGCAACCTCTTCACAAAATACTTCCTTTCTCTAAGTGATACCTGTCTCCTCTTCAAGCACAATGTTTCTCTCATATCCTTCTCAACTAGAAATTGCTACTTTATTTTTTTAAATAAATCTTTATTGTTCAGATTATTACAATTGTTCCTCTTTCCCCCCCATAGCTCCCCTCTACCTCACCCCACCCTCTGCCCTTACCTCCCCCACATTGTCCTCATCCATAGGTGTATGATTTTTGTCCAGTCTCTGCCCACACCCCCCTCACCCCTTTCCCCCTGAGAATTGTCAGTCCACTCCCTTTCTATGCCCAATTCTATTATATTCACCACTTTATTCTGTTAATCAGATTTTTAATTCACTTGATTTTTTAGATTCACTTGTTGATAGATATGTATTTGTTGTTCATCATTTTTATCTTTACCTTTTTCTTCTTCTTCTTAAAAAGTACCTTTCACCACTTCATATAATACTGGTTTGGTGATGATGAACTCCTTTACCATTTTCTTATCTGTGAAGCTCTTTATCTGACCTTCAATTCTGAATGATAGCTTTGCTGGGTAGAATAATCTTGGTTGTAGGTTCTTGCTATTCATCATGTTGAATATTTCTTGCCACTCCATTCTGGCCTGCATAGTTTCTGTTTAGAAATCAGCTGACAGTCGAATGGGTGCTCCCTTGTAGGTAATGAACTGTTTTTCTCTTGCTGCTTTCAATATGCTCTCTCTGTCTTTTGCTCTTGGCATTTTAATTATGATGTGTCTTGGTGTGTTCCTCTTTGGATTCCTTTTGTTTGGGGTTCTGTGCACTTCCTGGACTTGTAAGTCTATTTCTTTCACCAGGTGGGGGAAGTTTTCTGTCATTATTTCTTCAAATAGGTTTTCAGTATCTTGCTCTCTCTCTTCTTCCTGCACCCCCATAATTCTGATGTTGGTACACTTGAAGTTGGCCCAGAGGCTCCTTACAAATTTTTGGATTCTTTTTTCTTTTTGCTTTGCCAGTTTAGTGTTTTCTGCTTCTTTATATTTCAACTCTTTGACTTGATTCTTGTGCTCCACTAGTCTGCTGTTAGGTCTATGTAAAGTATTTTTTATTTCAGTCAGTGTATGTTTAATTTCTAGTTGGTCCTTTTTCATCTCCTCTAGGGTCTTGCTAATGTTTTTTATCTTTTCTAGGAAATTCTTGAAAAACCTTATAACTGTGGTTTTGAACTCTATATCCAGTCATTTGTTTTCCTCCATTTTTTTCGTTTGTAATCTGTTCCTTTGTCTTTGCATTTTCACTGCTTCCCTGAGTTGGTAGAGTAGCTTTGTGTGCTAGGTGTCCTATATGGCCCTGTAGCTACACCTCCCCATGTACCTGAGGTAGACACTCTTAGTGCACTCCTTTGTGGACTGTGTGTACAGCCTTGTTGTAGTTAAGTCTTGATTGTTGTTGGTATCACTGGAGGGAACTGACCTCCAGGCCACCTGGCTGTGAGGATTAGCTGTGTCTACGCAGGGAGAACTTCTGTGCTGGAGTCAGCCTTATGAGCAAGACTTGCAAAATTGCAAAAGCCTCTGTGCTCAGCTTGGATGGGGCAGAGTCTCAGGGCTGAGCAGACAGCCTTGGCTTCCCATCAGCCCTGCCCTATGAGGCCCCTGGGTCTGTGTCCATCGGTAATTGCTGCAGTCCTCTCTGTGTGTACTCATGTGCGCACGTTTGTGCACTTCCAAACCACTGCCTTTCACGGCTCCTCTGAATTTCCGTGTGCTCCGGGGACCCATATGAGTATGGGTCCCTAGGGTCTCACCCAAAACTTGGGTTCAGTGCAGTTGGAACTGGAGTTTGGTGCAGTCAGGAGGTTCTCTCTTCCTCCCACTAGAGAAAGCCAGTGGTACACTCAGAAATCAGTCCTCTCTGCGAGAACTCATGTGTGCGCCTCCAGACTCCTGCCTTTCAGGGCTCCCCTGAGTTTCTGTGCTCTCCGGGACCCATATGAGTCTGGGTCCCCACGGTCTTGCCTGAAACTGGGGTTCAGTGCAATTGGGAATTTCCACCTCCCTCCTGCTAGAGCAGTGGTTCTCAACCTTCCTAAGGCCACAACCCTTGCATACAGTTCCTCATGTGGTGGTGACCCCCAACCATGAAATTTTGCTACTGTTATGCATTGTGATGTAAATATCTGCATTTTCCGATGGTCTTAGGCGACCCCTGTGAAAGGGTCGTTCGACTCCCAAAGGGGTCGCGACCCAGAGGTTGAGAACTGCTGTGCTAGAGGAAGCTAGCCAGGCACTCTGCCGCCCATCCTTTCCATGCATGTGCCTCTGTCCCTCAGCATTTTGCAGCTCCTCTGAGTCTCCATGAGCCCCTCTCTTTCCTTCTAGTTGTAGAATTTCCACTCAGCCAGCTTTCCTGTGGTTCTGGATGATGTCTGTTCTGTCTTTTAGCTGTAGTTTTGAAATTGTTGTGTGAGGCAGCAGTTTAGGTGTTCACCTATGCTGCCATCTTGATTTCTATCCCCATTTTATTTATTTTTAAAGATTTTTATTGATTTCAGAGAGGAAGGGAGAAGAGAGAGAGATAAACATCAATGGTGAGAGAGAATCATGGATCAGTTGTCTCTTTCACTCCCCACAATGGGGATGGAGCCCTTCAGCCTGCAACCTAGGCATATGCCCTAACAGAGAATCAAACCAAGATCTCCTTGTTCACAGATCGATGCTCAACCACTGAGTCACACCAACTGGGAGTTCTTTTACATTTTAGAAAGATCATTTGTCTGTTACATAGGTTACAAATATTTTCTCCCCATTTGTACTTTGTTCTTTTGTTTATGGTATCTTTCAATATACAAAAGGTTTTTTTTTAATGGATTTAAATTTGTCAGGTTAGAAAAGCCATCTATACTCCCAAAGTTATAAAAATATTTCTTTACATTTTCTTGTTATATTTTTAGAACTTGTTTTTAATCCAACTGGAATCTATTTTTGTGAATGATGTTTGTATGGGAGGGTTCGTCTTATTTTTTCCTAATGGATGGCCTATTTTCCCAATGCATTTTCTTAAATAGTCAATTCTCTCCCTGATGACTTCCTTATGCTAAATTCCCATATAAACATGACTTTGATCTTGGAGTCACTTTTCTGTTCTTTTACTCTTTTTGCTATTCTCATGCCTTTACTTCCTTATCTCCTATTCACTCACAGCAATCTAGCTTCTACCCATAATTTCCCTGGAATTATTATTCCTAAATGTGATAATGACCTTCTTGTTGCCAAACCCAATGGATATTTTTCAGTCCTTATCTTTCTGGACACCATTTATCATTTCCTCCCATATGCTACATGATATAACTCTCCCTTGATTCTTCTACCAATAACAGTCATGATTATAACAATATATTCTGTTCATTAGTTACTCTGTTCCAGGCACTGTTTAAGCTTTTCATATGCCATACATGTCAAATATGCCTCACCACAACCCCTTAGGATTGACAGTCATATTATCATCATCCTCACTTTACAGGTGAGAAAACTGAGGCATAGAGAATTTGTGTCTTATGATAGTGTAAATCCTGACAGTTTTCTTTTTCTCTTTTGTAATACAAGTGCCTGCCTTAAACTTTGGTTGCCAAAGCATCCACTTCAAAGTTGGCTAACTGATTAAACACATCACCAGTCACTTAAAGATGGAGAGCTAGGATTCCCCACCTCTGCCTTAAGATCCTTTGTTTTAGGGATCTTAGTTGATTTCCATAACTGAGCTTTTGGACCACTAGTTTTTTCTCTTCCCACACTTTAGTTTTTTATCATTATTTTTTTTAAATCCTCACCCGAGGATATTTTTCCATTGATTTTTAGAGAGAGTGGAAGGGAGAGGGAGAGAGAGAGAGAGAAACACCAATGTGAGAAAGACACATCAATTGGTTATCTCCCACATGCCCCCGACCAGGGCCAGCAGTCTGCAACTGAGGTACATGCCCTTGATGGAATAGAACCCGGGGCCCTTCAGTCCGCAGGCTGATCCTCTATCCACTGAGCAAAACTGGCTAGGGCTTTTCTCCCACTTTAAATTCCTGCTCCTATATTTTAAACTCACCAGTAAAAACTGAGCCCCCAAAATCTTAGCCCCAAACTCTCAACCTCAATCAAAGCAGAAACCCAGGCCCATGTGCTCCCTTACTTTCTCATAGTGTGTCCAGTGTGCCCTGTGCTTTCTAAGACCTGTGAATAATAAATCTCCCCCCTCCACTAAAAGTTTCCCGGTGGTTAATGCAGAGGGTGTCTTTCAATCATAAGAAGAATTGAATCACTAGAGCCTATTAAGCCATACCACCACAGGAGCTGAGACTGGCACAAAACACTTGTCCAAACTCCCTGGGCTAATAAGTGGCAAAATGAGATTTGAACTCAGATCTGTCTGAGACCAAAGCCTAAGTTCCTAAGCCTATGGCCCTCTCCAGCCAGTCCTTCTGTCTGCCTCTTGTGTTCCTTTTGCTCCAGAATCTTTTCAATGGTGACTTTTTCCAGGAAAAATAAATGATAGCATTCATCATTGTCCCTCTGTTTATCCATGCACCCTGAGTAAAGCAGGCATTCTGATGCTCTGTTTCCATGTAGCTGCATTGACATCTCTATGCCCAAATGGCCCTGTCTATATGGAGAAAACATTGGGGTTTTTAAATTACAAGTCCCTGGAGTTTACTCCACCTCTGCTCTCCTGCCATTTCAGGGAGGCTTTTCATTTCTACTTATTTTTTAAAAAATATTTTTTATTGATTTTAGAGAAAGAGAGAGAGAGAGAGACGGAGAGAGAGAGAGAGAGAAGAGAGAGAGAGAAGCATCAATTATGAGAGAGAGTTATTGATTGGCTGCCTCCTGCATGCCCACACTGGGGATTGAGCCCTCAACCTGGGCATGTGCCCTGATCAGGAATCAAAGGGTGACCTCCTATTTCGAATGTTGATGCTCAATAACTGAGCCATGCCAGATACGGTCATTTCTACTTATAGTTTCTATTGCAGGAGTCTCCCCTTACCCATAGGGAATATGTTCTAAAGCCCTCAGTGGATGCCTGAAAGCACAGGTAGTACTGAACCCTATGTATACTGTGTTTTCTTCTCTACATACATACCTGTGATAAAGTTTAATTTATAAATCAGGCACAGTAAGAGATTAACAACAGTAACTAATAACATAGAACAGTTATTACAATATACTGAAATAAAAGCTTTGTGAATGTGATGTCCTCTCTCAAGATCTCTTACTGTACTGTATATACTATAATCACCTTTTCACTTAAAGGAAGCACTTAACAGCTTCTCTTTGGCATAGCCGAATTGCCAGCATCACTGCTCTTGTGTTTTAAGGCCATTATCAAGTAAAATAAGGATTACTAGAACACAAGCTCTGCAATACCGAGAGAGTCCATTTGATCACTGAGATGGCTACAAAGTGACTAAAGGGAGGGTAGCATAGACAGCATGGGTACCCTGAACAAAGGGATGATGTGATCCTAGATAGAACAGAGAAGAATCATGCAAGATTCCACCATACTACTCAAACAGTGTACAATTTAAAACGTATGGACTGTTTATTTCTGGAATTTTCTATTTAATATTTTCAAATCATGGTTGACTTTAGGCAGCTGAAACCAGAGAAAATGAAACCACAAATCAGGGGACCACCGTGTTTGATTTTGTATGTATCATATTTATAACCAGGAAATACAATTAGGATGATACAAATATAATGGGAGATTAGTCTCTAAGGCAGCGGTTCTCAACCTTTTTTAATGCTGTGACCTTTTAATACAGTTCCTCATGTTGTGGTGACCCCCAATCTTAAAATTATTTTCATTGCTACTTCATAACTCTAATTTTTGCTACTGTTAATGAATCATAATGTAAATATCTGTTTTCTGATGGTCTTAGGCTCTACAGCAGCGATTCTCAACTTGTGGGTCGAGATTGCTAGCAAGGTCTCCAAAGACCATTGAAAAATAGATATTTATATTATGATTCGTTAACAGTAGCAAAATTACAGTTATGAAGTAGCAACAAAAATAATTTTAAGATTGGGGGTCACCACAACATGAAGAACTGTATTAAAAGGTCACAGCATTAAAAAAGGTTGAGAACCACTGCTCTAAGGTGTTGTATCAGTTCAGTCCTCCCAAACCACCATCAAAGGCATTTTCCAATGTTAGATCTGCTGAATGTATGTTACTGAGAACTGAAAGAAATTTAACCAAGAACTTGAGTGATGTGCAGCTGAAATTAAGCACTCATATTGTGACCTGACTATTTCCTTTCCAGAGAATTTAATTCATTCTCAACCAAATAAGATTAGCACAAAAAACAAGCCTATAAAAAGCAGAGGTGTCCTTTGTTTAGAATTTCAAGTGGAAAACAGAATCAGTTCAATTTTTAAGAAACTAAATATAGGAGAATCCAAGATGGCGGCATAGGTAAACACCTACACTGCTGCCTCATACAACAATTTCAAAACTACAACTAAAAGACAGAACGGACATCATCCAGAACCAAAGGAAAGCAGGCAGAGTGGAAATTCTACAACTAGAGGGAAAAAGAGGGGCTCACAGAGACCCAGAGGAGCTGCAAAAAGCTGAGGTACGGAGACGCACACGTGGAGAGAGCGGGTGACGGCGAACCTGGCTGGTTTTCTCTGGCGGGAGGGAAACGGAGACTCTCAACGGCATTGAACCCCTTATCCTACGACACTAAACCCCAGGTCCAGCCGAAACTCCTATGGGGGGAGTTTGGACTGTGAAAAGGGAGAAGTGCACGGAGATTTAGGGGAGTCGCAAAAGATCAGACTCTGGTGGCCTGCACGGCACTGCGCCGCAGAGGACAGACTGCTGATTGTGCCACTGGCTTTCACGAGTGGGCAGGAGACAGACCCTCCCAACTGTGCCACTTCTAACTTCACTAAACACCAGTTTCAGGCGAAACCCTGGGGACCCAGACTCCTGTGGTCCTGTAGCACAGGGGAGCCAGAGGGGCAGCAGTCTAGAGGCACTGTGAGAGAGCATGCGTGCACGCACAGGGACTGCTCCAGCGACTACCCAGTCACGTGAGACTCAGGGGCCGTGGAGGGCGGCCCTGACTGGAAGGCAAGGCAGTTGTTTAAGCCCTGAGACTCGACCCATCCCAAGCTCAAGAGAGGCTTTTGCGGTTTTTCAAGTCTGGTATCTTAAGGCTGAATCCAACACAGAAGTTCTCCCCGCATAGTGAAAATGCCGAGACAAGGGAAGGGATGACAAACAAAAGAAATGGAGGAAAAAAAATGACTGGATATCGAGTTCAAAACCACACTTATAAGGTTTTTCAAGAATATGCTAGAAAAGTTTGATAAATTTAGCAAGTCCCAAGAGGAGATGCAAAAGGACCAACTAGAGATGCAAAAGATCCAACTAGAGATGATAAAGGACCAAATAGAAATTAAACATACACTGACTGAAATAAAAATTATTATACAGAGACCTAACAGCAGACTAGCGGAAGGCAAGAATCAAGTCAAAAATTTGAAATATAAAGAATCAGAAAACACTCAACTGGAAAAGCAAGAAGAGAAAAGAATCCAAAAATGTGAAGATAATGTAAGGAGCCTCTGGGACAGCTTCAAGCGTACCAACATCAGAATAGTGGGGGTGCCAGAAGAGACAGAGCAAGATACTGAAAACCTATTTCAAGAAATAATGACTGAAAACTTTCCACATCTGGTAAAAGAAATAGACTTACAAGTCCAGGAAGCACACAGAACCCCATATAAAAGGAATCCAAAGAGGACTACACCAAGACACATCATAATTAAAATACCAAGAGCAAAAGACAAAGAGAGAATATTAAAAGCAGCAAGAGAAAAACAGTTTATTACCTACAAGGGAGCACCCATACGACTGTCAGCTGATTTCTCAACAGAAACGATGCAGGCCAGATGGGAGTGGCAAAAAAATATTCAACGTGATGAATAGCAAGAACCTACAACCAAGAATACTCTATCCAGCAAAGCTATCATTCAGAATTGAAGGGCAGTTAAAGAGCTTCACAGATAAGAAAAAGCTAAAGGAGTTCATCAACTCCAAACCAGTATTATATGAAATGCTGAAAGGTACTCTTTTAGAAGAGGAAGAAGAAAAAGGTAAAAGATAAAAAATTATGAACAACCAATACATATCTATCAACAAGTGAATCTAAAAATTAAGTGAATTAAAAATTTGATCAACAGAATAAACTGGTGAAAATACCAAAATCAGGAGCACAGAAAGGAAGTGGACTGATAATTCTCAGGGGGAAAGGGGTGAGGGTGTACAGGGAGTGACTGGACAAAAATTATACACCTATGGATTCATCAATTGGGGGGAAAGGTAAGGGTAGAGGGAGAGGTGGGAGCGGGGTGGAGGGGAGCTATAAAGGGGAAAAAAGAGAGACAAATGTAATAATCTGAATAATAAAGATTTAATTTAAAAAGAAAAGAAACTATATTTATTCAGGCCAGCCAGTGTAGCTCAGTCATTGAGCATTGACCAATGAACCAGGAGATCACGGTTCCATTCCTCATCAGGGCACAATCCTGGATTGTGGGCTCTATCCCCAGTGTGTGGCATGCAGGAGGCAGCCAATCAATGATTCTGTCTCATCATTGATATTTCTATCTCTCTCTCCCTCTCCCTTCCTCTCTAGAATCAATAAACATATATTTTATATTTATTTATTATAAGGAAATGAGTATGGCTGTTGTAACTTGAAGGGAGAAAGAGGAGAATTTGGGATTCAGTTCATCTAAGAAGCAATAAAATCCTGAAAGAATGAGTAGATACTGCTCAAAATGATAAATGGCTTTGTCTGGGATGAGCATATATGATAACCATGTAACTTCCAGTTAAATGTAGATGGTGCTTGACCCTCACTCTATTCCTGGCCCCAACCCACATCTTATCCTCATCTCTGAGCTCTCCCCACCCTTCATTCACACACCTCTCCTATCTCTCTGCTTATTCCTGAACTCTCTCTTTTAGGATGTCTTTTCCTCCATCTGCTGACTTAACAGCATAAGGTTTTCATATTTAGCCTAGTATTCATCTCGCTCAACTCTGATCCCTAGGTGATCTTACATGCGTCTGTAGTTGGGACATATCATCCATACCTTATTAACCCAAATCTCTATTTCCAGTCTAGCCCCTTTCCTGACCTCTAACCCTGTACATTGAGCTGCATACCACTGAAGGCCATCAAGTGTCTCACCATGGTCCACAGACAACTCAAACTCAACATGTCTAAAACAAAAGTGATTCCTTTAAAAGCGTATCCTCTCTTACTGAATGCTGCCACCATTGGTCTACTCTTCAAAGCCGGAAATCTGGGCCTCATTCTAAATTCTTTGCCTTCACAACCCCACTCTAAGTCCTGATGATTTTGTCTACTCAATATTTATCAAATCTGTCCCTTCGTCTTATCTCAGCACCTGATATACACTGAGTGGCCAGATTATTATGATTTCTCATATATATATATTAGAGGCCTGGTGCATGAATTCATGCATGGGTGGGGTCCGGCCAGCCTGGCCAGGGGTAGGGGACAGGGGCAGTTGGCCAGCCTGCCTGCTGGTTGAACTTTTGGTCAAGGGGACAATTTGCATATTAGCCTTTTATTATATAGGATATATACTGAATGGCCAGATTATTATGAGTTCAGAGATCATAATAATCTGGCCACTCAGTGTACCTCTGGCCTAGTCCAATTGGGCCAATACAATCTATCTCAAAGTACCTTCTTCAAAGGCCAATCAGATGACATCATTCTGCTTCTAAAAACCTTTCAATGGCTCCACATAGGCACGTTCTATAAATCCCTTAGGACTTTGTTCCTGATACATCTTCAGACTTATCTCCTTCACTGTTCCCCAGCTTATCCAAGCACTAGCTCAGGGGCAGACTCAGGTTTGTTTGTTTTTTTGTGGAGTCTTAAACTTATACGATTTGAAGGGCCCTCCAAGAAATATAACATAATATTATGACTAAAAATTAGTTACATGGCCTAGAAAGGGGACTGTGTAAGTGAGAGCCTCAAAGCTTAAGTTTCATTAGCTTCACAGTATCTCTGCCTCTAGTCTTCAAACAGAGCAAACTTCAGTTCCCTAAAATATGCCATAATCTTCTACATCTCTTTGCCTTTGTACAAGCAGTTACCCTTGCCTGGAATGCCCTTCCCTCCCTGCCCTTATTCATCTGGAAAAACAGTTCATTCTTCAAGGGTCAACACAGGGACACTTCCTATGTGAAGGATCCTCTGACCTCCCCACATGGAATTGACTGTTCTCTCCTTTGTGTTCTCATTGTAATTTGTCCTTTACCTCCTTGTACCCTGTTCTTTACAGAGCATATCACTCAATTGAACTGATTTGTTTAAAAGCAGTCTTCCCCATGAGTGCCTCAAAGGCAGAGACAAGGTCATTCTTTTTCAGATTGTCAGAGCACAGAAGTACCTGACACAAGATATGAGCTCAGTAAACACCTGCCAAATGGAATGGAGACCTCACCCGTGCATACTAGAAAGACACCCTTCTTTTGGCAAAATGGGTAGAGTAGAAAAGTTGTTATAGACAGGGACCCTGGATGTAGGTGGCACTTATGAGGGATCTGCTGCCTGCTTACACCATTCTGAGAAGAGGTATAGGCTGGACCATGACATCTATGGTCTCTCCAAGACCGTTGTGGTGAGCTATTTCCCGTGACCTTCCACCAGCCTCCCCACCCCACTCCCATCCTTACCTGTCCTCCTTGTTGATCTGGTCCCCAAAGCCTACCGTGCTAACAATTGTGAGCTTTAGCCCCACATGGCTCTCCTGGAGGTCATAGGTATTGGACCGAAGCTGGACACCTGGCTGTGTGTGGGTGGCTGGCTCCCCCTCGAACTTAGTGTTGAACAGGGTATCCATGAGGGTAGACTTGCCCAAACCTGTCTCTCCTGAAAAGCAAAAGGATAAATTATGGTCCATTATGTGAAGCCATTCCACATAATGTTTTGGATGCATATTCATTGACATGGGAAAGTGTACATGATAAGACACTAAGTGGACTGTTTGATCTCAGTTAAATTAAAAAAAGAAACTGAAAGGAACAGCACCAAAATATTAGCAGTAGTCATCTCAGAGTAGTGCAATTGGGGTAATTTTCCTTTTATTCCTCATTTTTTTATGTGAAAATTGAGTACACATTGTTTTATAGTTAGAAAAGGAAACTGTTTTAGGCAATGATGGAGAGGTAGAGTTATGCCTAGAAAACGACTGGGAGAAAACATAATATTTTCTTACCAATGGGTATATGTGGATGGTGGGGTTATATGTGGTTTTCATTTCTTTCTTTATGCTTTTCTCTAATTTCCGAACTTTCTGCAAGGAATATGTATAACTTTACTAATAAAAATAAAAGCTTATTTTAAATTTTAATAGAAAGGGACAGCAGTCTCTCATCCCATAAATATCCTCCAGTCCCCATGTCACCTCCCTGCCAGGACCAGAGTGCTCTGCAGATGCCCGAATGAATGTGTGTCCCAGTGGGGAGACTGTGTGGCCTTTGGCTTCTCCTTCCAAGAAGTTGAGCAGTCGGTGGGACTATTTTCAGCTAATAGGGAGGGAATTTAGCAGGTCACAAATTATTCTTCCCTTTAAATTTCAAACAAACCAGTCATTTGTTTGTTTAACTAACAGGCTGCAGGGTACTAATAAATTAAGCCATTGAAATTTCAAAAGTCTTAACTTTCACACCAAGGAAACAAGTGGGGGAAGAGCTACGGGGACTGCTGAAAGTTTGGGAGGCTATTTCTGGAAGACCTAAGGGACGTCAAGCCTCTGCCATAAGCCAAAGAGTGTTCAGGGAATGAGACATTGGAGGGAAGCTGGTGACATGGGAAGTAAGCCAGATGTTAAGCCACAAGCTGGGCTGGGTATTATAGCTGTTTACAGTCTATTTGAATCCAGACTGTTTTTGGGTACCTGGCCCAAGCAATTCAGGAATACAAGATTCAGTAATTAATTATCTTGGATTGCCCTTTGACTATCTAGACTACCCTGCCATTCTGCTATTATCACCCCTCTTCTTCCCTCTCTCTCCCAACCCTTGAGATGTGAGCATTGACTGTCTTTACTGTCAAGAGCGGGTTTCCACTGACCTGGCAAATCCTCCCTGTGACTAACAGCACATATCTGCAAGGCAGTCCAGGACTAGGGTTAGGACTGCCTAATTGCAAATGGTCCATCTCCCCTCCTGGCTCTGGGTGTGTCTAGCTTTGGATCTACCATGCCTCTTTTCTCCCAACTATGAATGGAGGAGGTGGTTTTTAAAATATATGTTGATGAGAGCTTCTGAATTGTGGAGAGATGAGAGAGAGAGAAAGAGAGAGAGAGAGAGAGAGAGAGAGAGAGAGAGAGAGAGAGAGAGA